>CALYLW010000380.1:0-205850 GCA_944989445.1 Ampullaceana balthica | reverse complement strand
CCTTCTTTTGATTAACTTGAGGTACTGTCGTTATGTTAATTATTCTTTGATTATTAAAAAATTACAAATTGTACTTATTGTCTCTCAAAGTAAACCCAATGTTATTCTACATTTAACCATGTGTCCCATTATTATCTTCATCTCTTTTATGTATATTGCATATCAGTATTTAGATTCTCCAGAAAAGACTGTTCCAGCACAGATAGACATCAGCAACAGAAAAGTCAACAAACAATGGAATAGATCAATGTTGACTTCCAGCAGGAATTTTCTACAAATGAACTTTCTTCATATGCAAATAAGGTATTAAGATGTTATTAATTTAGAATTAAAAATATAAAACCATCAAATCCCCTAAAATGAGGAGAAGAGTATGGTCTTATTTATTTAATATGCATTTAAAAATGGTCTTATTTATTTAATATGCATTCAAAAAATTCCTTTATTTTATTGATTCATCTCTTTTATATATATTTATACTAATGTAGCATATCAGTTTTTAGATTTTTCAGAAAAGACTGTGCTTGCCGAGGTAGATACCAGCAACTTTACAAGATCCAAGCAGTGTGAAAGTTCCAGTGTAATTGCCTACAGGATTTACCTCCAGATGAACATTGTAAAGACCATTTTGAGGTAAAGACATTATTTTAATTAATATTTGATTATTAAAAAATTAAAAATATTATATATTTACCCTTAAAGTAAACATAGTTTTATTTTATATTTATCAATGTCTCCCATTATTTTATTCATCTCTTTCATGTATGTTTCTATTTATAATGCAAATCAATATTTAGATTTTCCAGAAAAGACTGAGCTTGCAGAGATAGACGTCAACAACAGTAAAGACACAAAAGGAAAAGCTCTATGTTGATTTCCAGCAGGAATGTTCTACTAATTAACTTTTTTCTGATACAAATAAGGTACTAAGAATAGGATAATTAAGATGTGATTAATTTAGAGTTTAAGAAATATAATTATTATGGCCATTTTAAATGAATTTTGTCTTATTTCATTTAAAATGTATCTGGAAACGTAATTATTTTATTAATTCATGCCTTATATTTATATTTATACTAATGTAGCGTATCAGTGTTTAGATTTTCCAGAAAAGACTGTCCTTGCAGAGGTAGATACCAGAAACTTTACAAGATTCAAGCAGTGTGCAAGTTCCAGTGTAATTTTCGCCATGAGTCACCTGCAGATGAACATTCTTCGGATGAATTTGAGGTACTGACATTATGTTAGTTTAAAATTTGTAATAATCCAATATTATTGTTTTATTATTATTTTTAAATATCAAATCTCATTATTTTAATTCATCTCTTTTATCAGATTATCAGTATTTTCATTTTCCAGGAAAGTCTGTGCTTGCACAGGTAGATACCAACAACAGACTCCCATAACTGTGCAAGTTCTTGGGTAATTTCTGATAGGAGTCACCTACAGATGAACCTTCTTTTGATTAACTTGAGGTACTGACATTATGTTAATTAATCTTTGATTATTAAAAAAATTAAAAATCGTACTTATTGTCTCTCAAAATAAACCCAATGTTATTCTACATTTAACCATGTGTCCCATTATTATCTTCATCTCTTTTATGTATATTGCATATCAGTGTTTAGATTCTCCAGAAAAGACTGTTCTAGCAGAGATAGACATCAGCAACAGAAAATTCAACAAACAATGGAATAGATCAATGTTGACTTCCAGCAGGAATTTTCTACAAATGAACTTTCTTCATATGCAAATAAGGTATTAAGAATAGGTTAATTAAGATGTTATTAATTTAGAATTAAAAATATAAAACCATCAATTCCCCTAAAATAAGAAGAGTATGTGTCTTATTTATTTAATATGCATTTAAAAATGGTCTTATTTATTTAATATGCATTCAAAAAATTCCTTTATTTTATTGATTCATCTCTTTTATATATATTTATACTAATGTAGCATATCAGTATTTAGATTTTTCAGAAAATACTGTGCTTGCCGAGGTAGATACCAGCAACTTTACAAGATCCAAGAAGTGTGAAAGTTCCAGTGCAAATTGCCTACAGGATTCACCTCCAGATGAACATTGTAAAGGCCATTTTGAGGTAAAGACATTATGTTGATTACTGTTTGATTATTAAAAAAATAGAAATATTATATATTTCCCCGTAAAGTAAACATAGTGTTATTTTATATTATCACTTTCTCCCATTATTTTATTTATCTCATTCATGTACGTTTCTATTTATAATGCAAATCAATATTTAGATATTCCAGAAAGGACTGAGCTTGCAGAGATAGACGTCAACAACAGTAAAGACACCAAAGGAAAAGCTCTATGTTGATTTCCAGCAGGAATGTTCTAATTAACTTTTTCAGATACGAATAAGGTACTAAGAATAGGATAATTAAGATGTGATTAATTTAGAGTTTAATAAATATAATTATTATGGCCATTTTAAATGAATATTGTCTTATTTTATTTAATATGCATCTTGAACCTAATTATTTTATTCATTCATGCCTTATATTTATATTTTATACTAATGTAGCGTATCAGTGTTTAGATTTTCCAGAAAAGACTGTCCTTGCAGAGGTAGATACCAGCAACTTTACAAGATTCAAGCAGTGTGCAAGTTCCAGTGTAATTTTCGCCATGAGTCACCTGTAGATGAACATTCTTCGGATGAATTTGAGGTACTGACATTATGTTAGTTTAAAATTTGTAATAATCCAATATTATTGTTTTATTATTATTTTTAAAAATCAAATCTCATTATTTTAATTCATCTCTTTTATCAGATTATCAGTATTTTAGATTTTCCAGGAAAGTCTGTGCTTGCACAGGTAGATACCAACAACAGACTCCCATAACTGTGCAAGTTCTAGGGTAATTTCTGATAGGAGTCACCTACAGATGAACCTTCTTTTGATTAACTTGAGGTACTGTCATTATGTTAATTATTCTTTGATTATTAAAAAATTACAAATTGTACTTATTGTCTCTCAAAGTAAACCCAATGTTATTCTACATTTAACCATGTGTCCCATTATTATCTTCATCTCTTTTATGTATATTGCATATCAGTATTTAGATTCTCCAGAAAAGACTGTTCCAGCAGAGATAGACATCAGCAACAGAAAATTCAACAAACAATGGAATAGATCAATGTTGACTTCCAGCAGGAATTTTCTACAAATGAACTTTCTTCATATGTAAATAAGGTATTAAGAATAGGTTAATTAAGATGTTATTAATTTAGAATTAAAAATATAAAACCATCAATTCCCCTAAAATAAGAAGAGTATGTGTCTTATTTATTTAATATGCATTTAAAAATGGTCTTATTTATTTAATATGCATTCAAAAAATTCCTTTATTTTATTGATTCATCTCTTTTATATATATTTATACTAATGTAGCATATCAGTATTTAGATTTTTCAGAAAATACTGTGCTTGCCGAGGTAGATACCAGCAACTTTACAAGATCCAAGAAGTGTGAAAGTTCCAGTCAAATTGCCTACAGGATTCACCTCCAGATGAACATTGTAAAGGCCATTTTGAGGTAAAGACATTATGTTGATTACTGTTTGATTATTAAAAAAAATAGAAATATTATATATTTCCCCGTAAAGTAAACATAGTGTTATTTTATATTATCACTTTCTCCCATTATTTTATTTATCTCATTCATGTACGTTTCTATTTATAATGCAAATCAATATTTAGATATTCCAGAAAGGACTGAGCTTGCAGAGATAGACGTCAACAACAGTAAAGACACCAAAGGAAAAGCTCTATGTTGATTTCCAGCAGGAATGTTCTAATTAACTTTTTCAGATACGAATAAGGTACTAAGAATAGGATAATTAAGATGTGATTAATTTAGAGTTTAATAAATATAATTATTATGGCCATTTTAAATGAATATTGTCTTATTTTATTTAATATGCATCTTGAACCTAATTATTTTATTCATTCATGCCTTATATTTATTTTTATACTAATGTAGCGTATCAGTGTTTAGATTTTCCAGAAAAGACTGTCCTTGCAGAGGTAGATACCAGCAACTTTACAAGATTCAAGCAGTGTGCAAGTTCCAGTGTAATTTTCGCCATGAGTCACCTGTAGATGAACATTCTTCGGATGAATTTGAGGTACTGACATTATGTTAGTTTAAAATTTGTAATAATCCAATATTATTGTTTTATTATTATTTTTAAAAATCAAATCTCATTATTTTAATTCATCTCTTTTATCATATAATCAGTATTTAGATTTTCAGGAAAGTCTGTGCTTGCACAGGTAGATACCAACAACAGACTCCCATAACTGTGCAAGTTCTAGGGTAATTTCTGATAGGAGTCACCTACAGATGAACCTTCTTTTGATTAACTTGAGGTACTGTCGTTATGTTAATTATTCTTTGATTATTAAAAAATTACAAATTGTACTTATTGTCTCTCAAAGTAAACCCAATGTTATTCTACATTTAACCATGTGTCCCATTATTATCTTCATCTCTTTTATGTATATTGCATATCAGTATTTAGATTCTCCAGAAAAGACTGTTCCAGCACAGATAGACATCAGCAACAGAAAAGTCAACAAACAATGGAATAGATCAATGTTGACTTCCAGCAGGAATTTTCTACAAATGAACTTTCTTCATATGCAAATAAGGTATTAAGATGTTATTAATTTAGAATTAAAAATATAAAACCATCAAATCCCCTAAAATGAGGAGAAGAGTATGGTCTTATTTATTTAATATGCGTTTAAAAATGGTCTTATTTATTTAATATGCATTCAAAAAATTCCTTTATTTTATTGATTCATCTCTTTTATATATATTTATACTAATGTAGCATATCAGTTTTTAGATTTTTCAGAAAAGACTGTGCTTGCCGAGGTAGATACCAGCAACTTTACAAGATCCAAGCAGTGTGAAAGTTCCAGTGTAATTGCCTACAGGATTTACCTCCAGATGAACATTGTAAAGACCATTTTGAGGTAAAGACATTATTTTAATTAATATTTGATTATTAAAAAATTAAAAATATTATATATTTACCCTTAAAGTAAACATAGTTTTATTTTATATTTATCAATGTCTCCCATTATTTTATTCATCTCTTTCATGTATGTTTCTATTTATAATGCAAATCAATATTTAGATTTTCCAGAAAAGACTCAGCTTGCAGAGATAGACGTCAACAACAGTAAAGACACAAAAGGAAAAGCTCTATGTTGATTTCCAGCAGGAATGTTCTACTAATTAACTTTTTTCTTATTCAAATAAGGTACTAAGAATAGGATAATTAAGATGTGATTAATTTAGAGTTTAAGAAATATAATTATTATGGCCATTTTAAATGAATTTTGTCTTATTTCATTTAAAATGTATCTGGAAACGTATTTATTATATTAATTCATGCCTTATATTTATATTTATACTAATGTAGCGTATCAGTGTTTAGATTTTCCAGAAAAGACTGTCCTTGCAGAGGTAGATACCAGAAACTTTACAAGATTCAAGCAGTGTGCAAGTTCCAGTGTAATTTTCGCCATGAGTCACCTGCAGATGAACATTCTTCGGATGAATTTGAGGTACTGACATTATGTTAGTTTAAAATTTGTAATAATCCAATATTATTGTTTTATTATTATTTTTAAATATCAAATCTCATTATTTTAATTCATCTCTTTTATCAGATTATCAGTATTTTCATTTTCCAGGAAAGTCTGTGCTTGCACAGGTAGATACCAACAGACTCCCATAACTGTGCAAGTTCTTGGGTAATTTCTGATAGGAGTCACCTACAGATGAACCTTCTTTTGATTAACTTGAGGTACTGACATTATGTTAATTAATCTTTGATTATTAAAAAAATTAAAAATCGTACTTATTGTCTCTCAAAATAAACCCAATGTTATTCTACATTTAACCATGTGTCCCATTATTATCTTCATCTCTTTTATGTATATTGCATATCAGTGTTTAGATTCTCCAGAAAAGACTGTTCTAGCAGAGATAGACATCAGCAACAGAAAATTCAACAAACAATGGAATAGATCAATGTTGACTTCCAGCAGGAATTTTCTACAAATGAACTTTCTTCATATGTAAATAAGGTATTAAGAATAGGTTAATTAAGATGTTATTAATTTAGAATTAAAAATATAAAACCATCAATTCCCCTAAAATAAGAAGAGTATGGTCTTATTTATTTAATATGCATTTAAAAATGGTCTTATTTATTTAATATGCATTCAAAAAATTCCTTTATTTTATTGATTCATCTCTTTTATATATATTTATACTAATGTAGCATATCAGTATTTAGATTTTTCAGAAAATACTGTGCTTGCCGAGGTAGATACCAGCAACTTTACAAGATCCAAGCAGTGTGAAAGTTCCAGTGCAATTGCCTACAGGATTCACCTCCAGATGAACATTGTAAAGGCCATTTTGAGGTAAAGACATTATGTTGATTACTGTTTGATTATTAAAAAAAATAGAAATATTATATATTTTCCCCGTAAAGTAAACATAGTGTTATTTTATATTATCACTTTCTCCCATTATTTTATTTATCTCATTCATGTACGTTTCTATTTATAATGCAAATCAATATTTAGATATTCCAGAAAGGACTGAGCTTGCAGAGATAGACGTCAACAACAGTAAAGACACCAAAGGAAAAGCTCTATGTTGATTTCCAGCAGGAATGTTCTACTAATTAACTTTTTCAGATACGAATAAGGTACTAAGAATAGGATAATTAAGATGTGATTAATTTAGAGTTTAATAAATATAATTATTATGGCCATTTTAAATGAATATTGTCTTATTTTATTTAATATGCATCTTGAACCTAATTATTTTATTCATTCATGCCTTATATTTATTTTTATACTAATGTAGCGTATCAGTGTTTAGATTTTCCAGAAAAGACTGTCCTTGCAGAGGTAGATACCAGCAACTTTACAAGATTCAAGCAGTGTGCAAGTTCCAGTGTAATTTTCGCCATGAGTCACCTGTAGATGAACATTCTTCGGATGAATTTGAGGTACTGACATTATGTTAGTTTAAAATTTGTAATAATCCAATATTATTGTTTTATTATTATTTTTAAATATCAAATCTCATTATTTTAATTCATCTCTTTTATCAGATTATCAGTATTTTCATTTTCCAGGAAAGTCTGTGCTTGCACAGGTAGATACCAACAACAGACTCCCATAACTGTGCAAGTTCTAGGGTAATTTCTGATAGGAGTCACCTACAGATGAACCTTCTTTTGATTAACTTGAGGTACTGTCATGTTAATTATCTTTGATTATTAAAAAATTACAAAATTGTACTTATTGTCTCTCAAAGTAAACCCAATGTTATTCTACATTTAACCATGTGTCCCATTATTATCTTCATCTCTTTTATGTATATTGCATATCAGTATTTAGATTCTCCAGAAAAGACTGTTCCAGCAGAGATAGACATCAGCAACAGAAAAGTCAACAAACAATGGAATAGATCAATGTTGACTTCCAGCAGGAATGTTCTACAAATGAACTTTCTTCATATGCAAATAAGGTATTAAGAATAGGTTAATTAAGATGTTATTAATTTAGAATTAAAAATATAAAACCATCAATTCCCCTAAAATAAGGAGAAGAGTATGGTCTTATTTATTTAATATGCATTTAAAAATGGTCTTATTTATTTAATATGCATTCAAAAAATTCCTTTATTTTATTGATTCATCTCTTTTATATATATTTATACTAATGTAGCATATCAGTTTTTAGATTTTTCAGAAAAGACTGTGCTTGCCGAGGTAGATACCAGCAACTTTACAAGATCCAAGCAGTGTGAAAGTTCCAGTGCAATTGCCTACAGGATTTACCTCCAGATGAACATTGTAAAGACCATTTTGAGGTAAAGACATTATGTTTAATTAATATTTGATTATTAAAAAATTAAAAATATTATATATTTACCCTTAAAGTAAACATAGTGTTATTTTATATTTATCAATGTCTCCCATTATTTTATTCATCTCTTTCATGTATGTTTCTATTTATAATGCAAATCAATATTTAGATTTTCCAGAAAAGACTCAGCTTGCAGAGATAGACGTCAACAACAGTAAAGACACAAAGGAAAAGCTCTATGTTGATTTCCAGCAGGAATGTTCTACTAATTAACTTTTTCAGATACAAATAAGGTACTAAGAATAGGATAATTAAGATGTGATTAATTTAGAGTTTAATAAATATAATTATTATGGCCATTTTAAATGAATATTGTCTTATTTCATTTAATATGCATCTTGAACCTAATTATTTTATTCATTCATGCCTTATATTTATATTTATACTAATGTAGCGTATCAGTGTTTAGATTTTCCAGAAAAGACTGTCCTTGCAGAGGTAGATACCAGCAACTTTACAAGATTCAAGCAGTGTGCAAGTTCCAGTGTAATTTTCGCCATGAGTCACCTGTAGATGAACATTCTTCGGATGAATTTGAGGTACTGACATTATGTTAGTTTAAAATTTGTAATAATCCAATATTATTGTTTTATTATTATTTTTAAATATCAAATCTCATTATTTTAATTCATCTCTTTTATCAGATTATCAGTATTTTCATTTTCCAGGAAAGTCTGTGCTTGCACAGGTAGATACCAACAACAGACTCCCATAACTGTGCAAGTTCTAGGGTAATTTCTGATAGGAGTCACCTACAGATGAACCTTCTTTTGATTAACTTGAGGTACTGTCATTATGTTAATTATTCTTTGATTATTAAAAAATTACAAATTGTACTTATTGTCTCTCAAAGTAAACCCAATGTTATTCTACATTTAACCATGTGTCCCATTATTATCTTCATCTCTTTTATGTATATTGCATATCAGTATTTAGATTCTCCAGAAAAGACTGTTCCAGCAGAGATAGACATCAGCAACAGAAAAGTCAACAAACAATGGAATAGATCAATGTTGACTTCCAGCAGGAATTTTCTACAAATGAACTTTCTTCATATGCAAATAAGGTATTAAGAATAGGTTAATTAAGATGTTATTAATTTAGAATTAAAAATATAAAACCATCAATTCCCCTAAAATGAGGAGAAGAGTATGGTCTTATTTATTTAATATGCATTTAAAAATGGTCTTATTTATTTAATATGCATTCAAAAAATTCCTTTATTTTATTGATTCATCTCTTTTATATATATTTATACTAATGTAGCATATCAGTTTTTAGATTTTTCAGAAAAGACTGTGCTTGCCGAGGTAGATACCAGCAACTTTACAAGATCCAAGCAGTGTGAAAGTTCCAGTGTAATTGCCTACAGGATTTACCTCCAGATGAACATTGTAAAGACCATTTTGAGGTAAAGACATTATTTTAATTAATATTTGATTATTAAAAAATTAAAAATATTATATATTTACCCTTAAAGTAAACATAGTGTTTATTTTATATTTATCAATGTCTCCCATTATTTTATTCATCTCTTTCATGTATGTTTCTATTTATAATGCAAATCAATATTTAGATTTTCCAGAAAAGACTCAGCTTGCAGAGATAGACGTCAACAACAGTAAAGACACAAAAGGAAAAGCTCTATGTTGATTTCCAGCAGGAATGTTCTACTAATTAACTTTTTTCTTATTCAAATAAGGTACTAAGAATAGGATAATTAAGATGTGATTAATTTAGAGTTTAAGAAATATAATTATTATGGCCATTTTAAATGAATTTTGTCTTATTTCATTTAAAATGTATCTGGAAACGTATTTATTATATTAATTCATGCCTTATATTTATATTTATACTAATGTAGCGTATCAGTGTTTAGATTTTCCAGAAAAGACTGTCCTTGCAGAGGTAGATACCAGAAACTTTACAAGATTCAAGCAGTGTGCAAGTTCCAGTGTAATTTTCGCCATGAGTCACCTGCAGATGAACATTCTTCGGATGAATTTGAGGTACTGACATTATGTTAGTTTAAAATTTGTAATAATCCAATATAATTGTTTTATTATTATTTTTAAATATCAAATCTCATTATTTTAATTCATCTCTTTTATCAGATTATCAGTATTTTCATTTTCCAGGAAAGTCTGTGCTTGCACAGGTAGATACTAACAACAGACTCCCATAACTGTGCAAGTTCTTGGGTAATTTCTGATAGGAGTCACCTACAGATGAACCTTCTTTTGATTAACTTGAGGTCCTGACATTATGTTAATTAATCTTTGATTATTAAAAAAATTAAAAATCGTACTTATTGTCTCTCAAAATAAACCCAATGTTATTCTACATTTAACCATGTGTCCCATTATTATCTTCATCTCTTTTATGTATATTGCATATCAGTGTTTAGATTCTCCAGAAAAGACTGTTCTAGCAGAGATAGACATCAGCAACAGAAAATTCAACAAACAATGGAATAGATCAATGTTGACTTCCAGCAGGAATTTTCAACAAATGAACTTTCTTCATATGTAAATAAGGTATTAAGAATAGGTTAATTAAGATGTTATTAATTTAGAATTAAAAATATAAAACCATCAATTCCCCTAAAATGAGAAGAGTATGGTCTTATTTATTTAATATGCATTTAAAAATGGTCTTATTTATTTAATATGCATTCAAAAAATTCCTTTATTTTATTGATTCATCTCTTTTATATATATTTATACTAATGTAGCATATCAGTATTTAGATTTTTCAGAAAATACTGTGCTTGCCGAGGTAGATACCAGCAACTTTACAAGATCCAAGCAGTGTGAAAGTTCCAGTGTAATTGCCTACAGGATTCACCTGCAGATGAACATTGCAAAGGCCATTTTGAGGTAAAGACATTATGTTGATTACTGTTTGATTATTAAAAAAAATAGAAATATTATATATTTCCCCATAAAGTAAACATAGTGTTATTTTATATTATCACTTTCTCCCATTATTTTATTTATCTCATTCATGTACGTTTCTATTTATAATGCAAATCAATATTTAGATATTCCAGAAAGGACTGAGCTTGCAGAGATAGACGTCAACAACAGTAAAGACACCAAAGGAAAAGCTCTATGTTGATTTCCAGCAGGAATGTTCTACTAATTAACTTTTTCAGATACGAATAAGGTACTAAGAATAGGATAATTAAGATGTGATTAATTTAGAGTTTAATAAATATAACTATTATGGCCATTTTAAATGAATATTGTCTTATTTTATTTAATATGCATCTTGAACCTAATTATTTTATTCATTCATGCCTTATATTTATTTTTATACTAATGTAGCGTATCAGTGTTTAGATTTTCCAGAAAAGACTGTCCTTGCAGAGGTAGATACCAGCAACTTTACAAGATTCAAGCAGTGTGCAAGTTCCAGTGTAATTTTCGCCATGAGTCACCTGTAGATGAACATTCTTCGGATGAATTTGAGGTACTGACATTATGTTAGTTTAAAATTTGTAATAATCCAATATTATTGTTTTATTATTATTTTTAAAAATCAAATCCCATTATTTTAATTCATCTCTTTTATCATATAATCAGTATTTAGATTTTCAGGAAAGTCTGTGCTTGCACAGGTAGATACCAACAACAGACTCCCATAAATGTGCAAGTTCTAGGGTAATTTCTGATAGGAGTCACCTACAGATGAACCTTCTTTTGATTAACTTGAGGTACTGTCATGTTAATTATTCTTTGATTATTAAAAAATTACAAATTGTACTTATTGTCTCTCAAAGTAAACCCAATGTTATTCTACATTTAACCATGTGTCCCATTATTATCTTCATCTCTTTTATGTATATTGCATATCAGTATTTAGATTCTCCAGAAAAGACTGTTCCAGCAGAGATAGACATCAGCAACAGAAAAGTCAACAAACAATGGAATAGATCAATGTTGACTTCCAGCAGGAATTTTCTACAAATGAACTTTCTTCATATGTAAATAAGGTATTAAGAATAGGTTAATTAAGATGTTATTAATTTAGAATTAAAAATATAAAACCATCAAATCCCCTAAAATGAGGAGAAGAGTATGGTCTTATTTATTTAATATGCATTTAAAAATGGTCTTATTTATTTAATATGCATTCAAAAAATTCCTTTATTTTATTGATTCATCTCTTTTATATATATTTATACTAATGTAGCATATCAGTATTTAGATTTTTCAGAAAATACTGTGCTTGCCGAGGTAGATACCAGCAACTTTACAAGATCCAAGCAGTGTGAAAGTTCCAGTGTAATTGCCTACAGGATTCACCTCCAGATGAAACATTGTAAAGGCCATTTTGAGGTAAAGACATTATGTTGATTACTGTTTGATTATTAAAAAAAATAGAAATATTATATATTTCCCCGTAAAGTAAACATAGTGTTATTTTATATTATCACTTTCTCCCATTATTTTATTTATCTCATTCATGTACGTTTCTATTTATAATGCAAATCAATATTTAGATATTCCAGAAAGGACTGAGCTTGCAGAGATAGACGTCAACAACAGTAAAGACACCAAAGGAAAAGCTCTATGTTGATTTCCAGCAGGAATGTTCTAATTAACTTTTTCAGATACGAATAAGGTACTAAGAATAGGATAATTAAGATGTGATTAATTTAGAGTTTAATAAATATAACTATTATGGCCATTTTAAATGAATATTGTCTTATTTTATTTAATATGCATCTTGAACCTAATTATTTTATTCATTCATGCCTAATATTTATTTTTATACTAATGTAGCGTATCAGTGTTTAGATTTTCCAGAAAAGACTGTCCTTGCAGAGGTAGATACAAGCAACTTTACAAGATTCAAGCAGTGTGCAAGTTCCAGTGTAATTTTCGCCATGAGTCACCTGTAGATGAACATTCTTCGGATGAATTTGAGGTACTGACATTATGTTAGTTTAAAATTTGTAATAATCCAATATTATTGTTTTATTATTATTTTTAAAAATCAAATCTCATTATTTTAATTCATCTCTTTTATCATATAATCAGTATTTAGATTTTCAGGAAAGTCTGTGCTTGCACAGGTAGATACCAACAGACTCCCATAACTGTGCAAGTTCTAGGGTAATTTCTGATAGGAGTCACCTACAGATGAACCTTCTTTTGATTAACTAAAGTAATGGGGGTGAGACTGCAATCAGGCTTTTAAAAAGGTAAATGCATAAAATATTTGTGAAAAATCGCACCATCCTCCTCGCGGACCCTGAGACAAACAACATATTTTCCACCCCACCCCTCATTGTATTCAGGAGGGACAAAAATCTGCGAGACCTATTGGTTCGTAGCCGTCTGCTTATTCCGTCCTCCCATCTGGGCACTAAGCCATGTGGTCGTAATCGCTGCAAGACATGTCCCTTTGTTACCCAGACGGACCAGATTGTCTTCCCTAAGGGGACATTCAAGATTAGGAATGGCTATCTTTGTACTAGCCGCAATGTGGTCTACACCATTGTGTGTAAGCGCTGTCCTTTGAAGTACATTGGTGAAACGGGGAGGTTACTCTCTTGCCGTATCGCGGAACATGTACGGGCCATTAAACAAGACAAACAGTGTCCTGTCTCCCGACACTTCAATGGACGGGACCACATGGGCGTCGATGACATGTCTGTCACCGCCTTGGTTTCTTGTACAAACACACCCGGCCGGGTCAGTCTGGAGAATAGACTAATCCATGAATATGGGACTCTTACACCACATGGGATCAACGTTGTGTTCGCACTGACAAGCTGATTGATTGGCCACACCCACCCTTTCCTTTCCTATTTAAGCTCTTACTTTTCTCTCCTTGCTTTATCTTTACTGGACTACTTGGATTTCACCGCAGCTAAGTGTTTTTTTCTATTATTTCGTTTTATTCGTTTCATTTGTGTACTATTTGTACGTTGAAGAAGGCTCTTTGCCGAAACGTTCGCTGTTGTGTTACGTCCTGTCAGGCCTACTAATACCCTGTTTTTATTTTATGCATTTACCTTTTTGATTAACTTGAGGTACTGACATTATGTTAATTAATCTTTGATTATTAAAAAATTAAAAATGGTACTTATTGTCTCTCAAAGTAAACCCAATGTTATTCTACATTTAACCATGTGTCCCATTATTATCTTCATCTCTTTTATGTATATTGCATATCAGTATTTAGATTCTCCAGAAAAGACTGTTCCAGCAGAGATAGACATCAGCAACAGAAAAGTCAACAAACAATGGAATAGATCAATGTTGACTTCCAGCAGGAATGTTCTACAAATGAACTTTCTTCATATGCAAATAAGGTATTAAGAATAGGTTAATTAAGATGTTATTAATTTAGAATTAAAAATATAAAACCATCAATTCCCCTAAAATAAGGAGAAGAGTATGGTCTTATTTATTTAATATGCATTTAAAAATGGTCTTATTTATTTAATATGCATTCAAAAAATTCCTTTATTTTATTGATTCATCTCTTTTATACATATTTATACTAACGTAGCATATCAGTATTTAGATTTTTCAGAAAAGACTGTGCTTGCCGAGGTAGATACCAGAAACTTATCTTATCTTATCTATACAGACGCTCCTTCTATGCAGAAGATAATTGCGTCCACAGACCATGACAGATGATCTTTTTGCAAGTGATGCAGCATTCACAGGCCACGGCTTTGTGGGTTCCACGCATTACCCAGCCGCCTAACTACATGTAGTGTTAGGTACCCATTCGGAGCGGGGTGACTCAGGGACGCCCTAGGCCCCGGGAACAAACCCTAATCACCACACGATTTTTAAAGAAATTTTCGAAAGCAGCGCACCATATTACTGCACAAAAAATAACTATTTGCGTCAATCAGCACTGCTTACAACGCAAAATTTAAAAAAAGGCAGAGTGATGTCCCTCAGCGTTAGGCGGCAGTGAAAAATGAGCGTAAATATATAATATATGGAATATTTAGTTTTTGTATACATTTTAAAATATTTGCTTGTTAGTATCAGCAGTTTAATGCAGATTGAAATGGTCGCTTAAGCTTTTATTGGATAGCTTTGTAATCCACTGACCATACTCACTGCTCATAATTTTTTTAAGCTGACTTGAAAAAGTTTTGTTTGATAAATTTTGTTCATCTTTTACAGATCAGTATTTAACATTGTTGATGAAAGATGATTCATACAAAGATTCCATCCAACCTTGTTAATGACAACATGACCTAAAATTGATTCAATTTTTATGGCAACAATCTTTCATTGCATTGCTTATTTCTCACATGTACTGTGCATAGAAAAGTAAACTTTTAAAAATTAATATACTGAGAAACAAAACTTGCCAGGTCATAATCTTGTATATGAAATATTTATTTTTTAAATTTACCTATAAAATGTTTTAGTAAGTTTGTCTTTGATATTTATCTCATAGACAGATTCTAGCCAACCGGGCACAGGACTGCAAGATTTGGCCCCGAATCAATCTTCTGTGGTAAATATCTTTTATCTCATTGCCATGATATATAGCTAGCCAAGCTCATAGAAGTGTAACTTTGCTTTTATGCATACTAAGAGAGAAAACTTGTGATTTCATAATTTTGCATTTTAAATATTGGTTTTTAATTGATTGAAGTTGTTTATAAAGTTTATCTCAAATCTGTAAATAGATTTGTCATTGATGAGAAATTCATCTTATTTAGAGAAAGATGATCCATGCAGAGATTTCAGCCAACATGGTATAAGTTTCCAAGATGTGATATGAATTCAAAGGTAAGTGGCTGTTAAATATGCTAAAAGAAAATTCAGTCTTATTATCTTGTATCTTAAATACTCATTTTTAAAGACATGAAGTTCAGTGAAATATGTTTGTAGTAATCTTACCTCTTTTTATCTCACTGATCAGTAACTGTATTTATTGGATTGATCAGTAATTATATTTACCTAAAAATCAATAAATACTTCTATAAAGTAAAAAAAATTCCTTACATCAGTTCCAGTCACCATTATGGACTTCAAAATATGACAGGGATTCAAGACTCATGGCAAAGATCTTTCTTCACATTGCACGTCTCATGTACTGCACATAGAGGTAAACTTACTTTTATATTTACTAACAAAGAAAACATGCAAGATCACAATATAGTATATTAAATATTAATTACTAACATGTAAAATGTTTTTTGGTTTAAGTTCATCTCTTAAATTTATCCTCACAAATCCTTACTTTTATTTATCTTAGAAATAAGTAATCACATTTTGTCTCACAGCTTAGTAATATAATTTATTTTACTTATCCATAATTTCAATTGATACACAGGTCAGCAATTGCAAAAGAAAGGAGATTGCTACAGATTCCAACCAACCTGATACAGTAGTGTAAGATGTAGTGCTGATTCAATCTTCTAAGTCTAAGACAAAAATCTTTTTTCACAATGCCAGGCTTTCTCGCGTACGGGACATAGAGAGGTAAACTTGCCTTCTATATACTAAGCAAGACAATTTGAAACTTTATAATGGAGTTAATTTTGTTTTAGTTCAGCTTTGGAGTTTATCTCACATCATTAATTTAATTTTTCCAGGAAAGAAGATTCTTACAAAGATTCTAAGACCAACCAGAAAATGGGACTGCACAAATCAAGACTCTTACGGCAGAGACCTAATTCTTCAATAGTGAATATCCTAGGATTAGACTACAGCCTTGTAAGTTAGTTAAAAACTTAACAGGCTATTTGTGCCTGGGTAGGCTTCAAGTGTGATAAATGCTATTTATCCCCACATTATTCTCGGCTAAAAGGGAAGAGATCGATCTCTATTTAATCATCTGCATTCTCAGAGGTTTTATTCTGTATCTTATTTATCTCTAGGCTTCTACGAACACACGATGCAAGACTGCCTCATGACTTTTCTACATTGAGCCCAAGCAACATTGCCAACAAAAAACTTATCAAGTTTTGGAATATTAGGAATATTTAAGATGTTTGAACTATGAAAATTGGAATCGTTCGTTACAACAGACATGTGTAGTCCAGACCAATTCACTATCACATATCCAGGTTAGAGAAATCATTTGAGTATCATGATTGCCCTTTTAAAGAGAATCTTTACATTTCTTTCATAAAATTACTCCTTTTGGATAATCATTTTCAACTTATTACTATATAATTCTGTAATATTATTATTGAACTTGCACACATTTTGTGCAACACATCATTTAAGATGCACACAAAAATTAGTGCAAGCATTCTATTACTCATCAAACCATACATTCAAAAGTGCATGCACATATCAAGGGTACATGACATTTTCTGATTGACAAGTAGTTTTGTACCACTTATAAAATGTACCATATAAATAATTTATTCCTTCTACTAAATGATAAATTAAACATATTCAGTACTTGTGTATAACTTGCTACAAATATACTGTCTATTTATACATATTCATCCCATGACCGCAAGGTTAATAGCTTCCATTTGAGGTGCCTGCGTCGCATCCTTGGCATTAAGTGGCAGGACAAAGTGTCAAATAGTGAAAGTCCTGATGTGTGCTAATATCCAAAGCATGTTCTCAATCCTTATTGAAAGACTTCTTAGATGGCTAGGACATTTAAAAAGAATGAGCCCGGGTCGGATCCCATAGGACCTCGTATATGGAGAACTGGCATCGGGAAAGAGGAAGACAGGTCGCCCACGTCTCCGATTTAAAGATGTCTGCCAGAGAGACATGAAAGCAGTCAGAATAAACAAAGTGACTGGGAATGCAAAGCAGAAGAGAGATCTACGTAGTGCACAGTTGTCAAAGAGTAACCAAGGATGGAGGACGCTACAGACAGAAGAGCTAGGAGAAAGGACAAAACATTGGGAAGCACAGAACTCGTGTGCAAAAGCTGTGGAAAAGACGTCACTCAAGGATGGGATTGCACAGCTACACAAGGAAATGCAACCCAACTCAACAGTGATGCACCATCGTCTCTCGAGAGGGAAGGATGCCGATGAATATACATATTATATTAAGACATGTGAGCATTTTACCATTTAAAAAAA
Source organism: Ampullaceana balthica (assembly GCA_944989445.1). Lineage (NCBI taxonomy): Eukaryota > Metazoa > Mollusca > Gastropoda > Lymnaeidae > Ampullaceana > Ampullaceana balthica. Next base: position 187,798 of record CALYLW010000380.1, on the reverse strand, counting down.
TGAAATTAATAACAAACATTTAATGATTCATATACAGTAGCTCATACTCCCACTAATTTAAGGATTAGTTATTACTCTAAATTTGAAATCTGTAAATTGGTTAATTGGTAGTACATGTCTTCTACTAAAGAATACATGTTGTGCACTCATTTTATTTAAAGAAATGCATAAACATTTACATAATTTAATTTTCAAATTATGGTAAATCTAAACTTAACTTCACCTACATCAACATACCCTCCCATAACCATTTGTGTACATATGTATTACACATTCAACATATTTATTTAAAAAACTTCATTAAAGATGCAAATTATTAAATTGATCTTTTACATTCAATGTTTTAAACATGCTCAGTTATTACAGTATTTCTTTTTAAAAATAATATATTCCTGAAATCATGACTGTAAACCTTCACTACAAATTAAATACAAGTGCAATTGTCAGATTTAGAGCTGTCTTACAAAAATTGACTGTGCACATACATTGACTACATACACAAATTGTGTACACACACACACACCGACTACACATGCACACTGACTACACATGCACACCGATCTGCACATGCACACCGACTGCACAGGCACACCGACTGCACAGGCCCACCGACTGCACCGACTGCACAGGCACACCGACTGCACAGGCACACCCACTGCACAGGCACACCCACTGCACAGGCACACCCACTGCACAGGCACACCCACTGCACAGGCACACCCACTGCACAGGCACACCCACTGCACAGGCACACCGACTGCACAGGCACACCGACTGCACAGGCACACCGACTGCACAGGCACACCGACTGCACAGGCACACCGACTGCACAGGCACACCGACTGCACAGGCACACCGACTGCACAGGCACACCGACTGCACAGGCACACCGACTGCACAGGCACACCGACTGCACAGGCACACCGACTGCACAGGCACACCGACTGCACAGGCACACCGACTGCACAGGCACACCGACTGCACAGGCACACCGACTGCACAGGCACACCGACTGCACAGGCACACCGACTACACCACATTGGTCACTTGCATGTAAATTACAATCAGAAGTGTATAAATACTCAAATCATTGAACATGCACATTTACTTCACGCACACATCAGCTACACGCACACGTCGGCTACATGCACACTTGGGCTACACGCACACTTCGGCTACACGCACACTTGGGCTACACGCACACTTGGGCTACACGCACACTTCGGCTACACGCACACTTTGGCTACTCGCACACTTTGGCTACTCGCACACTTTACGAAATAATAAGATTCCAACATTATGACAATTAATTTTAAATGTTAACAATAATATTTTCTTTCAAAGCCTGGTTTATTTTTAACTTTTCATATGCTTGCTTTGTTAAGCTTTATCAGATATAACTGATTAAATTAATTTTACAAGTTTCATCAATTATTGCTTATCTAATATTGTAAAGTCAAAGTAAATATATAAGTAAATAGGATAAGTTTTATTGATATCATTGTTTATCCAGGAATGCTTGCTATTGCATTATAGTTTAAGATGTTGATTATGTAAGTAAAGTTATCTCATTTGTTATTGAAATAGTTGATATATTTACTTTGTTTTGTTTCAAATAATATTTTACAAATGTTGACCTTCCTTTTGTTTTAATTTTTTTTATTCGCAATGCTTTACAATTAAATTTTTACAAGTTTGACCCTTTCTCATTGTTTTTCAATTAAAATTTACAAATGTTGCCCCTTCCCATTGTTTTACAAATACATTTTCATAAATGTTGCCCTTCCCTTTTATTTAGCAAATGTTACCCTCCTTTGACTTACAATTATATTTTCTAATCTAAATATTGCCCCCTCCTTTTTTTCCGAATATATTTTACAAATGTTTTCCCTAGCTTTCATTTAAAATTAAATGTTCTTAATAGTGTCCCTATCTTTGTTTTCCAAATATATTTTTAAAATATTGCCCCACCCTTAAATTAGCTTTTACAAGTTTTCCAAATTTGTTCCCTACATTTGTTTTGTAATTATATTTTACAAATTTTGCCCCATAGCTTTATTTTACAAATGAAGAGCTCAAGGGAAGAAACGGCTATGTCAAATTTTTGTAATTTTGAGATATTCAAATTTTAAAGCTCAAAATTGTAAAGATTTCTTATAAATTCACTGAAAGGATTTTAATTTTTAATAGGGTCACAGACATTATTTTTTCATAAAACTTCATTCGGGGCATTCTATTTTTGATCTTCTATCAGATACAGGTGATAACTAAAAAATTTCAAAAATGTCACATAGCCGTTGCTTCCCTTGAGCTCTTCAAATACATTTTTATAAATATACCCCCTTCCATTTATTTTACAATTATATTTTCAAATGTAAATATTATATCCCCCTCCCCCACCTTGTTTTTCCAAGATATTTTTACTAAGTTGTCCCTAGCTTTAATTTAAAATTAAATGTTTTAATGTTGTCGCTACCTTTGTTTTATGAATACATTTTTAAAACGTCGTCCGACCCTTAAATTAGCTTTTACATTTTTTACAAATTTTGTCCCTACATTTGTTTTGTACTTATATTTTACAAATTTTTCCCATTACCTTTATTCAACAAATACATTTTTATAAATGTTGCCCCTTCCATTTTTTTTACAATTATATTTTCCAATCTAAAAATTGTCCCCCCCCCTCCCCCAAACTTGTTTCTCGAATATATTTTACAAATGTTATCCCTAAATTTAATTTAAAATTAAAAATTCTTAATGCTGTCCCTACCTCTGTTTTCCCAATAGATTTTTAAAATGTTGCCCAACCATTAAATTAGTTTTTACATTTTTTACAAATTTTGTCCCTACATTTGTTTTGCAGTTATCTTTTACAAATGTTGTCCTTTCCCATTGTATTTCATTTACAATTTACAAATGTTGTCCCTTATCTTAGTTTTGTAACTATATTTTACAAATTTTGCCCCTTAGCTTTATTTAACAAATACATTTTTATAAATATTGCCCCTTCCATTTATTTTACAATTATATTTTCAAATCTAAATATTGTATCCCCACCCCCCCCCAACTTGTTTTTTCCAATATATTTTACAAATGTTGTCCCTAGCTTTAATTTAAAATTAAATGTTCTTAATGTTGTCCCTACCTTTGTTTTATAAATATATATTTTAAATGTTGCCCCACTCTTAAATTGGCTTTTACATTTTTTACAAATTATGTCCCTACATTTGTTTTGTAATTATATTTTACAAATGTTGTCCTTTGCCATTGTATTTCATTTACCATTTACAAATGTTATCCTTCATCTTTGTTTTTTAATTATATTGTACAAATTTTGCTCATTAACTTTATTTTACAAATACATTTTTATAAATGTTGCCCCTTAGCTTTATTTTATAAATACGTTTTTATAAATGTTGGTCCTTCCATTTCTTTTACAATTATATTTTCAAACCTAAATATTGTATCCCCCCCCCACTTGTTTTGTCCAATATATTTTACAAATGTTGTCCCTAGCTTTAATTTAAAATTAAATATTCTTAATGTTGTCCTTACCTTTGTTTTATAAATATATATCTAAAATGTTGCCCCACTCTTAAATTAGCTTTTACATTTTTTTTTACAAATTTTGTCCCTATATCTGTTTTGTAATTATATTTTCAAATGTTATACCTTATCTTTTTGTTATTACATTTTACATAATTTGCCCATTTGCTTTATTTTACAAATACATTTTTATAAATTTTTCCCCTTCCATCTATTTTACAAATACATTTTCATAAATGTTTCTCCTTCCATTTATTTTACAATTATATTTTCAAATCTAAATATTGTATTCGACTTGTTTTTCAAATGTATTTTACAAATATTGCCCCTTCCCTTTATTTTACAATTATATTTTAAAATCTAAATATTGTATCCCCATCCCCCCAACTTTTTTCCAATATATTTTACAAATGTTGTCCCTATCTTTAATTTAAAATTAATTGTTATTAATGTTGTCACTACCCTACATTTGTTTTGCAATTGTATTTTACAAATGTTGTCCTTTCCCCATTGTATTTCATTTACAATTTACAAATGTTATCCCTTATCTTTGTTTTGTTATTATATTTTACAAATGTAGCCCCTAACCATTATTTTACAAATACAATTTTATAAATGTTGCCTTTTCCATTTACTTTACCATTATATTTTCAAATCTAAATATTGTATCCCCCCACCCCCAAACTTTGTTTTTCAATATATTTTACAAATGTTGTCTCTAGCTTTAATTTAAAATCAAAAGTTCTTAATGTTGTCCCTACCTTTGTTTTCTAAATATATTTTAAAAATGTTTCCACACCCTTAAATTAGCTTTTACATGTTTTACAAATTTTGTCCCTACATTTGTTTTGCAATTGTATTTTACAAATGTTGTCCTTTCCCATTGCATTTCATTTACAATTTACAAATGTAATCCCTTATCTTTGTTTTGTTATTATATTTTACAAATTTTGCCCCTTAGCTTTATTTGACAAATCATTTTTATAAACGTTGCCCCTTCCATTTATTTTACAAATATGTTTTTATAAATATTGCCCCTTCCATTTATTTTACAATTATATTTTCAAATCTAAATATTGTATCCCCATCCCCCCAACTTGTTTCTTCCAATATATTTTACAAATGTTGTCCCTAGCTTTAATTTAAAATTAAATGTTCTTAATGTTGTCCCTACCTTTGTTTTATAAATATACATTTAAAATGTTGCCCCACTCTTAAATTAGCTTTTACATTTTTTTTTACAAATTTTGTCCCTATATCTGTTTTTTAATTATATTTTCAAATGTTATCCCTTATCTTTGTTTTGTTATTATATTTTACATAGTTTGCCCATTAGCTTTATTTTATTAATACATTTTTATAAATGTTACCCCTTCTAATTATTTTACAATTATATTTTCAAATCTAAATATTGTATCCCTCAAATTGTTTTTCAAATATATTTTACAAATGTTGTCCCTAGCTTTAATTTAAAATTAATTGTTATTAATGTTCTCCCTACCCTACCTTTGTTTTCCAAATAAATTTTTAAAAATTTTGCCCCACCCTTACATTAGCTTTTACATTTTTTACAAATTTTGTCCCTACATTTGTTTTGCAATTGTATTTTACAAATGTTGTCCTTTCCCATTGTATTTCATTTACAATTTACAAATGTTATCCATTGTCTTTGTTTTGTTATTATATTTTACAAATGTTGCCCCTTAGCTTTATTTTACAAATACATTTTATATATGTTGCCCCTTCCATTTACTTTACAATTATATTTTCAAATCTAAATATTGTATCCCCCCACAAACTTTGTTTTCCAATATATTTTACAAATGTTGTCCCTAGCTTTCTTAATGTTGTCCCTACCTTTGTTTTCTAAATATATTTTTAAAATGTTTCCAGACCCTTAAATTAGCTTTTACTTGTTTTAAAAATTTTGTCCCTACATTTGTTTTGCAATTGTATTTTACAAATGTTGTCCTTTCCCATTGTATTTCATTCACAATTTACAAATTTTATCCTTTCTCTTTGTTTTGTAACTATATTTTACAAATTGTTCCCTCTTTGCTTTATTTATTTTACAAATATATTTTCATAAATGTTTCTCCTTCCATTTATTTTACAATTATATTTTCAAATCTAAATATTGTATCCCCCCCCCCAACTTCTTTTTCAAATATATTTTACAAATGTTGTCCCTATCTTTATTTTAAAATCAAATTTTCTTAGTTTTCCCATACTTCCTCAATTGTAATTTTTTATTAGCTGTGCCCTATATTTTTTGTAAAATTACATTTTTAATAAATTTTGCCCCTTCCTTTTGTTTTACAAATGTTTTGCCACTACCGTAGTTTTATAATTACAGTGTATATCTTTATAAAAATTGCCCCACCCTTTAATAACTATTGAATTTTTACAAATGTTAAACTTTCACTTAGTTTTTTTAACTATAATTTACAAATATTGTCCCTACCTTTGTTTTACAAAGAAATTCTTACAAATGTTACTCTTTTCCATTGTTTTTCAATAATTATTTACAAATATGCCCCTCCCTTTGTTTTCTTATTAAATTTTGCAATTGGTGCCTTTTTCTTTGTTAAATTGATATTTTACAAATGTTATATCTTCCCTTTGTTTTGTAAATGCCCTTTCCCTCTGTTTTACAAATTATACTGACAAATCTTACCCTTGTTTTTATTTTACAATTATAATTTACAAATGTTGCTCCTTCCCTTTGTTTTACAATTATGTTATTAATGTTGCTCCCTCCCTTATTTTGACTATTTTTTTTTATTTTAAATCCTAAATTTTAAAAAAGATGTGTGTTACAAATATTACCCTTTCCCATTTTTTTCCAATTCAAGTTTACATTGTTGACTTCTCCCTTTGTTTTACAATTATTATCTACAAATGTTGCCTCTAATTTGTTTTTCAATTATATTTTTAAAATAGTGCTCACTTTCTTTGTTTTACAATCATATTTTACAATTGTTGCCCCTTCCTTTTGTTTTACAATTATAATTCACACATATTGCCCCCTCTCTTTGTTTCTGAATTGCATTTTAAAAATATAGCTCACTTTCTTTGTTTTACAAATACATTTTTATAAATGTTGCTCCTTCTATTTATTTTACAATTATATTTTACAATTGTTGCCCCTACCTTTATTAAACAATTTTATTTATTTAATGTTTACCCATCCCCTTAATTAAATATTACATTGTTACAAATGTTACACTTTCCCTTTTATTATAATTTAATTTACAAATGTTGAACTTCCCTATGTTTTACAATAATATTTTATAAATCTTGCCAATTCCCTTTGTTTTTGTAATTATATTTTACCAATGTTGCCCCTTTAATTTTTTTAAAAACTTAAATTTTACAAATGTTATCCCTACCTTTAATTTACAAGTTAATGTTCTTAATGTTAGCTCCACCCTTTTGTTTCACAATGTTATTTTTTTATACATTTTGCCTACACCTTTGTTTTACAATTACATTTTTACAATTGTTACCTTTTCTCTTTGTCTTCAAATAATTAAAAATGTTTCTCCTCACTGTTTTTCAATTATATTTTACAAATGTTAACCTACCCTTTGTTTTAAAAATTATATTGACAAATCTTTCCCCTACTTTTTTTTAAAGAATTATATTATACAAATGTTGTTCCTTTCCTTCACAATTATATTTTTTAGAATTTACCACTTCCTTTGCCTTACAATTATATTTTTTACAAATGTTTCCCCTACCTTTGTTTTGTAATTATATTTTACAAATTGTTTCTTCTTCCCTTTGTTTGGTAATTATATTTTAGTAACTGTATAAAATAATATTTTATAATATCATATTTTAGAAATGTTGTCCCCTACTTTTTAAAAAAATATATATGTTATACTAAGGGCCCCCCCCTTCCACTCTCTAATCAAAATGTCTGCTACAGTCCACCACTAACTACATGTAGTTGTGAGGGTCCCCACACCCACTTTTTTTCTATAAAGACCCAGAAACTTTAAATTGATAAGTTTATGGCTTTAAAAAAGCCATTAGCAGCCATTATTTTTTTATGGGGTTGGGTGATGTTGATATTTTAAAAACAAAATATAACTGTCGTTAAAAAAATGTAATTAAAGAAATGAAACTACATGAACTAAATTATTACTTAAAAAAAATTTCAAACTAAGAACATCATTTATCGGCATGGTTGGAGTGGGAACTGCAACCATGAAAATATGGGTAAGAATCAATCCCTGAGCTAAATTAAAATCCCATCCCCCACCAGCACACACATGGTCATCATTTTTAATACTCTGCGCCACATCCTATTCTTTTAAAAACAATTTTATTACCCAAATTTTAGTCAATGTAACTGCACTCCAATTCTCTTAGACCTTGGAGTCTTGTAACTAGATATGAGCAATTTTGCAAGGTTTCCTTTAATTCATGTGACATCTCTCCCTTCCACCCCCTGAACATCCCAAATGACACCTTCCCCCTTGAAGACAAGCTCTTTATTTCCAACTTTTGTCATCACAATTCTGATGATTTTATTATTTTTAAAAAAAATTCGTAACCTTTGTCGCATTAAAAGATGCAAACATAATTATGCTGTAAAAGACTTTGTTGACCAAGTATTGATAAGTGTACACAGTGCTGGATTTACCGATTTACTAAAAAGCTATAGCTAAGGGCCCCTCAGGATTTTTTTTTCATTTTTCGCACTGACATAGAATATTTGGACTTCAAAGGGCCCCATATCTCAAATATTTTAGGATCCCATCAAGTCTAATTCCTGCCCTGATGTACAAATTTTACATGAGCATTGTCACCTTTCAAAATTATGTTAATTATTAGGACTGCGGAAATCAACGATTAATTAATCGATTAATTGTTTAAATTTTTAAAAAATTAATTTGATCGATTAAAATTGTATTAAAATTTAGGCATTTAGGAAAACATTGCTAATATTTTTTTCCAATTTATTATTTTTAAACTCGCGTACTTTTCCCTCGTATTTTTATTATTTATTTAGACGTGCATATGTAAAAAAGGTTTTTCTTCCTTATTTCTTGCCTAACAGAACGAATTTGCTGTGTTACGTCACAAAATTTGGGAGCCATGGAATTACTGCGACTTAACTGATTTCGCGAAATAATGAATCACAACTTAACGGTATCTATGTGCGTTATAAAATTATAATTACTCGAAATTAATTGAACAAAATTTTTTAATCAGTACCAGCCTTATAATTATAAATGTTTGTTGTAAATTTTTATAAGTTGTTAAATCTGTTTTGTTTGAAATACTAAATAAGTGTATTGTATTGTATTATTGCATTTACAGAAAACTGGTTTTTCAGGACGGAGCTTAAATTAGTAAAATCATTTCGCAAAACTTTTTTTTCAAAGTTGTAAAAGTAATCTTTTTTTTAAAATTGTAATTTCAGTTACTTAATGAGATTTTATTTCTGATATTTCTAATAATATAAGTAAATAAACCATTATATGTGAAAATGAGGTTGAGTAATCAATAATTGTCAATATGATTCAATATGCAGTTCTGAATTTCATTGTTTTTGTAAACTTTTATTAAAAAAGAAATTTTTTGAAACTCCCAATTATTGTTTATTCATATTTTGAATGGTTGAATTATTTTTCTGTACATGCTAATCTACTGGACGCTGATGAGCATGACTTTAAATTAGAATTAGTGCATGTAGTTCACATGACATTGAAAAATAAGGATTTTGTTTAAATCATGGGGGAAAAACATTACTACCAACATTATTTAATTTATATAAATGATTTACCCAACATTATCTCAACAGGAACAAAAGTTAGGTTATTTGCTGATGATTGCATACTCTATAGAACAATTAAATAAAAGCTAGATAGCACAATCTTAAAAAAATACTTTGCACCCAGAAAAGTGTCAACTGTTAAGATTAACAAAGGAAAATAAACAAATAAATTTAAAATATTTCATTCATAGAAAAGAACTAACCCAAACTTAAGATGCGAAATACTTAAAGAGTATGTAATATATAGCATTCTTGTTTTCAGGCATTACCTGCATGAGTATTTTGGATCCTTAAAAAAATTCATCAAACATAAGTAAAACACGCCCAACGTTTTTAGTCATATTAAATTAAAGTACTTGAACTTATAACTTTAAAATTATTTTCTTCGAGTCCACTTATAAAAACGTCGTTTTTAAAAATCTGTTGTATATCAATTTATTTTATTCTTTTTATTTTAAGTGTAAAATAATTGAGTATATATTACTTTTATTGTACATAATAAAATTCATTAAATACAAAATTGACTACTTGGTTTCCATATGTTATGGAGTGTCAGGTCTAACTGCGTGGAGGTGAGGCATTTTAGACCCAACAAACACAAACATATGGACAAACACCTAGGCTTATTAATTGAAAACACTACACTAATTCATATTAAGACTGCTTTCTTATTCAATTTTCTTTAATGATTTAACTCCCCTTTTTAAAAATCGTTTTATTTTTTTACCTCTATTTATTTTAGGAACACCTCATAAGCGCCGCCCAACGTTTTAACACTACGGGGATGAGGTCACGGGGTTAACTGAGTTGGCCCGTGAAAAAAATAGCAGACGGATAAGAGATACTTATATAGAGAAAAACTTTAAAAAATGCAATAATTTAATTACGGTACATTCAATCGATAAGAAATTTTGATGCAATGCATTGTCATCCAAGGTCTATCTGTGGTCAAATTTTGAGCTCTCTGGACCCATCAGAAGTGGTTCAATTTTACGTTGGCAAATTTGAAAATTGTGGACACGAAAGCAAGTTAATAAAAACGTTGTAATAAAATGCTCAGCAATCATTAGCCTTGGATTTCAAATGATTTGGCAAGGGATATAACGTTTTCATATTTAATTCAATGTTTATATTTCATGGGTTATGTCACATAGAGCGCAATAACACACTGACTGACTGAGTGCAGCCCACGTATAACAGATATATCACAGATGGTTCTTGTTTGCGAGTAGCATAGATATTTTTTTTAATTAATATATTCTTTTAGGAAATTAGGACTGTTAAGAAGCTGAGACTGTTTGTTGCAAGAAACTGAGACTGTTTATTGCAAGAAACTGAGACTGTTTATTGCAAGAAACTGAGATTCAATGTTCTATGGCAAGAAAATGAGACGCTATTTTTTTTATTGCAAGAAACTGAGACTCACTGGGTTTTTTTTTGCAATAAATTGAGACTAACTGCTTTAATGCAAGCAGTGGCGTAGCGAGAGGGAGGACAGAGGGGAAAATGTCACGAGCTGCACTTTGTTAGGGGTGACAAACTTCTTATTGTTCATTAGCTTCAAAGAAAATATTGTAAAGGAAGTGGAGATTTTTATCAAAATAAAATAAAAATAATAGGACTGCAGAAATTAACGATTAATTAATCGTTAAAAATTTTAATCGATTAAAATTCTATTAAAATTTAATAACAATTTTGTAATATATTTTTTTCCAATTTATTAAGTATTTTATATTTCTTGTTTCTTACATGTTTTTCCCTCGTATTATTATTATTTATTTAGACGTACACACGTAAACAAAAAGGTTTTTATTCCATATTTCTTGCATAGCAGAACGAATTAGTGGTGTTACGTCACAAAATTTGGGAGCCATGGAATTACCGCGACCCAACCGATTTCGCGAAATAATGAATCACGAATTAACGGGATTATATATGCATTATATAAAATATACTTAATAGAAAATTAATCGATTACTCGATTAATTTTTAAAGATTAAACGAACAAAAAAATTTAATCAGTACCAGCCCTAAAAAAATAAAATAAAAAAAATAGATGAAAGAAATAATGAAACTATCCTATTTGTAAATGTTTAAATTGTTGAAAATGAAACTTCAAACGCTATATTTGCTATAAATTTTTCAATTTTTCTGATTTTTATGCTACTTAAATGAAAAACCAAGAGGCTTGAGTATTATGAGAATATGACACTCGTGTCCTAGTAACGTTAATTAATTTTTCAAGTTCGACAGCTGCTCCTGTTGTAAAAGCAAAAATTACTGTACCATATCAACTTCAAACAGGAGCCAATCGAATGCTCCTCGCTTTGTTTGCGGTGGCTTATTCGTCGTTGTTAATTAGCTTCTAAAAATCAAAAACGTTATAATAATATTTAATAAAAGAAAATAAATGCCAAGGTAAAAATAATACAAGAAATGAAGGAGCTATATTACAATATGTCAACGTTTCTCATGCAAAAACTTTAAACTTCATATTGAATCTTAAGTCTTCTGATACTAATGCTTCTGAACTTAAAAACCACGGGACTTATGAAGTATAAGAACATGACACGGATGTGCTGGTACCTGTAATTGATTCATTTGCGGCATAAACAAATTAATGAACACAATAGCTCATACAATTGAATGAAAAACTGGCATATAATAAATAAGAAAGTAGCCATTCAGGAATCAAGTGCTCACTATTAACAACTTTTTTTGCACATGGAAGTAATAATAAATAAGATAAAAACGAATTGACAATTTAAAAAAAAGAACAAAATGTTGTTGTAAAAGAAAACAAAACAAACGTGTATTTTATGAAGTCAATGATGCCCGAAATTATTTATAAACGTATAGTGCTAAAAAATGCTTTGCAGACGCTACTCACAGATAAACGAATATGATGCTTTGAGTTTTGCATAAATATTATGTAGAGACCTTAACATTTTAATTGAATCTTCAAGTATGAGAGAGCAAAGTTTTGGTGATCTAAGCAAATATATAGTCATGTTATACAGGAAAAAAAAACAGTTGAGGGAAAAGTTGTATTCTTCATTAGATGACGTTGTATTCATGTGAGCTTTTGGCAGTTACATAATTCAGAAAGCATAATTTTCGAAAATCAGCAAATCTAATTTGCTTTGAAATTTTGAATTTAAATTTGAGTATTGGAGAATTAAAGTATCTCACATGGCATTGTCAAGCAAGGACTATTTTACCGCAAGGGTAAAAAACTGAATTAATGTATTCAAGTCCCTTTGATTTATCCCGGTTTACTTAGATATTCAGGCTGGATGTTACCCTGCCTACTGAAACATAGTAATACTGAATGTCCTTAAAACTGTCATAATTAATACCAGCTTAAAAGAAGCTTCTCTAAAATTTATTTATTGAAAAATTGATTACGATCAACAATGCTTTCTTAGCTATTGAGCATGTCATTGTTGAAAATATTGATAAATTTATGATTGTAACATAGTGAAAAAACATACAATTTTAAATTTAAAAAATGAACGGTCCTCAATTTATTTCTAACATAAAAATTTAAAATTTAATTCTTAATAACTTCTAATTAAGAATATTTTTTATATCAATATATTTTTCTTGGGGAGGGGGTGGCAAAAATAGGTCATGCCCCGGGCGGCAGATACGTAGGCAACGCCACTGATTGCAAGTAACTGAGACTCACTATTTTTATGCAAGAAACTGAGATGTTTTATTTTGAACGGACGCTGGTAACACGTCTGCCATTGACGCACCAGATAACCGGAAATAAAACTTGAAGACACCCAACTTGATGACCTCCTGACGAAGTAGCCGAGTCCTGGCTCAAAGAATGAGAGTTTATCCTTAACGTCATTTGTTCAAGAGCTCTACTTCATCATGATCACGTGACGGGTCACTTATATAACACAATACACACTTGCCTTTATTTCACTAGTCAACATAGCTTTAATTTCGGCCGTTTATTGTTCATCAAACGTTGAATTTTACGATTGACATAAAGCTAATAAATTATTTTCTTTTTCTAAAATATTTGATGTAAATTAAGGAAAATATTTGGCAGTGCAAAAAATTAACATTGCTCATTTTTCGGTTAGAACAGTTCTTATTTATTTCTGAAAACTACCTATTAATTATTCTTGGATAAGGTTATAATGTATTGTGTTCAAAAAAAAAGCTTGGGCGACATTCAAAGCATATTTTCTGTTTACAAGAAAAGTTTTTCACGGTGACATTAAACATTAACTGATAGACTTACTGCATAACAAAATACAACCTGTTCGCAGTGTTTGGCAATGTTTATCAATATTAACATTATGATAACATTAAATTTTCCTCCTACTGTTTATTAGCGATGACAATAATAAGGCACGATCTCTTAAAATTTTCTGATACAATAATTTTTTTTCTCATCTTAAAACATGCCTATAGGTTTCATGGAATGATGTATAGTGATCTAAGATCTCATTTAATTAGACTAATTTTCGTCTACTTTGTCATATGTTATGTGGATTGTTCAAACGTTGAGGACAAAAAACCAGGGACAAGAGAAAGCACTGGTGGGGTAGGAGCGTTTGATGGAATTGTGAGTATTTTATTAGCATCAACTTCGCTCATCACAAACTGTAGCAACAAATAGTAGGTCAAGTAGGACTGGCCCAAATGTCTTATGAATGATCCAGTAGCCAACATTATTTAGCAGAGCAAGGAGCCAAAATTACTTACAGAACCAGAAGACAACAATAACTACCTAATGAAGTTCATCGTCTTATATATAATGACGTTACGCCTAAATTCGTGTGTTAATGAGAAGTTAAAGAAATAAGAACAAGATCACCTTTAGCATTTTATTTTTAGTTGTTATTTGTTTGTTGCATTGCTATTTTACACATCCCTTTGATTCCATTCTCTCCCCTTATGTCCCCTACTGCTTTATAAACCTCTGTCGTGCTCTTGTCCTTCCCGTCTTGTCAGATGTTCACTTAAACACAGTACCTACCATTTTCATTTTTACTTTCTTATTGCTTCTGCTTGTTCGCCGAGGACGGCTTCTAGTCGATACGTTCGTTGTCTTGTGTCTTTTCCCAGGCTTCTCATGCCCTGTGCAATAACTTCTTATCTATTTAGCCTTTTAGCAGGCCTAACCACTTTTCATTATTATATTGTAGCTACTGCTTGAAATTGTAGCATTTCAAATCAACTGTCTGCTAGAAAAGAGTCAGGTGTTTCTGAGGTCGTTGGTGTAGAATGAAATAAAAACCAAACTCTTTGTTAAGATCGGTCCACACCTCACAAATGCTCGCGAGCATTTGCCCAAAGTATCACACGAACGCACTATATTTATAGTGCGTTCGTGTGATGCTTGGGCAAATGCTCGCGAGCATTTGTGAGGTGTGGACCGACCTTTACAGTTGGAGTAGGCAAACATAAACATTACCGACTACGAAAACAACAATTCCTTTTTAAACAAAATCTAATCTTAACAAATTTAATTGCAGCGATATCTGTCCAGATATGGTTACATGGATGACGTGGCCACAAACAAGTTCTACCACCCAGAAATCATCTCTGTAAGCGTAAGGTAAGTCTGAAATATCTCATTTGAAGTTTTCCTCTTTAAATTTAAGGTACGTCAGAAACATCTGATTTATAATTTCTCTCTCAAAGTGTTAAGTAAGTCTGAAATATATAATTTATAATTAATTTCTACTGATTTTCTATTCTAAAAAAAGAGAATGATCTATTCGTAGATTTTAAAAAAAATGAGTTTCGATAGAATTGCCATAGATCATGTTAGGCTTTGAATTGTGTTTCAGAAATATGTATTTGATAAGGAATTCAATGTTTTGTAAAGCCAGTGCTAATAAGGATCAACGAAAAGTCGAAACAGAAGAGCCTCAACATTTTGTGTCACAAAAACAAACTAACACAAACTTTAACGTATTTAATTAGACTCATTCATGATGCATAGATCTGATAACATAATACAGGAATTGTTTAAACCTTGAATACCAGAGAGTTCCAGAAATTTAATGGCCTGCCAGTGACGGGTCAGCTAGATAAGATTACCATAGACAAGATGAAGCAGCCTCGATGTGGATTGCCAGATATTGAAAAGTCTAAAACTCCTTTGTCTCCTATGAAATATGCATTTTTTGGTGAGTTCTAATTTATGTGTTTAATACTGAGCTGACATCTCTGAATAGTGTTTGAATATTGACCTAAAAGAATTATACCAGATAAGAATTTTATCACCAGATTTCATTTAAATTCTGTCAGTCTTCACCGTTACATATGTTTTTAATATTTTAATATGACAAAAAATAATTTTGTTCCAGGTGGGAAGTGGCAAAAACGAGATCTGACTTACAAGTTTGTTAGCTACACAAGAAAACTCGGCGAACAGCAGATGTGAGACTTAGACTTTTATGACCCCTTATAATAGTTGAACGTGCTATATTGTTAGATTTTCATTTTTAAATTTTGACGGTTAAAACAATAATCACGTCATTGTAACAATAATCACGTCATTGTAACAATAATCACGTCATTGTAACAATAATCACGTCATTGTAACAATAATCACGTCATTGTAACAATAATCGGTCATTGTAACAATAATCGTGTCATTGTAACAATAATCGTGTCATTGTAACAATAATCATGTCATTTTAACAATAATCACGTCATTGTAATAATAATCACGTCATTGTAACAATAATCATGTCATTTTAACAATTATCACGTCATTGTAACAATGATCACGTCATGGTAACAATAATTACGTTCCCAGCTCTGCCGCTGCTAAAGCTTTTAAAAAGTGGTCTGACGTCACGCCCTTGACCTTTCGACCACAGACCGGTGCGGTGGACATTGAGATTGGCTTCAACAGGCTAGAGCACAATGACGGTCCACTAAACAGGTTTGACGGAAATGGTAAAGTTCATGGGTCAGAGTGACTCAAGTGCTCCTGTTTAGGGCGGTGAGGGAGGTGGCGCTAACGTTATTTATAGCATCACAAATAGCTGTAGTAAAAGACAGATAGTGAAACCATTGTTTACTCTTGGTTCTCAAATTGTATGAGGTGTTGACGTTTGAGAGGTTTCAGTAGGGACACCCTGGAATCAGGGCTAGGGAAATAGGAGGTGCTCGATATCGTGCAATGACCATTGGAAGTAAATTTATTCACGTCATCAGGTCTTCAGGCCCTCAAACACGCACACACACACACACACGCGCAAAAGCACTCACACAGGAACACACATACACGCAAGCACTCAAACACGCGCACACACACACACTCACGAAAACACTCACACAGAAATACACATACACACGCAAGCCTCATGCACTCACACATTCACACAGGAACGGACACACGCAATCCCCCAAACACCCACACAGGAACACACACACGCAAGCCCTCACACACTCACACAGGAGCACAATGGTAAGTCTTATCATTGCACGTTTCTATGCCAGGTGGCACTCTGGCACATGCCTTTCCCCCTGGAGATCACCCCATTTCCGGTGATGTCCATTTCGATGACGACGAAAACTGGACGTTGGGAACACCGAAGGTAAAGGTTAGGGTTAGGTGTCAGTTTCAAATAAAGTTACGGTTAGGTAAAGGGTTTGAGGATAAAGTAGGTGTAAGGTTAAGTAAAGCAAATCTAATGTTGAAACTATTGACCAAATATAAATATCATTAACTTTTACTAACTAAACCCATCTAACACAATACACACAAAACAACGCCAACCCAATACAGACTTTTTGCATGAACAGAATAAGCTAAAAAAAACAACAATGCAAGCTATTATTAGCCAAAGATGACAACACACGATAAAGCACATGATACAGCAATTGATAATAGCACATGGTGATAGAAAACGATCATAGCACATGATAATAGTACCAGTTGTTATGACAAAATATAATGTAAAATATTGCCCTAAATTATACTATTCCTTTCATTGTAACAAACATAATTGTATTTTTAAAAAAAAACGAGTGAATATAATAATCCTATATAATAAAAGTCAAAGTTATGTCCGTTCTGTCACGTCATCTATAGCGATTGGTCCCTCAAACACATATGACTCCTACAGCCAATCACTAGCGGAGAAAAATTGACATATTACGCGGAGGTTCAAAACGAGTTATGTTTGGTGCAGTTTTTTTGTCATAATTCAGTATGTTGTTCCCATCTTGAAGTGATGTCTGCCGCTTATTCAAATGACAATTCTGTTAAATACGTTTTCCTTGATGGTCCTGGTGGGTAGTGGCAAGAGTTTTAAGTATTGTTTGTTTTTTGTTGTTGTTATTGTTGTTGTTTTGTTGTTGTTGTTGTTTTGTGGTTGTTGTTATTGTTGTTGTTTTTGCTTTGTTGTTGCTGTTGTTGTAGTTGTTTTGTTGTTGTTGTTGTTTTGTTTTTGTTGTTGTTTTTGTTGTTGCTGTTGTTGTTGCTGTTGTTGTTGCTGTTTATCTTTCTGTTGTTGTTTTTGTTGTTTTTGCTGTTGTTGTTGTCCACATCCCTTGCCCTGCGACGACAATGTTCTGCAAACGCTTCAGCATAACAACTACCAAAACATAGCGTCCATGAACTTCACAGGTCACCCTACACTTATTATTAAATAATAATTGTACTGTTAGTGGATACACTTGTGAGTTTGCATGTCTCACACTAAGGGCACTGACTTTGATTTTTGTATTGAGCACCACATTAGGGCTATAACTTAAGTATTAAAGCGATCACCATGGGAAATAACTTTTGGTTTTTTCTTTTGCACACTCAGGGAACTGACTTTGAGATAGTTGCGGCTCATGAATTCGGCCACTCTCTCGGCCTTTCTCACAGCTCGAACCCCGAGGCCTTGATGGCACCATTTTATCAGGGTTACAACCCGAACTATTCCTTGCATCTAGACGACATCCGGGGAATTCAAACATTGTACGGTACGTGGAACATTGGACATCTTACTTTACTGTCAGGGCTATCTGTAACATTGGACATCTTACTTTACTGTCAGGTCTATTTGTAACATTGGACAAGTTACTCTACTGGCGGGCTACCTGTAACATTGGACATCTTATTTTACTGTCAGGTCTACTTGTAACATTGGACAAGTTACTATACTGGCGGGCTACCTGTAACATTGGACATCTTAATTTACTGTCAGGTCTACTTGTAACATTGGTCAAGTTACTTTACTGTCAGGGCTATCTGTAACATGGGTCAAGTCACTTTACTGGCAGGGCTACCTTTAACATTGGACAAGTTACGTTACTGTCAGGGCTACCTTTAACTTTTTACAAGCTACTTTACTTTCAGGGCTATCTGTCACATTGGAAAAGTTACTTTACTGTCAGCGATATCTGTAATATTGGATAAGTTACTTTACTGTCATGGCTATCTGTAAAATTGGAAAAGTTACGTTACTGTCAGGGCTACCTGTAACATTGGACAAGTTACTTTACTGTCAGGGCTACCTTTAACTTTTGACAAGGTACTTTACTTTCAGGGCTATCTGTAACATTTAAATTTTGACATTTAACTCACGATTCTTTAATAATAATTTACCTTTCACTCAATGTAAGAAACTAATTATTCTCACAATATCTAAATTTGTTCCGTGAATATTCAGGATCGCGAACTAATACTCCACGCCCCACTCCACGCCCCACTCCACGCCCAACTCCACGCCCTACTCCACGCCCTACTCCACGCCCCACTCCTCGTCCCACACAGCGCCCCACTCCACGCCCTACTCCACGCCCCACTCCTCGTCCCACACAGCGACCCAATCCTCGTCCCACACAGCGCCCCACACCACGTCCCACACAGCGCCCCACACCTCGACAAAAACCACGCCCCACTTCACGTCCTAAACCCCGCCCCACGCCCCGCCCTACACAGCGCCCTCACAAACCACGAGGTGGACGAAGTCCCCAAGTTACAAACCATGGAAGAGAAGGCGACCATTGCTCCCTCACTTTTGACGCCATTGAACAAGGTAACATATGTGTATTAGTCATTCAAGTAGATCAAGGTAACATATGTGTATTAGTCATTCAAGTAGATCAAGGTAACATATGTGTATTACTCATTCAAGTAGATCAAGGTAACATATGTGTATTACTCATTCAAGCAGATCAAGGTAACATATGTGTATTACTCATATCAAGCAGATCAAGGTAATATATGTGTATTACTCATTCAAGTAGATCAAGGTAACATATGTGTATTACTCATTCAAGTACATCAAGGTAACATATGTGTATTACTCATTCAAGCAGATCAAGGTAAAATATGTGTATTACTCATTCAAGTAGATCAAGGTAACATATGTGTATTACTCATTCAAGTAGATCAAGGTAACGTATGTGTATTACTCATTCAAGTAGATCAAGGTAACATATGTGTATTACTCATTCAAGTAGATCAAGGTAACATGTGTATTACTCATTCAAGTAGATCAAGGTAACATATGTGTATTACTCATTCAAGTAGATCAAGGTAACATATGTGTATTACTCATTCAAGCATATCAAGGTAACATATGTGCATTACTCATTCAAGTAGATCAAGGTAACATATGTGTATTACTCATTCAAGTAGATCAAGGTAACATATGTGTAATTACTCATTCAAGTAGATCAAGGTAACATATGTGTATTACTCATATCAAGTAGATCAAGGTAACATATGTGTATTACTCATTCAAGTAGATCAAGGTAACATATGTGTATTACTCATATCAAGTAGATCAAGGTAACATATGTGTATTACTCATTCAAGTAGATCAAGGTAACATATGTGTATTAGTCATTCAAGTAGATCAAGGTAACATATGTGTATTACTTTCTCATTCAAGCAGATCAAGGTAACATATGTTTATTAGTCATTCAAGTAGATCAAGGTAACATATGTGTATTAGTCATTCAAGCAGTACAAATGTTTCCTTTTTTCCTTTTGTATCAATTGTTAAGTTGAGCGACAGCGACATACTTTCGTTCTTTATTTTTAAAAAATTAGCGGCAATTACAAAACAAGTAATAAAAACTCGAATGAGTATTGAAACTCAATTTCCAACAAATAATTTCAGACTTTTATTTTGTTCAAGGGAAATCATTCAAGATTACATTAAAATTCATTTCAAATCAATAATTCTGAAACTAAACTTAACAATTGCTATCAACAAATCGCTGCTAAAATTACGAGAGTCGAACTAAAAAAGATTATTCAAAATTCCTTCTCCAGCATTGTTCTAAATATTATTAGCTATCGTTTGGCGTTTGTTTCAGCTGTTATGGTAGTCGAGAAATTGACAAAATACGGATATTTTTTTCACTTTTTTGTGTGTGGATTTTCAAAGAAATCCAGTAACCTTTCGGTATTTTTTTGGCCCCGTGCACATCTGGACGCTCCTTAACATATTGCGAAAGACCCAAACCCTCTATCTGGTATGTTCAGGAGGAGTTGCATGATCGAGCTCGAACAGACAGGACAGACATTTCAAATCTATAAACGCAATTTTTTCCAATGGGAAATTGCTTTAAAAATAGATTTAAGTAACTCGCATTATCTTAACAACGGGCTGCAGCGGTTTTCAGGAAAAGATGTTCATATAGAACATTTGATTTTATTTTTCAGTCCATGATGGAAGTATACTCGCCTTCAAAGGGGCCCGCGTTACCAACTAAGAGAAAGGCGCCAATACAGGCGGTAAGGCTGCATAGGAGAGGTCTTCCAATGGGGCACCCCCAATCACCTGATGCCGTGGTCTATGACCGGAGCAGACGACAGACGTTTTATCTTTAAAGGTTGGTCAAAACTCTAACGTTTCCTAACAACCCAGAAAATGTCATAAAATTGTTGGGAATGGTGCGGGTTAGCCTGAAAAAAGATGCTTCTAATGTATTGCCAAGAGAGATTTCACTTAGCGTAGAAACATAAAAAAACAAATTGCAAAGTGTAAAACTAAGCCGCATTGTGTAATTCAAGAAAACATCAACCATAATTTCCCAACTAGCGGCTTGCTTGCCCTCCACCATCACCTTGTCAATCTCAAAGCAAGTAGCTTGATCTTTGTAAAGCAATTTACGTCCTAAAATATGAATGTTGTTGATGTTTCATGAAATCAAAACCCTCAGCCTAGAGATACCACTTTTGTCTGTCTTAGAGTACATGTTTTAGTCGATATAGAGACAGAATAAATTTTGTCTGTTTAGAGACGTCCATTTTTGTCCGTCTAGAGACGTCATTTTTGTCGTTCAGAGACGTCCATTTTTGTCCGTCTTGAGACGAACAATTTTGTTCATATAGAGACACACTTTTTTCTATTTAGAGACACTTATGCAGATGCCATTTTTGGTTTGCCAATAGATTTCCTCAGAATTGAGATTCAAGAATAACTGAAACTGGATACGACTCGTGGCGTAGCTACGCCGACAGACTTTTGCCCATGGAGATACAGCAAGAAAGGGCGGGAGAATGAAACACAAACTACAGTCACGAAGAAAAACAGAACAATGCGAATGAACGTTGTGAGACAATGCTGACTATTGAGGCGTCTCGAGACCTGCGCACTGTACAACATTAAGCTATGCAACGCTAAACAGTAGGTGATTGGTGACCCTAGCGATGTGTCAGCTATGTTTTGCAAAACAGTGTGAAAAGAACGGACTAAAACATTTTATAAATAAAAAACTGTATCCAGCGGAGGCTTCAACACACCCAGATACCCTCCCGCCTGGTGAGCGGACGTGATGAAAACAGCTACACAACGGAACAATACAAGTTATTACCTGTGGCAGGAACAAGTGCAACTGAACGCAAGAAGCATTTTGTTGGACTCGAAACAAGAAAGCAAAGAAACCCCACCCTCCGAAACCACCACATTATGAGCAGCCCTCCATCGCTATGATTAGATCAACCCCGATCGCGACGTATCCCTCGTCATGCACCAATCGCAGGATTGCACACACTTTGGGAGCTAATACTCCGCTCATGAGTCTTGTTCTGTGAGATTATATATATATATATAAATATATATATATAATATATCAAATGAATTAAAATAGATATATATCATATTATATATAATATATATGATATACAAAGGAGGGCAATGGGAACGCTTTTTCTTTCGTCCTCCAGGTGTTTAAGGTAGACAAACGGTTGTCCTTGTACTGTTAATCTATTATCCATGCAATAAAGTGTATACATAGACTAACATAAAGCAATTTGAGATAGACACATCAAATTTAGGGCGAGCTTCCATTTGGAGTGTGTACAAAAAGATTTTCCCCACCCCTTTCTTTGGTCCAACTCTGGAGCAGCAGGCCCACATACAACAGTCCATGAGAAAAGCATGGTGATCTGCAAGTCTATACATTACCCAAGCATCCCAAGAGACTGGTGTCGAACTAATTTATAATAAAATTTTCTTTTTACCTGTTACAATCATCAAAAGTGATACTTTAAAAAACCACCGAAAGATTCATGCATCTGTCACTACCTACCAAATAACGGAACGGAAGCAGTAGTCTATATAAATATGGAACGACAACCAGTATAAGTAAGCCCTTACTATAGATTCGCACGTAATTTAGATGTAACAGTGCGACCGAATCATAAATTCCTCTACACGTTATTATGGTTATAGTATGGATCTAGAGATTATAATAGAACAGCAGACAAACACACAACAAATGCGTCTTAAAATGTATATAAACAAATAGCACCTCCGGCCGGCCCCAGTATAGTGATATTTTTTTTCGACTGCAACTATCGAGCGGGAGGGTCACTCCAACAACATATTCAAAGTATTATGTTGGTACCTACCAAGAGATAATATGAGGAATAAGTGTAGATTCATGTTTTATATATAACCCATAAAATGAGAAAAGCGGAATTTAGGCCGCCGCGGCCACCCATGAGATCAATTTATTAAAATTATTATACGACAATAATCGTCATAAGAGTGTATTCAGCAAGATCCTCCCGTAAAGTTTGCATGCTCTCTACCTTAACGCGGGACAAGTTGAAGAAATAATGTTGAGACACAGTTTTACATAAAGGAAAAAAAACTACATTATGGCCGCCCCGGCAGTAAGTGATGAGTTACTAAATTTATATAAAAACCAGTTACCATCAGCCAAATGATACTTAACAACCACAGACTAAAGTGTACATGCTTCCACCCTACACGTGAAATATGATAATGATTTAATATAATATATTTTAGTATGTAATTTCTTCATGTAAAGCGCTGTGAGTCCCAATTCTTACTGGATACAGTGCTATATAGCAATAATCAATTTATATAGATATATATTATAGAGCTCATAAAGGTGAAAAACTACACATTTAGGTCTGCACCCCACGTATCTTATATATATATATATATGAACGAATCTGTGGTTAATAACCATTCTGGATATACAATATGTGTGTACGAATGACCAAATATTCTACGTAATTTGGTTGTCAGGATCTTAGAGTATAATAGGGAACACCCAGACATCGCAAGACAGACGACATGACAACAAATGCGTCTCTATATGTAACGATACAATACATATATATATAATTTATGAATACGGAGAATTGCATCTGATATTTATCAACAGAACACTCATCATTTTCATTTAAACAGCGAAGACTTACTAGGCGATACAACACTGGCATACAGGCTAACCAGTGTATAAGACCTCGAAGCATGGCGACTGGCTTATTCAACGGAAGGTCAGACGGCTGACTAGAGAGAGAAGGCGCCATCTCTCTGATTAGGTATTTCAACATATATTAAAGGAAAGGGGCTGGGAGAGCTAACAGTGTGGAGCTAATGTAAGTGAAACGATACAACAAACAACACAACAATGTTATTGATATAAAAAAACTCGACACAATAAATAAGTTTAAAAACTGTTACAGCAATATCCTATATAATAAAGGCTAAATCATGTTTCGTCAACTATAGCGATATGGTACTCTCAAACACACATGACTCCAACAGCCAACAAACAAGTTTACGCTGACGATCGAACGATGTTAATTATATGGTGAAGTATTTAACATCCTAAGACATTATTTTGACAGTTATGCGCGTTGGGATATGCACCAAAACGTTTTGGTGAAGAGTGTCGTTGCTCTCTTTTGTGACAGCCAAACACTGGAATCCCGTCTATCCAATAACACATACGTAGTGTATTCAAAGCAACCAAGTCCTTCAAGACTGCACGTTAAGACACAACTTTTACAAAATATTATTTTTAAAATTGCTGAAACAACATTTCTTTGTAAATGACTTAACGTAGCAAATGTAAAATAAGTATTGTAAATTTTTGGTGTGTTTTGTTGTGAAATGAAAGTTAATTTTACTACACATATAAGTATTTTATTATCTTTCCTGTAACGCGCTGTGAGCCAGTTCCTTAACTGGCATACAGCTCTATATAAAATAATCAAATTATTATTAATATTAATTGATTATCATTTATAAAAGACAAAAGCGCTGTTTTTTAACGATTTTAATTTATTTAAAACTAAAAGAAACAGTAATTTTGACGTGAGCCACATGTATGCCGTCGAGACCTGCTGAATAAGGGGAGATACAACATGCCACCGAACGGTGGCGGAACGTCCTTGGGCGGTGCATGGTTTGCTCGTTCTCTAAAACTGAACTCATAAAATACACAAATACGTTACAAGGCGTTTAAACAAATACAAAATAAAATTTATTAAAATGTGTCCCATATTACTAAAAGATTAACACATGGCCATCGAAATGTCAAAGGGGTAATGGTGATTTTTAAGAATGGACTTATATAAAATATCACGTAAAAGATATGACGATAAGGGACCCTCGGATCACGTGATCAGTTATGGAGCTGGGGAGATAACAACGATTAAACCTCAACGTCTTGCATTGTCAAGAGTCAATTTTCTTATCTTAACAAATTTGACTGACGTGTGCAAGAACATAAAAATAATATTAGCCAAACCCTGACAATGTTTTTGTTCCCTTGTAACAGGGCAAAATAGATATCACCCAATATGGTCAGAAATCACCTATGGACGAAACGCTGCCACAAGTTTTTCCCATGAAATCTCCAGCTGATTAGCTGAACAAAGATGCCCATCAGACCTATCGCCGAGCAATCATAAACTTCCGTGGTGACTATTACTTTTTTTCAAGGTCAAAGTAATACTTAGCTATTTCATTATAACAACTCCAATTACAAAACTGTATTCAATGAAAGCCAATGTTAATAGTGACTTGAGACATCCAAATATAAGACCGTTGTCAAATTTAATTACATTGTGCGAGCATGTTTAAACATCGCATTTTAAAAGATAAAAGGTAACAATAAAATTGAATCAATCCAAAACTATTATATCAAGTGTAATGACCTCAATTAAAGAAACGGCTAGAGAAATTTTTGATTATTAAGAATTCATTTTTTTAAAGTTATTCCTTTTATCCGATAGTGGTGTAAAAAAAAAGAATCTTTTTGCTTGAATGTTTTTATGACAAAATAACGTCTCTGAAGCATGAACATGTCAACATGTATTTATATAATTAAATGATACAATTCTTGAGAAAATATTGAACGCATAAACTTGGTAACATAACTCAAAACTACAAAAAAGATCGACTTAGCATTTCTTCTCTTGAGGTCTTCACAATATTATTATTATAGAGTTTCACGTTTATCTTGTTTTTATTTAAAAAATAATTTTAAAAAATATCTATTAATGAAATTTAAAAAGATAAAATTTTTTTATATAGTTCAGAGTGTCTTGTCTTCAAAGATTAGTTCTGTGCTTTATTTATTAAGCAAATGACAAAAATTTATTCGACGAACTTCGTTCTACTTCGTTCCCTCGCAACATAATGAATGTTTCATATTTTATTACAGAAATTGTTTCACAATTTTCCTTAACCTAACTTAACGCACATAGTAAGTAAGTGATAATAGTTTCACAAAAACAGAATAGCTTTTTTATTAACTTTTCCCGAAAATTCAGACAATGTGGGATAATATTGACAAAAGTTTGTATAATTTAGACAAAGAATAGATTATAATTTAACATCTAAAAAGACCACATGTCAGTTTACAAAAAATTCTAAATAATAGGACAATAAGAAAAGTACTTATAGCGAAGTATTTATTATTTAAAAAAAAACATGTATTATAATGAAAACAAGATTGTGCTGTATCCCGCCCTTACTTTTTTAGGCGACTACGGCGCCAACCTTTTACAAAACCCAACAAAGTTATCAATTATATGATAAATACGAAATATTAAACTTTCTGAAATGTACGCAAAATGTATATCTAATAACAGGTATTGTAGTGCGCCTACGGCGCCCTAACTATTGTTATATTGTCAAAAGCCCAAGTAAACTTATCCTTCATTGATAAATACGAAATATTAAACTCCTTTTTGCTTGATAACTACGAAATATTAAACTTCTGAAATGTACACAAAGTATTTTATAATTATAAATCATCAAATCCTATTTTTACATCGTTCCCTTTTTCCAAAATTAAGATATAAGCTAAAGCAATGACGTCATAATAATATATTTTTTACAGCGCGTCTTTAATTTGTAATAAATTATGCACACCTCTTTGATGCACTACCATGTGTTAATAAAGACTCAACCAAATGACGTACATATTAAATGATTTTTTACAGCGCTAATACCACACGGTTTTTTTTTAAAACTGCAATAGACTGTTGTACATTCATACGTACCACATCCCAATGAGTACTTGGGCTTTGTACTAAATATAATAAAACAGAAAAAAACATTTATCTTATTTCAATTTTATATTTAAACGACATAATTTCGGTCCTAATGTTATGCGTTAAATAGTTCACCCATTAAAAAAAATCCATCACCAAATTTGGTAGTACAATACCAAAGTTAGCTCTTCCTTCCAGGATTCGCCAGCCAACGTGAAATCTATACTGGCTCAACTGTCACATGTTCCTCAACGTTATGCTTCTCAGCCAACAAGATTGACGAGGCAAGTTGCATCACCGGGAATCCGAATTAATTTTTAATAATGGAAATCAATTGGCATCTTGTAGTGTGAATTATGTCCAAAAGAATGGACAAAATAATATAGCGTATATTATATATTAAAGAGGAATTATAATTCGAATTTATTCCTTTATTGTTTTTAATTATTAATTTTGATTACAATTCATATGTAGGTAAGAATAGTTGGAAAGTCCTTGTATTTTCGTTGTGCCAGTAATTTATCGAACTTGGAAAAATCAAATAGTAAATTTATTAGCTAATAGTGCAAATAGGCAAACTCAATTTTACATTGCCACTATGTTAATACTTAAGTGGTGAGTAACACCGTGAGCTTGCTTGTGACAAGGAAACTCTTTAAACTATAAAGTACTAAAACAATGAGACATGTCGATGACGTATTCTATATACAAACAATACAGTCATCTCTATTGTAAGACAGAAGTTGTGATGGAATAATCTATAATTTGTATCTTTAGCAAAATGTAGATTATTACACACTTAGACTAACGGATTTAGATTTAGACTTTTTCCATTAGACCAGGTCGACCCTATAACAATGCCAGTGCTACATATAAAACCAACTAGCCCCAAAAAATAATATTTCGACACTTATACTTAGATAAACACGCTACATAAAAAAACAACTCAATACGCTTTATTAAATAATTAATATAAAGACGTTGCAGTGAAACAATATGTCCAACAAGTTACAACAAGTGGCGGATTTAATTATTGGGAACAAGGGTGCGGCATGCCCCCCCCCCCGCGCCCCTGTAGGGATCTAAAAAGGCTCCCGCCAAAAGACGCCCCCGATGAACACCAAAAAGGTTCCACAAACAAAAAAAAGATTGCTAAGCCCGAAACTTCTAATCAAGACACCACCCAGCCCTTAGCGATAAATCTCGTGTATATACAAATGACGAAACTGTAATAACTGGTGTTATATAAATCAAGTCACATTTGGCGTACTGGTCACGCATCTGAAAGTATAATCGGCGACAATTGATAAGTAAGTAAAGTCAGCACAATTCTTAATCTATAATTATGATTCTCAAGCCAATGAAAGAACCTCTAGAATAGAACAGATGTCAGTTACTTTACGATTTAACATTATTAAATGAGGACATGGTGTGATGGAGAGAATAATAGCTATTATACTGTTAGTTTCAAAACAGCGGTGCTGCTGGAGATCGATAGTGCGCTACGCCATCACAAGCTGTTGCGTAGGTATCTAGCGTACAGCCACAATAACAAAATGGAAATAGTACTAACGCGTACAGAAAGTCCATCAGCTGACTGAAGAGAAGATGGGGCGACCCACCCAGATCTACCAAGCCCGCCCCTAGTCGATTCAATGGAAACATAGTGAGCCCGGCTCGACCACCTGTTATCTGGGACATATACTATAAATTTAAACCAAAAAGCAGTCCCGCATTCGCAGAGAACGATTATAAGACGGAACTACACCAAGTGTCGAAGACTTGACTATATCGCACGCCACACTGTCGGAGCACAGGCAAACTCGCATTATAAATAGTGCCCCATTCAAACACAGCTAAAGAACTATACACCCGTATGGTAGTGCCCGATGTTTTGAAATTATGAGCTACAATCGAAGCAGTCTGAAACAGTGATGTACAGGCGGGTTGTTTATTGGCACAGATATTTAAGGTTGTAGTGCAATCCTTACGACTAGTAATTAAACCACGTCAACATACACATGAAAGAACACATACCAGGAATCGTCGAATATGAACAACAGTACATCACTCTGAAACGTACATAACTGATACAAGCAGTATGCAAGCGCGTAAGCATGCAGTGAATTCATGCAGTAGCTAGGATCATACACTGCAAATTTTATCCAGCTACACATGATTACAGGGAATCAACAGAATATAGGGAATGTGTACGCTGTCAGACGCTAAGAGGACTCTCCATGGATTTTAAGTACAACATATTCTTTTAGTTTATTTCTGATGCTATATGAACAAAAGTTATCTATCGTGCTCTCAAGCAACGTATGCAACGCCTATATGCCAAACATATGAGTCGATGATTGAAAGTAAATAAGTTTAGATGAAAACAGAGAAGCGATGAAGTTTTTTGTGATATGACTCAATGTAGATGTCAAATAATTTTATTATAACGAAAATATTCCAAACTAAATTTAAAAAAGAATTTAAATAAGAAGCGAATAGACAAAAAAGATAAAGCATGGCAGTCGTCACTTAGCATAGATAAAATGGCAGATTATCCACCACTCTCTTTTAAATCTGAGAACGTATTCACCAATCAAGGCTAAACATGTAACACAAAAGATGATCGATTTAATGACTTTGGTGGCACAGTTTACATATTTCTATTGTATTAGATCCATCACTAAAGTCAGAAAAACATATCTATTACCATTTCAAAGTTTAATGCAAAATTTACAAACATGACAATAAACCATGAAGAAGCAATCCTAGAATATGATACCTTCAAAGATTTGTATGCATTAATATCATCCATCATCATACTAGTGAACCAACAACTTAAAATGGTTCATCCATTCTGACTGAAAGAACAAAAATGGCATCAGTATACTCCTAAATAGTCAATACTCTACTAAAACTTTTTCTTCTTGACTCCTCATCCTGTTGACCAAGTGCTACTAGCTGAAAAGAATGTCTTATCAGAAGAATGAAAACTCATCAAAAATTATTATGCGCTCAACAATGTTGACAAACCCGATTTATGTCTGTCATGATTGGCAATAATTCTTGCAAAACTTTTGAAAAGAGATCTTAGTCTGAGAACTATCTGACTTTGAATCAACGAGAAAAGTCGTTATGCATCAATGAAAACACGTAGAATGCAATATAATATGCTTCATGTCTCTATCTTATCTAACTTATCTGTTAAAGACGCTCATGTCTATACCGAAGACTATTTGGCCCCTATGCTTATCCATGGTTTGTGTTTAGTCCGTGCATTCCTATTAGAGTATTAAAATGTTTATTTAAGGAAAATATACAATCATTGTATGATGTAAAGTACATTGATTTTCCCAAAGTTTGTTGCACAAACTATCCCTTGATAACTTTTTTCTAAAAATCTGAAAGTAAATGTATTTTGATAAATTTATAATTATAAAATATTTGGCACTCATTGTGTATGTAGTTACTAATCCTAGACCAAAACCGCGACCACCAAAAGAACTCGTGTTTATTCATTATTTGTAGCAATCAGATTACCATGTTCTTAAACTGAACGATTTTTCAGCTAAAACTTCTCATCACATTCCTTCAGATAGAAAACTAATGACAAGAACAAAAAACATTAGCTCTAAAAATTAATTATAAAAATACGATTGTTACTCCTTTGGAAACTAAGTATCATCAATTTAACTGTCATCTTTTTATCCTAGCATAATGAAGGGTGCATATAATAGTATATGATAAATATGTTTTTAATTACGATAGGCCATTTATAAATACTTAGACGGGCCCCGCGGCGTAGCATACGCCGCAGACTTGCTCATGGAGAGTTCTTTTACCCCTTTAATGCACTTTTTTAGGGCGCCTACGGCGCCGACCTTTTTCAAAAGCCCAACTAACTTGTCCTTAGTTTGATCAATACAAATATTAAACTTTCTGAAATGCACACAAAGTATTTTATAATAGGGGTTCCCTTTCCAAAATTAAAATATCAGCGAAAACAATGACGTACATATATATTTTATTTTACAGCGCATATTTAATTTGCACACCTTTAGATGCATTGGTGCAGTAATTTGGTGCGCTGCTTTCTAAAATTAGTATCTGTTGCACATGCAGCTTCTTGTTGGCCTCGCAGGGTCCGACCACGAAGATAATCAGATATAAATATCTAGATTAACATTTTTTTAAAAACACATTATATTTTGTTTTGCATTTTGTGACCTCGCTTAACTTTCCATAATAAAAAGCAAATGTTTGTATATTGAAGAATTTCATTGGCAATGGTTTGAGTGTAAGCAAAAAGAAATATTAAAATAATTTACTTGAA
This sequence comes from Ampullaceana balthica, assembly GCA_944989445.1. Taxonomy (NCBI): domain Eukaryota; kingdom Metazoa; phylum Mollusca; class Gastropoda; family Lymnaeidae; genus Ampullaceana; species Ampullaceana balthica. Next base: position 156,358 of record CALYLW010000380.1, on the reverse strand, counting down.
TTATCAACGCATCATTAATAGATTAACAATTCAGTTATTTGTTTGAGATACTGTCACTGCTATTTATTACAAGCTGAACTAACTGATGATCATCTTGCATATAGTACAACAGAAACTATTTGGTGAGGCCTATTAAAGAATGTAATCAAATTTTTTACCTCATTATCAAAACATATTTAGATGTGTGTTTAATTAGCCCAAAGACAATAACCTATTATTTCTGAGTTTTTCTCAGTTAAAGTCTGATAAGATATACAGCGATTGAAAGATGAACACAAGTATTATGATAAATTAGATTTTGTCACAAAGACAGCTCCACAAATAACTACCATTTTCCATAAATATTCAATATGATAACTCATATATACTTAATACTATAAGTTCTTTTTGATCTAGCAAGTATAGCCACAGGGCAACTCGACATAGTAATTAAAATTTAAAACAACAAACTTTAGATTTTTCATATTTGAGGACTGCAGCGACTACTAAAGATGAAAACTTATTAAAGAAAAACTCACATCAAATTGGAGCATAAGAATGAATTTTTCAACATAAAATAAGCAATATTTTACCCAAACACCCATCTTCCTTCTTACTTAGGAAAATAATAACTTGTTCATATCAAATTTTCCAAACATCATTCTCAGATACCAGCAATTTTAGACAAATGAATTTTGATTTCAGCACCTATCAAAATTAGCACTAAGAAATTGAATAAAAAAAATAATTGTGCGGCGCCCTCTGAAATTCTCTCTACCATTCCCTCCACCCCGTTCATACTAATCAAAATCCGCACTGAGAAAGCTGACAATAAATATAATTAAACCTGTAAAATTGTAGCTACATTAATAAATATGTCGAACAACTATCTTGTGAATCTTTAATTCAAACAAGCAAAAAAAGTAAAATCAGTCAAACAAAGCTAAATAGACTAAATTCAGTCCAAAACCAGCTAAATAACAGTAATTCAGTCAAACTAAGCTAATTAAGTAATTCATTCAAACATCTAAAATAAGTAAATTCAGTTAAAACAACTAATCAAATAAATTTCAGTCCAACAAGCTAAATAGTAATTACATCAAACTAAAAAGAAAATAAAAGCTCGAATAAAAGCTAAATAGATATATATTCAGTCAAACAAGCTAAATAGAGTAATTTCAGACAAACAAGCTAAATATTGTAATTAAGCAAACAAGCCTAAATAATTAATTCATTGTCAAACAAAGCTACATTAATAATTTATCAGGCAAACAATCTAAAATTATTTATAAATAAAGCCAAACAAGCAACAATTGTTAATATTCAAACAAGGTACATTAATAATTAAATTTAAACAAGGTACATTAATATTAAATAAAAAGCAAAGGTACATTAATTCGAATAATTTATACAATGTACATTAATAATTAATTCAAACAAGGGTACAATTAATACTTAATATAAACAAGGTACATTAACATTAATTTAAACAAGTACATTAATAATTAATTTTCAACAAGCTTCACTAATAAAAGTGTGAAACAGGCAACGTTAATTTATATTTCAAACAAGCCAAATATAAAAATAAGTCAAACAATGCTAAACAAATAAATTAGGTAAACAAATTACAAACTCCTGTGTTAACAAGCCTATTTTAAAATAATTACAAACAAGCTCCCCTCAAAAAGAGTATGATTAAACAGTTACATTACATAATTAAGACAAACATTGCTACAATATAGTTACTATTATTTTTTTTTTAATATAATAAACAGTCTACAATTATAATTATTGGACAACCGAGCGTCATAATATTTGGCAAACATTCAATACTAAAACAATTTAGTTCGGTATTAAACAGCGTAGATAGAGTGATTGTATTACTAAAATTAATATCAGTATGAAAATGAGTAAATCATTGGCTGAAAAACTTAATGAAACAGAGATAATGAATAATACAATGTTTTGACCTTGTTGTCATTCGTCAACAATTGGTAGAGCATTTTTGTGCATCACAAGGCCACAGAAAAGTTAAAAACAAATGAACTACATTACAATTCCAACGTGCTACACCCAATCCAAAAGTCCCACTTGAATCTTCCGTAATAGGCAATGGTCATTAAATGATAAGTGTATGTTTTTTTACATATTTCGTTATCCTCTCCACTGCTATTGGGGATGTCATCACCAAAAAACAAAAAAAAAAAAAAAAAGGGGTGTAAAAACAACAACTCTTGAAGACCCAACTGACAATGTTGCATTCGAGGCTAAGCATAACAATAAACATGTTTTGAATAAATTTTTGAACGACATCTACACTTTCACTTTCCTATCTCAGGTGTTGTGAAAACTATGCTTAAACAAATATTTTAAGTGGTTTATTAACTAATAGGTTTTGTCCTGGGTTTTCTTTCCGCTTGAGTAAAATTAACAACTAAATCTTTTTAATAAATACATAACGAATTATTGTGCATAATATTTTGTTTGTCAATAATCGCTGCGTTTTATTAATGTGGCTGAAAATAGTCATGCTTGAAACAAGATGCAAACTTGTACCAAAATGTAGTTTAGACCTTAGATTCAGATATACATATTCGCAAGATCATTGCAATAAAACATCAAGTTAACTAATTGCTAACACAAACACCCTGTCAATAAATAACATCTGTCATACTTTAAACATGCACATAAAGACAATCAATATGTGAATGGGGCCTCTGTCAATACTAAATTACAGTTTTAAGATGGAAGTTTAGCAGAATTAGTACGGTTTTTTTATATCAGAGAGAAATACTTTAAGCATGTGTGTTAGTTCAATATCTTTAAAAAAAAACATTTTTAAAAAAAATATTTAGATTTTTTTAATTTCTGGTTAGCTATATAATGGAAGACGTAGAAAAACCAACCAATAAATCGCCAAAAGATGGTATGACTTGTTTAAGACGGTGCTCATAAATATATTGTATTGAAAGCTAAAATACACTGTGTAGAAGAGCGGCAAGGTTTGACGAAAAGACTTAAAGTGTAAGCTGTACTTATGGCTCGGTGTAGAACTGTTGCTGCGAGACAGGTGGAAAATGTTGCAGTGCAGACTCGTGTCGACTGACAAAATGAAGTATCTCACATTACACATCGATCGACGGTACTGAATTAAACTAATGATAAATTTATATAGATTATCACAGTTTCACTCTATGTAGCATGTTAATTTTTATGTATGCTAGAGTGTCGCGTTGCGATTATATTGACACGATACTTTTAAATACATTACCCTGGTGCGCGGTGTGCATATGTATATTGACTCTACTTTTTTAAAAATATATTCCCGATCTGTAAATGTAAATGCTAGTAATTGCTAGTCTGTATCGCGGTTCGCATTATATTAAACATGTTTTTATAACCTTTTTCCCGTGATCAAATCTCGATGAAATGTAGCAGGCAGACTGTAGTAGTTTTCTTTACTATAAACCCTTTATATATTTGAGACATAACTAAAATTTTGGATTGTCGTGTGATGCGTATTATATTATATTTAGTAGTGTCTCGTATATAAAGGATTTATAGTCAAAAACTTTTTTTTAACGTTTTAAAAAAAATTTAATCATATTTATGTTAACATTTTCGAGTTTACGTTTAAACAGTTGAATGAAAGCCAGAAGAAAACATACAAACAATTCAATGTGGTGTCAATTTTAATAGACCACAAAATTGTTTTTAGCAATGCAATAAAACAACATTGGTCTCAACATTCAACATTGGTCTCAACATTCAACATTGGTCTAATCATTCAACATTGGTATCAACATTCAACATTGGTCTCAACATTCAACATTGGTCTCAACATTCAACATTGGTCTAATCATTCAACATTGGTATCAACATTCAACATTGGTCTCAACATTCAACATTGGTCTCAACATTCAACATTGGTCTCAACATTCAACATTGGTCTCAACATTCAACATTGGTCTCAACATTCAACATTGGTCTCAACATTCAACATTGGTCTCAACATTCAACATTGGTCTCAACATTCAACATTGGTCTAATCATTCAACATTGGTCTCAACATTCAACATTGGTCTCAACATTCAACATTGGTCTCAACATTCAACATTGGTCTCAACATTCAACATTGGTCTCAACATTCAACATTGGTCTCAACATTCAACATTGGTCTAATCATTCAACATTGGTCTCAACATTCAACATTGGTCTCAACATTCAACATTGGTCTCAACATTCAACATTGGTCTCAACATTCAACATTGGTCTCAACATTCAACATTGGTCTCAACATTCAACATTGGTCTAATCATTCAACATTGGTCTCAACATTCAACATTGGTCTCAACATTCAACATTGGTCTAATCATTCAACATTGGTATCAACATTCAACATTGGTCTCAACATTCAACATTGGTCTCAACATTCAACATTGGTCTAATCATTCAACATTGGTATCAACATTCAACATTGTTGTCATCTTTCAACATTGGTCTCATCATTCAACATCGCTGTTAACAGATAATAGAATTTTCTTTATCCTAGATCAAAGATGTTTGTTATTGTTAACACTGTATCAAATTTACAACAAATCTCAGTGTTATTCATCCTGCTGGCAAGATGCACTATGGTGTAGTTCCTGGCACGATGCACTATGGTGCAGGTCCTGGCAAGATGCACTATGGTGTAGGTCCTGGCAAGATGTTCCGTGGTGTAAGTTTTGTGATCAGAATGATGATTTTCTTGCTGGTGACTAAGACTTCTGCTGATTCGTCAGTTGCAAAACAAACACCAGAAAATAGACAAGTGGATGGAATTGTAAGTAATGTTTGGTAACAAAAAATATATGTCATTTAAACAGGGTATGTATATGCCTGAAAGGTTGTCACAAAATCAACGAAAATTTCCGCAAAAAGCCTTCCTCGGCAAACAAATAGACAAAAACAAATAACACCAATAAAGAAAATGAAAATAAGCTGCGGCTTTATCCAAAATCAGAAAATGTAATAAAGAAAGAGAGTAGTACCGAGGTTATATAGCTTATGGGAAGAGTAGGCGTGGCGAATGTTTTTAACTTGTCACTACGTTCATCCTATGTGGTGTCACCGCCATGGTCTACTACACAAACGCACACCTGGCAGTCGGTCTCAACATTCTCATCCTTCAACGGTGTTCAAAAATATGGGACCCTGTTTAAATGACAAGTATTTAGTTTAATCTAAATGCCTGACTGCAGTTTCACCCATATTTCTTCTTAATGTGTGGTCATCAACTTCTCTTTACATTATTTACCTGTAAATATTATCATGAGTTTCCAAATATATTAGATCAGGAGTTACCCTTTTTATTAATACAAACAATCAGTAGATACCATCTTGTCAATACAGCCAATCAGTAGATACCATCTTGTCAATACAGCCAATCAGTATATACCATCTTGTCAATACAGCCAATCAGTGGATAACATCTTGTCAATACAGCCAATCAGTAGATACCATCTTGTCAATACAGCCAACCAGTAGATAACATCTTGTCAATACAGCCAATCAGTATATACCATCTTGTCAATACAGCCAATCAGTAGATACCATCTTGTCAATACAGCCAATCAGTAGATACCATCTTGTCAATACAGCCAATCAGTAGATACCATTTTGTCAATACAGCCAATCAGTAGATACCATCTTGTCAATACAGCCAACCAGTAGATAACATCTTGTCAATACAGCCAATCAGTAGATACCATCTTGTCAATACAGCCAATCAGTAGATACCATCTTGTCAATACAGCCAATCAGTAGATACCATCTTGTCAATACAGCCAATCAGTAGATACCATCTTGTCAATACAGCCAATCAGTAGATACCATCTTGTCAATACAACCATTTAGCAGATACCATCTTATCAATACAGGCAATTGGCTGATTTCATCTCTTTATATAGATTTTGCTATACGATATGTTAGCATGCTATCTTGTACAATTTATAATTGCATCATTTAATTTACAATACGGATTCGGGGTGCGGGGAGTTAAAGGATCATCAGATGTCTGTTGTTTTTTTAAAATTTATTTTTAGAAACTTCTGCGGCTTGCTAGGAGGTCATAGAAAATAAGGTTAATTGTATTGGATCAATTCAATAACCATGTCTAGGCTTGATCAGGTGTTAAAAAATATATCTGGGATCAACATTAAGTGACGTCAAAATCAACTTGATCGGTGATTGTTAGTTGACAAAGTGTTTAGACCCATTTAGAAGATTATGAACAGAGTAACCGTTGAAAAAAAAAGCGTAGCCGTTAAAAAAACGTAGCCGTTAAAAAAACATAGCCGTTAAAAAGCGTAGCTGTTTAAAAAAAAGGGTCAATCGTTATTTCCATGATTTCAGAAATATCTGACGAAATACGGTTACCTTGATCAGCAGAAGCCAAACACGCTCAAGCACCATGATGTCATACCAGAAGCCATCAGGTGAAGTTGAAATTAATAATCAGAAAATTGAAAAATAAATAGGCCGATGCTGCTCGTCTCGAAGTTCGAGTCATCCAGCATGAATACTAGTCGTCTCGAAGTCGTCACTAAACCTAACCCAAACCCTAAAACCTATCACTAAACCTAACACACACCCTAAAACCTATCACTAAACCTAACCTACACCCTTAAACCTATCACTAAACCTAAAATTTGTTTCTGTCAGGAAAAACCAGTATCGATGCTTCGAACTTCGAGACGAGCAGCCACTTCGAAATAAATAATACAGTCGGGACTACGCTAAGTCGAACTCAAAGGGTCCCGGAAAAAAAAATCGACTTACGGAGTTTTCGAGTTAGGGAAAATGGCGTAATAGGCGCAGAATTTGGCCGGAACTTAACTATTAATTCGATATAGGGAGGTTTTCGACTTAGGGAAGTTCGACTGTATTTTGGTAACAAAAGACAGTGCACCTGTGATAGCACATACCACATGTTTTAATGTAATTGAGTATGTACAGAGCAATGCTGTGATACAATTCGTTAACTTGTTAACACTCTGAAAAATTTATGTTAATTTTTATTCTGTACTTCAAATACCAGAGAGTTCCAAAAATTCAATGGCCTTCCAGTTACAGGTAAGCTTGACCAGATGACGTCATACAAGATGAAGAAGCCTCGATGTGGTATTCCGGATAAACCTAAACCAAGAAAACTGGTGGCTCTCACAGGATATGAAAAGCCAGGTGAGAAAATTTACAAATAAAACAAACCCGTAAAAACAAAGTTTTTGACTATAAATCCCTTATATATGAGACATAACTAACAGTATTGATTATTTTCAAACGCTACAAACATTGACAGACTGACACCGAGTGATGTCCCTTGTCTTTAATAAATGGGGGTGGGACGTGAGGGGGTGTCGGCACGACGGTCGGCGTCAACTCAAACTCACGTGGAAGTGGAAGAAAAAAACAATAACAAACCGTGAATTTGAATTACATACCTCATATAAGGATAAACTAAAAATGCATTAATTTAATTACGGTACGATCGATCGATCTGAAATTTTGATACGATGAATTGTTAGGTGAGTCGGGTCCGTGTGCCAAATTTCAGCTCGATCGGATCACTGGAAGTGGGTCATTTTCGACTTTTCTTTTTCCGCCCGCCCAGCCCAAGACAGAGATGATGAGATGACCGGCGGTGAAGTTAATATAAGGGATTTAATAAAAACAAACCCGTAAAAACAAAGTTTTCGACTATAAATCCCTTATATATGAGACATAACTAACAGTATTGATTACTTTCAAACTCTTAACTCAACTTTGCTTCATAACCCTAGGGGGGGAGGCGAGCTCTGCATGACACGTAAAATGTAAACAAAAGCACGCCGGAATTTCGATGGGTCGCTTCAACGCATCAACTCAAACTCTCACGTGGAAAAAAACAATAACAAACAGTGAATTTGAATTACATACCTCATATAAGGATAAACTAAAAATGCATTAATTTAATTACGGTACGATCGATCGATCTGAAATTTTGATACGATGCATTGTTAGGTCAGACGGGCCCGTGTGCCAAATTTCAGCTCGATCGGATCACGGTAAGTGGGTCATTTTTGACTTTTGTTTTTCCGCCCGCCCAAGACAGAGAGAGAGAGAGATGACGACAGAGACGGCCGTGAAGTTAATATAAGGGATTTAAAAAGACGTTCGATGATTGATGACGCATCATGATGGAGACCGGAGCAACCAAAATCTTCGTCTCCGAAAGAGTATACCATTGGTAGTTCTCATAAAGAGTGAATTATTGGGAGGTCTCGTGAAGAGTATACTATTTGATGGTCTCAGAAAGAGTATTCTATAGCATGATAATAGCAATAGTATGATATTTTATCATCTCAGGAATAGTATACTTTGTATGGTCTCTTGAAAAGCATACAATCGTATGGCCTCAGGACAACACCAGGAAGCTGTACCACACGAGGAAGTTGTACAACACCAGGAAGCTGTACCACACTAGAAAGTTGTACCACATCAGGAAGTTGTACCACACCAGAAAGTTGTACCACACCAGGAAGTTGTACCACATCAGAAGTTGTACCACACCAGGAAGTTGTACCACACCAGGAAGCTGTACCCCACCAAGAAGATGTACCACACCAATAAAATGCACAACATAATGAATAACGTGAATTTTGCTTCAAACTGACTGCAATCAAACTTTCAAATGTTGTTTTTTTTAAAATCTGTTTAGATTTTTTGATGGATTGAATCCCAAGTTATGACCACAAATACTTACCCAAGTGACTCATATTTAATCTTTACCCAGGTGCAAAGTGGTCAAAGCGAGATCTCACCTACAGCATTGTGAGCTACACAGGCAGACTTGACCCTGATGAACAGGTGTAAGTAGGCAGACATAACTAGAGAGAAACTAGGTGGGTAGTCCATGAAAAGGCAGACATGACTAGAGAGAAACTAAGTGGGTAGTCCATGAAAAGGCAGACATGACTAGAGAGAAACTAGGTGGGTAGTCCATGAAAAGACAGACATGACTAGAGAAAAACTAGGTGGGTAGTCCATGAAAAGACAGACATAACTAGAGAAAAACTAGGTGGGTAGTCCATGAAAAGACAGACATAACTAGAGAAAAACTAGGTGGGTAGTCCATGAAAAGACAGACATAACTAGAGAGAACCTAGTTGGGTTGTATAAGAATAAGCAGACATAGCTAGTGAGAAACTAGGTGTGTAGTACATGAAAAGACAGACATTACTAGAGTAAAACAAAGCAAATGGACTTAGCATTTAAAGTCTTGAGGATATTTGGCAATCTATGATGATAGCGGCTTGAAAGCAATATCCATCACATTGAAAAACATAAAGCTGAAAATTGTAAGTGCCAGAGAACAGCCATGTATTAGACTCAATGAAAGTTGGACATTCCTTCCGTTTTCACACTCAGTCTTATTCCATATATTCTATAGTTGACGTAGTTCACTGCTGCACCTTTTTTGACACGTTGTATTCTCGTTTTTTTCTGGAAAATGAATTCGATGCTGAGGCGCATCTTTAAGAAAAATATATTGTTGTTAATATGCTGAGATAAATGTGGGTATTTTCAGACTTCTTTATAACAAATAAGATTTTAAAATAGTATCCGGAGACGGCCTTCGTTGTTGAGTTGTGTCTCTTTACAAGCCGACTCTGACCTTGTTTAACTGTTGGCATTCAGCGTGAGGCGAATAGAGGCTGAACAATTTCTTGAGAGAGTTGCGCGCTAGTACCAGGTCAACTTGGGAAACATTTTAGCACCGAATCGAGTATTTTGATGACGACAAAAATAGATTCACGTGCGTCTCTTGCCCACAGTTCTGCTGTAGCCAACGCCTTCAAGAAGTGGTCTGACGTCACCGAAATGACATTCCGTCCTCACGATGGAGAAGTGGACATTGAGATTGGATTCAACACCTGGGAGCATGGGGATGGTCAAGGGAACTCGTTTGATGGAAGAGGTAGGTAAAGACTTATGATAATTGAGGAACTTACACAAACGGGTTCTGAAACAGGCAAGAGATAGGGTCACGAAATTTAAAGGAAACAATGATTCTTTTAAGGAGTCTCCAGTTTTTCATTCGGCCATGAGATACAAATCTCGCAAATTATACTTACAAAAAAACTATGAAAATTATTTAATTATAATCCAATTTTAAAAAAAAATTCAAGATTCAGTTAGATAAAAAAAATGTTTTCTTATAAACACATTGTAGATTAACTAAAGAGTATCCCAAAAATCTATACACTCTTTAATTTACCATAACCCCAAAATGTATTATAATACAGCAAACTTTAATAAATCAAAGTACTGTCAACAAATTCAGAAACAAGTCCATTTATAAAAATTGTTCACATTTTTGGCCATTGTGGTCAATGCACAGCTGACAACGCTCACTGATTGAATAAAAAACGTTTCAAATTATTTAGATTGAATGCGTCGAAACATTCTCTTTCAATGGCCGCTCTCAACTCATTGATTGTAGCTGGTGATATTGTGGCGCAAACATGCCCCCTAAAAAAATCCATGGGGGTCAAATACGGTTAGCGTGGAGGGTACTCGTTTCTTCCTCTTCGTCCCACTCATCTGTTTGGCAGGTGGCCGTCAAGATAAGCCCTTACGTCGTGATGGTAGTGGGGAGGTGCCTCATCCTGATGGCAGGGGGGAGGTGCTCCATCTTGCAGGTAGTGGGGATATGCCTCATCCTGCTGGTAGTGGGGAGGTGCTTCATCCTGCTGGTAGTGGGGAGGTGCTCCATCTTACAGGTAGTGGGGAGGTGCTCCATCTTACAGGTAGTGGGGAGGTGCTCCATCTTACAGGTAGTGGGGAGGTGCTCCATCCTACTGGTAGTGGGGAGGTGCTCCATCCTGATGGTAGTGGGGAGATGCTCCATCCTGATGGTAGTGGGGAGGTGCTCCATCCTGATGGTAGTGGGGAGGTGCTTCATCCTGATGGTAGTGGGGAGGTGCTCCATCTTACAGGTAGTGGGGAGGTGCTCCATCTTACAGGTAGTGGGGAGGTGCTCCATTCTACTGGTAGTGGGGAGGTGCTCCATCCTGATGGTAGTGGGGAGGTGCTCCATCCTGATGGTAGTGGGGAGGTGCTCCATCTTGCAGGTAGTGGGGAGGTGCTCCATCCTGATGGTAGTGGGGAGGTGCTCCATCTTGCTGGTAGTGGGGAGGTGCTCCATCCTGCTTGTAGTGGGGAGGTTCTCCATCTTGCAGGTAGTGGGGAGCTGCACCATCCTGCTGGTAGTGGGGAGGTGTTCCATCCTGCTGGTAGTGGGGAGGTGCTCCATCTTGCTGGTAGTTGGGAGGTGCTCCATCCTGCTTGTAGTGGGGAGGTGCTCCATCTTACAGGTAGTGGAGAGGTGCTCCATCCTGCTGGTAGTGGGGAGGTATTCCATCCTGCTGGTAGTGGGGAGGTGCTCTATCCTGCTGGTAGTGGGGAGGTGCTCCATCCTGGTGGAAGCGAGGAGGTGCTCCATCCTGCTGGAGGTTGGGAGGTGCTCCATCCTGCTGAAAGTACCTTTTTTATTCCTAAACATTTCTTGTATATTAAATATCTTAGCCAAAAAAACGGTGAGAATAACGTCATATTTTTCTCCCATAGGTGGAGCTTTGGCACATGCGTTTTTTCCAGGCGACCAGCCCATATCTGGTGATGCGCACTTTGATGACGACGAAGATTGGACTGTTGGAAGTGACGAGGTAAAGTAGATTGGACCATTTGAGTGACGATTTAAAGTATTGGAACCATTGGAAGTGACGAGGTAAAGTAGATTGGACCATTGGAGTGACCAGGTAAAACAGATGGGACCATTGAAGTGACGAGATTAAGTACCGTAAAGTAGATTGAACCTTTGGAGTGACGAGGTAAAATAGATTGGACCATTTAAGTGACGAGGTAAAGTACCGTAAAGTAGATTGGACCATTGAAGTGACGAGGTAAAGTACCGTAAAGTAGATTGGACCATTGAAGTGACGAGGTAAAGTACCGTAAAGTAGATTGGACCATTAGAGTGACAAATGTAAATTAGATGGGACCATTGAAGTTAAATTAGATTGAACCAATGAATTAGAGAGGTAAAGTAAAATGGGAATGTTACATAAAGAGGGCTAAATGAACCTTTCCAAAATCTCGACTTGATGTATATAGGCTTTCCCTCTGAAATCGGGGCAGCTACTAGTTAGAAACACTGGTAACATTACAATTTCTTTCTTCCATAATATGAATATAAAATGTATGGCCTATAGATAATAGCTAATAGTTTCCCTAGATAAAATATTCATAACGTTTGCCTACAGATAGAGGTTACATAGTTTGCATAGTGCCTGCATAGAGATAGAATCATATAGATTGCAAAGTTTTGTGTAAGCAATACATTGTAAAGAACCTTGCCACACGTTGTCTCACTTGCTCTACCTCAACATCAACAAAGACGTCTATAATTCGAAGAATTCTTTATTTATCATCGATTCTCACTGTTTCACTTGTTCTGCACTCCCGTCTCTGTCCCCTCGACCGGTCCGTCTCTCCGTCTATTCTCCGAGTCTACGTCTCTAAAATATTCCCCGCCTTTTATTGCTCCCCGAAGTCAGACATAAATTGTTACGCCGGCATAGAACCTTGAGACTCGCGAAGGGCTTGAGACGTTACCTAACGCTCCTTGCCCACTCTATCTACGCAATAGCATCTGGTCTACACCCCCACCCTTCGCGATTATTCCCCAATGTTACTTGTACCCTTCATGGTCCCTTCCTGCCCCGACGTGAGCACCTGCGATGATCAAACCATTTGATCCGGCAACATCTGGTTGGACTACACCACCATCCAGCACACACCCCCATAATTACTCATCCCCATGTCCTCCACAATATTTTTGGTTTAGAGATCAGGGGCAATAACTTTGAAACTGGTGTGATTCCACCTCAAAGGGCATCAACTTTGAGATTGTAGCTGCCCACGAATTCGGACACGTGCTGGGACTTGACCACAGTCCAAACTCTGCGGCCATCATGGCGCCATACTATCAAGGCTACGACCCGAATTACTCCTTACACCCAGACGACATCCGGGGAATTAAATCCTTATATGGTACGTGTTAGAATACTGTTAGATACTTTTCTCAGAGTCCATCCTCACGGCATGATACAGTTATAACGACTCTTTGTCCCATTAGGACTCTTACAAATTGTTCACATTAAATACACCATGGCAGAATGAAAACTGTGGAAAGCTCATGGGGCTATATAACAGTATGAAAAAATTGGAGCCCGCTCAAAATTTACAAGATGCCCAAGCCAAGGAAAATTAATAAAAACAAGTTTAATCTCACTTTGGTCAGGTTTTTTTAAACTCTCACCACACACACACACACCCACATACACACCCACACACACACACAGACCTACCCACACACTCCCACCCCCAACCCCCCCACACACACTCACAAATACCTACTTAGTCAGGTTATTTTCCTCAAGCCAAAACTAAGAACACCACTGAACAAGTGCCAGGAAATGTTTGAGAAATTTTTGACGTGCATCCAAAGTTTTTATAAATGCAATTAAATTGAAAATATGTTAATTTTTATTTTTTCAGTGTCCTGGATTAACCCCCCGAATACAACCCGGCCCCCCACACACGACCCCACCAAGCCCAAACCAGAAACTACAACCCGACCCCCCACACACGACCCCACCAAGCCCAAACCAAAAACTACAACCCGGTCCCCCACACACGACTCCACCAAGCCCAAACCAAAAACTACAACCCGGCCCCCCACACACGACCCCACCAAGCCCAAACCAAAAACTACAACCCGACCCCCCACACACGACCCCACCAAGCCCAAACCAAAGACTACAACCCTGCCCCCCACACATGACCCCACCCGGCCCTCCACACACGACCCCACCAAGTCCAAAACAAAAACTCCAACCCTGCCACCCACACACGACCCCACCAAGCCTACCACACACGACCCCACCAAGCCCAAACCAAAGACTCCAACCCTGCCCCCCACACATGACCCCACCCGGCCCTCCACACACGACCCCACCAAGCCCAAAACAAAAACTCCAACCCTGCCACCCACACACGACCCCACCAAGCCCCAAGCACACGACCCGAACCAACCTCCAGTGTACAATCCCTACTTTCTCCCACCACATCTAAGTAGCGGTAAAAAAAATTATGCTCTAAATTATCCTGGAAATCGAAAGTGTTATGAAAAACCATGGCAAAGAAAATGTAACAAACCCGTTCCAAGACCTATACGTCGCCACAATCCTATGCTTTATTCAAAATATAAACCTCATTACAAAGCCAGGCCTCATCCAAGATTTAAACTTCGCCCAAAACACAGACACCATAAAAAGAGTAGGGGCAAAAGAAGTCCTGACATGACAAACAAAGGAGAGAGAACCATCGCTGAGTCTGATGAGGATTACTGTTATCTCCCTTTCGACGCCATAGAAAAAGGTAGGGAGTGTGTCCACGTTACGGTTCTCTGGCGTTGCCAATGTTAAACTGCTTCCGTTGCCAATGTTAAACTGCTTCCGTTGCCAATGTTAAACTGCTTCCGTTGCCAATGTTAAACTGCTTTCGTTGCCAATGTTAAACTGCTTCCGTTGCCAATGTTAAACTGCTTCCGTTGCCAATGTTAAACTGCTTCCATTGCCAATGTTAAACTGCTTCCGTTGCCAATGTTAAACTGCTTCCATTGCCAATGTTAAACTGCTTCCGTTGCCAATGTTAAACTGCTTCCTTTTCGAAACTGGTCAAGTGACTTCTTTTTTAAGAAATAGGTCAAAATATTCCCTTAATCTCAACCTTTTGTTTCATTTTAACTATACTGGGGGAAATGACTGTGACCTAATGACCAGAAAGTCAAACTGCTGGTTTTAAAAAAGGTCTTATTATACATAAATAACTGAACAGTGGATTAAAATATATATAACATAAAAAACTATAATATAAATAACATAAACAAACTATAATATAGATCAGTGCTTCTCAAAATTGTAAGTGTGACCGATAGGCAGGAATTTAACCAAAGCACTAGGGACCGGTGCATTATTTCCCAGTACTGACGTGATTTTCCCTGTACTTACGTGATAGCCAAATGAGCCCCTACATGACCTACATGCCCCTACATGACCTACAGGCCCCTACATGACCTACAGGCCCCTACATGACCTACAAGCCCCTACATGACCTACAGGCCCCTACATGACCTACAGGCCCCTACATGACCTACAGGCCCCTACATGACCTACAGGCCCCTACATGACCTACAGGCCCCTACATGACCTACAGGCCCCTATATGACCTACAGGCCCCTACATGACCTACAGGCCCCTACATGACCTACAGGCCCCTACATGACCTACAGGCCCCTACATGACCTACAGGCCCCTACATGACCTACAGGCCCCTACATGACCTACAGGCCCCTATATGACCTACAGGCCCCTACATGACCTACATGCCCCTACATGACCTACAGGCCCCTACAAGATTCACCATGAATTCGGCTTGTTTTATAACATTATACAACATACAGGAGTGCAAATCTATTGTTTGAGTTTGGGGGACATAGCTATAATTCTGTGCCATCAATGTTTTTTCACCCAGCTTTTACAGTAGTAGATTGAAGTGAACTAATCACCAACATTTTTGGCATCTCCTTCATCACCCATGAATTGCCATTTTGAGTACGTTTTGAATTAACTGTAGACTATTTTTCATTAAAAAACTTAAATAAATAAATTATATATAGATATATAATATACACGTCATCAATGTTAGTGGATTTGGCTTACCGCTAAACAATAGTATTTTGTTTTCCTGTTTTTTTTCTTTTTTAACTTTGTTTAGTAACCGAGGCATGTTAAGAAAGCTAACACCCTGTGCGGCGGTAATGGCAAAAACTCTTTGATGTGCACAACTATTTATAATACATGGGTCATTTGACAGCTGATAGACGTCGAATTGATACCAGACAATTCCACCAATTGATTTCGGTCTTATATTGACAGTTTTCCTGCTAAGTATATGCACGTCAAAGTCGTTTGATCTAAAATTACTACATTGATATCAAATCTCATGTTTTATAAAAAAATATTTGGTATGCTTTGGAAGATCAGTACGTCGAGTATTGTAAGAAGCCAACATTTGTACAGGAAAAGTAAGGTGTCGTCTTGTGCTTCGCAAAATAAAGTAATTCCGACGAGTTGACGAATGAAAAATAATATGAAAATTAAAATAATATAGCCAATATTATTATAACTGTTCACTCCGTAAGTTTACCAGTTTTTTCAATATTATTATTTTTTTCACGATTTCACGTTCGTCACACTAGACAGGTAATTATAATATCAACAACGGAAGAGGTGTGGTTAAATTGTTAAATTCTCTTGTGGGTTTTAAAAAATAATGAAAAATACACCGCTACCGATATCGGAAGGTTTAACCCAGGGGTCGGTGAACAGGGGTAAATTATCCCATTTGGTGTAAAAAGGGAACTATTGGGGGTAATGCAGACTCAATCCGCTCCTTTTGGGGTAACAGTAATCTATGCTGCCTAACTCTAAGGGACATCACTCTGCTTTTTTTAAAATTGAAAATATAGACCTAAAAATCATAATCATTTTGGTTTCCAGATTAACATTAACGAAACAACGCACGAACCTTTGACGTCAGCTTTTGTGTTGTAAACAGTGCTGACTAACTCAAAGAGTTATTTTTTGGTGCAGTAATTTGGTGCGCTGCTTTCTAAAATTAGTATCGTCACGAACAGGCCAGACGGGGCGTGCAGTTAAAAAATCGTGTGGTGATTAGTACTGTAAAAATATAAATAAATACCTTTTGTACATTTCAGGAATATTTCGTATTTATCATACAAGGATAAGTTACTTGGGCCTTTGACCAAAAATAAAGTGGGCACCGTAGGCGCCCTACAACCCCTATTATAAAATACTTTGTATACATTTAAGGAAGTTTAATATTACGTATTTATCATAGAAGGACAAGTTAGTTGGGCTTTTGAAAAAGGTGGTTGCCGTAGGCGCCCTAACAAAAGTGGGCGCCGCATGCACCACGGCGCCGCAGCACAACCTAGTATTAAAATAAACTTTTATATTTTGAGTTATAAGTGAAACAAGTTGGACAACCCCTGGTTTGACCAGTCCGTTTTTTAGAACGGTTAACCGGGTTCAAAAATCTGTTCGATCTGTCTTATCATCCTTCGATAATATTTCATTTTAATACATACATATTAATAATTGACTATTTTTAGTCGTGGTTAACTTCTTTTTTTTTGGTAACATTTTTTTATTTTAAAAAAATATTTTTAAAAATATATCTATATAATATTCACCAAAGCGAGTATCTGCAAATGAGCATGACGAATGACCCTCGCTGGGGTCAACTAATCACAGTTAACGGTTGGCAATTGAAGGTAGTGAAAAGGGTGGTGCAATTTTTGAGACTTGCAATGCTTTTTGCATACACATTCCTTGTTCCTTCACAGAGTACATGTATTTCGTAGTGTAGTGGTTGTTACATCCACCTGGACATGCGGAAGGTCTTAGGTTCAAGCCCAAGCGGCAACATTTTTTTAAAAAAATTTATAAAATGCTTATGCCCGTTCTTTTCCACCTTTCTTAGCGAACCTAAACATCGCTTCAATGTTATACCAATTCCTTCATCGTGTAACTATCTGTTTTTATCGAAGTTGTTGCTCTCCAACTTGGCAACTTGGCTGTAATATTTGTTTCTCAACACTGTGTTAACTTCGGTGACGAGCTTTCCGTTGTTCTCAGTGACGGAAACGTAGTCATAGACTCGGAACATGAATACTTCAGGAGTGTATATTTGGCGAGGCAGAAATTGTCGTGATGTACGAAATACTTCGCAAAAATTCTTCGGTGGTCCCCCCAACGTTCACTCGCGTTGTTCCCAGTCGTTCGTGCTACTATTTGTGTCCGCCCCCACCTCTTTTCTTTACACTATCTATGAGTAAGTGTTTGGCGTATGCTACGCCGCGGGTCGTATCTAGTTTTTTAAAAAAATTCCCTCAATTGACTGACGAGCATCCCACAAGAGAGCCGCAGTGACATCACATGCGCTTTGATGTCACCATCAAACTACGATGGGAGACAATTTGATAAATTCTTTTGTTGGTGTTCAAAGTCAAGGAAAACTTAAGGATTTTAATTACGTAGATTTATTTTTCATTTCTTGATAACTTCCACGGACTGGCGGCTGATGGCACCGGTCATTGGACCACCACTTTGAGAAGCACTGAAATAGATAACAAACAAAATATGAGAAAGATAACATAAAAAATATACTGATGACATGAAAAACTATGATTTAGATAACATAAAAACTATAATATTGATTTTGGAAAATTATAATAAAGCTGACATAAACAAACTGTAATACATGTAGACATAAAACATACGCAAACTATAAAATAGAAAACAAAAAACTATAATATAGATAACATAAACAAGCTATAATAGAGATAGCATGGACAAAACATAATTTAGAAAACAAAAACTATAATATTGATAACATAGAGAAATTGCTTCGTCGGATATTTCTAGGTTCCATTATTTATTCCTGCGGCAGTTTATGGTGGTAATGTCTCGTTATGTTAGTGACCAACAGCACCTGTTGAACAGGGAGACGTCTTCTGGGCAGACGCTTACAATGGCTTGGCTCCCACCCCCTCCAACAGCTATATGTATGACATAATTAGACCACGCACACTACCATCACTAATACTAATTAAATTCTCAGTTGATCAAAATAGGAATGTCATGGGCTGATTTTGCTAAGGTGAATGAAGCAGATATCTGGATGGAACCAGAAGAAATAACATGAATTTCCACCCGATCTCATATTTAATAGGCCAATATGCATTGTACAAACATAAATGACAATCGTGAATAGATATTCGTCGAATAATTTTTCTCATATATTTATATATTTATACAGGAGTACACGCCACCGTCCCATGAGGACGGACGGTTGCCATACATATATATGTATATATATATATATATATATATATATATATATATATATATATATATATATATATATATATATATAATATATATATATATATATATATATATATATATATATATAAGAAAACCTTATTGAAATTTATTGATCAAATAAAACTCTTGTAATGACGTCATTGGCTAGGCTATCGACTACAAATTAATACCTAAAATTCTTAAAGTATTCTCCACTTTACAGTTCACGATGGAAGTATTCTCGCCTTCAAGGGTGCCCACGTTTACCAACTAACAGAAAGGGGCCCAATACAGACGGTAAGGCTGATAGGAGAGGTCTTCCAAGGGGCCCCCCCAATCACCCGATGCCGTGATATATGACAGGAGCAGACGACAAACGTTTATCTTTAAAGGTGGGTCAAAGTGTGACTGCAACATGCAGAAAATTGTCTTATTACAGACTCGTTATACCTCAATAGTTTGTTTGAATTGAACTTAACATGTCAATATCCGATGGCTTGTTTGAATTGTACTTAACATGTCAAAATATCCGATGGCTTGTTTGAATTGTACTTAACATGTCAAAATATCCGATGGCTTGTTTGAATTGTACTTAACATGTCAAAATATCCGATGGCTTGTTTGAATTGTACTTAACATGTCAAAATATCCGATGGCTTGTTTGAATTGTACTTAACATGTCAATATCCAATGGCTTGTTTGAATTGTACTCAACATGTCAATATCCAATGACTTTTTTAAAATTGAGCTTACCATGTCAATGTCCAATGGTTTGTTTTAATGGAACTCAGCATTTCAACATTTATAGTTAGTAGCAGATTCTGTTCTCACCTGGAGAAGGAGGTCTGCCATCAAGTTCGTTAGGAAACGTTATAAACATTTTAATTCTTTTATCCTTATAAAGCTAAGTATTCGGTATTTGAGTAAATTAAAGCACATCTGGCAAAGTTAGAAACTCTCCCTGAGATCAAAGATCCGGCTAATGCGCTCTCTGGCGATGTCGGTCTTCTTGTATGGTTGTGAGGTTTGGACGCTCACAGCAGACCTCCAAAGAAGAATCAATGCGCTAGAGATGAGATGTTTCAGAAAGATATTGAACATCTCTTACACAGCGCACATCACAAACGAAGCAGTCAGCGAACACAATAAGTACTGTCATTGGCCCCTACTGGACCTTCTCACCTCCATTAAGAAGAGAAAACTATGATGGTACGGACACGTGACAAGAACTGGAGGTCTCGCAAAGACTATATTGCAAGGCACAGTCCAGGGAGGAAGGAAAAGAGGCAGACAAAAGAAGAGATGGGAGGACGATATCAAAGAGTGGACCGGCCTGTCATTCGGTGACTCTCAAAGGGCAGCACAGGAGCGGGACAAATGGCGTGAGATAGTGAGCAGTTCACGATGGTGCCCCAACGACCCAACGACGGGTTCAAGTTTGATTCTGCAATAGTAAAAAGCCTGAAATATTCTGAAATATGTTGAAATAGCCTGAAGACGTCTGAGAAAGCCTGCAATAATGTCTTAAATAGAATGAAGTAGCATGACATTGTCTGTAGTAGCCTGAAAAAGTCTGAAATACGAGTTTGGTAGAACTTGAGACACATTAGGTGCTCGTATTTTTGTTTTACTTTATCTTTTATCAGATTTAATTCACATCTATTTTCTAACAAACAGCGAAGACATACTGGCGATACACTGGCTACAGGCTAGACGCAGGATATCCTCGTAGCATGCCGACGGCTTTCCAGGAGATATCAGCAGCTGTAGAGAGAGATGGCGCCACCAATCTGCTTAAGGTATTTCAACATATATTTAAAGGACAGGGGCTGGGTAGCGCTAAGTGTGGAGGCTATCGTAAGTGAAACGTTAAAATAAACATCACATCAATGTTATTGATTTTAAAAAACAACTAGTAACCATGAATGTTTCTTACGTTTTTACTGCAGACGTATCAATCATCAACACAATAAATACACACATACGTTTTAAGGCTTTAAGCAATACAAAACACAATTATATTAGATGGTGTTCCCATGTGATTAAAAGTTACACAGGGCCATCGATTGTCAAAGAGATGGATATAAATTTAATTTGTTTTATGTCTTTAGAAAATACACATATTTTAAGAAGAGTTTTTATAAAATATCTTTTCTATGACGTCATGGACCTTCGTCCCGTGATCAATGATGGAGTTGGAGAGATAACAAAGATTAATCTCAAGTAGTTACTTTGATTAATTTTTGTTTACTTTTAAAAATGTGACTCACGTGTGCAGGTTACTGCAAGAATATCAAAATAATTTTGCCAAACCACGAAAAGTTTTGTTCGCTTAACAGAGCAATACTTTTACCCAATGGTCTGAGTCCTGGAGAAGCCTGCCACAGGGGTTTCCCAGAAAATCAGCTGATTATTGGACACAGTTGCCAGCAGACGTGAGCGCCGCATTCAGAACTTCCGGTGGTGACTATTACTTTTTCAAAGATCACAGGTAATATATTTATAAATCTCATAATAAACCAATGACCTATCAGTATTTTACGAAAGTCTATTTGCACATGCGTACGCTCATTGAATAGCGCTTTGAGACATCCCAATATAAAACATTGTCAAATTTATTTTCAATTGTGCGAGCATGTTAAACTTTGCATATTTGAAGATAAACGGGATTATAAAAGTTTAATCGATCAAAACTGGTTTACATTGTTGTTATTGTTGTTTTTAAAAATTCAAAAATAAAATTGAATAAGATAATTACTTTAATGTAGTTCAGGGGCATAAAAAAATATTGGTCTTGACGTTTATTAAGGAAATAATAATTTATCGACAACTAATGATGCGGCGCCAACTTTTTTAGGGCGCCTACGGCGCCCACCTTTTTCTAAGGCCCAAGTAACTTATCTTTGTATAATACATACGAAATATTCCTGAAATGTACACAAAATATTTTATAATTAACAATCCTCAAATCTCTTTTTACATCGTTCCCTTTTCCAAAATTAAAATATGAGCTAAAATAATGACGTCATATAAAATCTTTTCACGGCGATAACTTTTAGAAAGCAGTGCACCAAATTACTGCACCATAATATAATTCTTTTCGAACGTCCGCATAATGTTGATCTGGAAACCAAAATGATTATTATATGTAATTCTATATTTTCAAAAAGAAAAGCAGAGTGATGTCCATCAGCGTTACGGCAGGATAATTTAGGGTGAATATATATATGATAAGTGTTTTACACGGTTCCCTTACCATTCTTTACGCACAATTAAAAATATTAATGGATAAACTTGTCCTAAAACACCATCGCTTTTTTTTTAACTTTTCCAAAATATACAGTTGTGGAATAAGGATTGTCACATTTGATAATCCAGTCACACAATCTATATAAATGATTCACCAGAAATTAGGACAAGCTAAAGACGCGAGCAAATAAGCATGACGAATGACCCTTGCTAGGGTCGACCAATCACAGTTTGCGCTGTTCCCATTTCTTCGTAATGCTGTTTGTGTTCGTTCTCCCCCCCCTCCCCCTTTTTTCTTTGCGCTATCTATGAGCAAGTGTGTGGCGTATGCTAGTAGATTCATGTTTTAACATCTAAAAGAACACGTCATTTACAAAAATTCTTATAATAGATACATAAATGCTCTTTACCAGAAGCATTTCTTTTCATTAAAAAAAACACCATAATATAATAGATTATCAAGTAACAATTTATCCAAAAAATTGTAAACTGTTATTTTGAATAAGGTTAGACGTTTAAAAAAGTTCACCCATTAATATTAAATCCGTCTCAGATTTTGGCGGTACAATACCAAAGGAGCTCTCCTTCCTAGATTCCCTGCAGACGTGAAATCTTACTGGCTCAACTGTCACAGGTCCTCACGTTATGCTTCTCAGCCATCACAGGAATGACGTGGCAGTGGTGCATCACCGGGAATCAAATTTATTTTTAATGTTGAAATCATTGGAACATTTTATGTGAATTATGTCCAAAAGATTGGGACAAATAAAAATAAATTAAAAACTTGTATATTTTAAAAGGATTTTATTTTTATTTTTTCTTTATTACTGATTAGAAAAATACCCGCGCGCTGCATCGGAATAGTAGGATTTCAGTTGGCGTTGAAACCCACGCAACAGATATCTGAAAGATTGGATTATAAGTAACAAAGAGCATTGGAAAAGTTCAAAGTTAAATATAGCAACTAACATTGGCATCATACCAACAAAACAAAACACACAAAAAATAAGGGATTTAATAAGTATGTTAAAATACAAAATACACAAACAATAAGTATGTTCATCGTTTCAGTTGTAAGAAAGAGTAAGAAAGCTGCCTACTAAATTTCATGAAGACGGGGCCGTAAAAAAGAAAGTTTAACATGACAAACGCTGCCGACAGTTAAGACCGCTGGGCATAGAATTTTGAAATGTGCTTAACTTTTGGACATGAGGCTTTTATTTTCTAAATATGACTCATCTAAATCGTATGTATTAGGTTGGATCAAGAAACGTCCATTGAAGTCAGAACCCAACACGGGAGTGAACTCAAACAATTTCTAAAGTTTCATGGCCATCAGTGACTAAAATAATATTTATACAGCTTATATAAGAAACAATATGACATTAAGGTCCCCAGGGCCAATCGGTGCAAGATGTAAATTTCATAACACCAATTCCTTTCAATCTGGATTCATTGGGGAAATAAAATGCAATTAAGGGCCCCTGGGCAAACACGGTGCAAGATGTGCATATCTCAAAAGGCCTGAAGATTTCGAACTAGGTCATGTTGGAGATATGTGTCTAAATTAGTCTAAATTCTTTTAAAATCTAATGATAAATAAAGCTTTAAAAGTTTACCAAAAAAATCTTTTTGAGGCCCCGGCCCAGAAGAATTTGACTTTAGGAGTTTAATAGCTTATAGAATTTTAATAAAGGCTGTCAAATTTTTGTATATCAAATTTTGTCAATAATCAATCCATTTACAGATTTACCCAGTAGCCCCTGTTTAAAATAACTTTATATAACTCGTGTTAAAAGATGACATACTGGGGCTTCGGCCTCTAATAAGTGGTTTTTAAATAACTTTTTATGCAAAAAAAATTGCTTGAGTGTAAACAAAAACTTCTTAAAGTTTTATGGCCATTTAATGAATAAAATAGTATTTATACGGCTTTATATAGACTACAAAAAGGACCAGGGGGCCCAATCGGTGTAAGATGTAAAACAACAGTTGATTTCAATCTAGACCATGATAGAAATATTGGTATATCAATATTTGTAAAGATTGTCTGAAATCTAATGGGGAAAGTGTCTTACACTTTTACGAAAAAGAGATTAGGGGCCGCCGAATAATATGAGTTAAATGTCCTATAGTATTTTATTATGGGCCATCAAGTTTTATACACCAAGTTTGGTCAAGATCCATCCATGTACATGGTATCCAAAGTTTAAACAAATTTTTATTAAGCTCTTATAAGGAAAAAAAATACTTTTGAGCCCCCGGCCCCTAGTGAGTGAGTGATAATATAAATTTGTTTTTCATCTGTTACCAATGCGGGAGTGTACTCAACAACTTCCCACAGTTTCATGCTTCTACCTACAAGGCAAGTTGGAGAATTTGTGATGTCAGTTTTTATAAAGCTCATATCCGGAAAAAACTACATTTTTGCCACCGGCCCCCATATAGTGAGCGATAATTTAAATATGTTTGCCTGTTACCATCGCGGGAGTGTACTCAACAACTTCCCAAAGTTTCATACTTCTACGAGGCAATTTGGAGAATAAGTGATGAGTCAGTTTTTTATATTGATAATATTACTAATATAAAGAAAAAAAACGTAATTTAAGACCCCGGCCCCTCATGAGTGGTATTTTTGAAATTCTTTTTCGCCAAGTAATATCGTGAGAGTGTACTCAACCAATTTACAAAGTTTAATACTTCTACTTACAGGGGAAATTGGAGAATTAGGGATGAGTGAGTCAGTATGTCAGGGCTTTGCCTTTTATAAATATACTAGGTTGTTCCGGGGCACTTACGGCGTACACTTTTTTCAAAATCCCAAGTAACTTACGTGAATGTTATTGCATGCGTTCGAATCAGTGCGAACAGCAATCAAAAATTGACACGTAAAACGGTTCAATAAAAAAAAGAATGAATAATTAAATTTTAGTTCATTAGAATGATTTATTTTCCACAAAATTTCTATATATATCCCTTTCCAAAATTAAAATATAAGCTCAAACAATGACGTCATATAATATTTTAAGGCGAGAAACACCACACTCTCTGTTAATCTCGAAACCAAAATGATTATTTTATATATGTTTATATATTATTTTATATATGTCTATATTTTCAATTATAAAAAAATATGCTTATTATGTCCCTTAGCGTTACAAAAAGAGTGACCTGGGCTTTTATATTATTGATATTAATTTTGATTACAACGTGATGTTGTAAGAATGGTGGAAAGTCTTGTTTTGTGTGCCAGTATTTTCAATGGGAAAAAAAGTAATTATTGCAACCGGACAAATAGGTCATCCTGTTACTTGGCCATTATGTAATGACTTATGTGGTGTCACGTAAGCCTGCCTATTACATGGCCACTATGTAATGACTTATGTGTTGTTATGTTGGCCTGCCTGTGAAAGGGAAACTATTCATAACTGAAACATTTAGTCAAGTCGATGACGTGCCATACAAACATGTCTCTCAAGCATATGGTATAAAATTCACTTTGTGACAATATATTCACTAATTGTATCTTTACATTTGTGGAGTGTTTCACTAATGACTTACGACAACGATCTTAAACTTTAAATTAGACCATTTCGCCATAGACCAAATGCAGTGCTTTTCACAAGCTTCCTAATATTTAATATGTAGATCTTGACTGCTGCTACCAGATTCGTATAATTCCAAATACAAAAGAATAACCCAAAATCGACTAACTGAAAGAAACTTTAAGGCACTACACTTCCTACGCGCTACACAATATCACGAAAAAAAAACTCTAAACTTCTACACACGATCTAATGACTTTAACAGAAGCACTTTCTTTTGCACACTTTCGCACCGACTAACCAAACACACGAACTCCAAACACACGACCGTGCGTAGCTCACAACAAAGTTATGAAATAAAATTGGTCATCCGTGACAGTGCTTATATAAAAATACTAATAAATGAGTTTTGTAAAACAAGCTACATTAACAATTAAGTCAAACAAAACAACACTAATACTTGTGTAAAACAAGGTACATTAATAATTAATTTAAACAAGCTATATTAATAGTTAAGTCAATCAAGCTTCACTAATAAAAAAAAATGTGAAACAAGCAGCATGAATTAACATTTCAAACAAGCAAAATTAATATTTAATGTTAACAAACCAAATTAAACAAAAGAAGTCAAACAAGCTAAACAAATAATTTAGGCCAAAAAAAACAACTACACTAATACTATGTCAAACAAGCCTATAAATAATTAATTCAAACAAGCTACTCTCATAAATTATGTAAAACAAGTTACATTACTAATTTAGTCAAACGAGCTCTATTAATTATTTTTTAAAATGTAAAAACATCATATTTGGTCAAAAAAGCTACACTTTAAAAAAAATGGCAAACATTCTATAGTAATAAATTTAGTTCGGTTTTAAACAGCAACAGAGTGATATATAGCATATTGAATATCAATCTGAAATTGAGTCAATCATGGCTGATAAATTGAATCAAACAGAATACATGATGACTAAAATGTTTGACCTTGCTGTAAGGCGTCTAAAAGTGAGAAGTATTTTTAAAAAAAAACAATTGCCGTCATTACAATTCACGTGCTACACCCACCTTAGGTGTGGTCCAAAGTCCCACTTGAATCTTCATCATAGGTCTTGTCATTAAATGTTAAGTGTTCGTCATCTCTCTGTCTCTCCACTTCTTATTGTAGGTGGCAGCACCAAGATGAACTCGTGAAACCATCTGACATTGTTGCATTGGAGGCTAAGCGTTCAATAAAACATGTTGGATAAATTTTGACGTCATCTACTCTTTCACTTTCTTACTCAGATGCGGTGTGTAGAATTTGCTATACAAATATGTAAGTGTTTATTAACTAATAGGTTTGTCTTTTTCTATCGGCCTGAAAAGTTAACAACTTTAAATATATACATAATGATATTTTTGTGCAGAATATTTGTTTGTCAATAAGCGCAACGTATAATTTACGTGCAGAAAATGGTCTGGTTGAAACATACGCAACTTGTACCAAAATGTAGTGTTTCGTTATATTTCAGAATAGATATTCACAAGATTATTGCATTTATACATCAGGTAAAATATGTCCAATTGCTAACACTAACAACTGTCAATACTAACATCTGCAAATAAAGAATCTTTAAATACTGGCATTTGTCATAACTGAGATGCCAGTTTTAAGATGGAAGCGAGAAAATGGTCCGTTTTTTTTAGTGAGAAAGACTTTAAGGATTTTTTTCTTTCATTAAAAAAGTTTTTTTTAATTAAATATTTATTTATCTTTTATTTTATGGTTAGTTCTTTTTTAAATGTAAGACGACAACAAAAACATAATTTGCCATAATATTGTATGCTGCATTGTTAACAGTGGTCCTAATGATTTAAAGCATTGGCCGTGGGTAATATCACTCCTTTGAATTAAAACTTCAATTCGTTTCAGAGCTAAGAGGAGAAAGGCCCTTGATCAGATTAAGTAAGGGAGTAGTATAGAAAAGGGAAAGGGGTGTTGAGGAGAAGGATTTCTGTTAATAGAACTGCAAGGTTTGACTAAAAGACTTTATGTGTAGCTGATTTCTGACTGGTGTAGTCCTGTGTCTGTGAGTCACGTGGCCTTTCTAAAAGATGGAGAATTCATAAATTTGTTAGTTGAATTTGTTTTAACAGCCCGGGTACCACACACACACATACACAAAGGAATTCATCGAATCACTTTAACATGACTCAAATTGGTTGTTTTTAAAAATCATGTTTATTATAAATTTGTATAGTTTAAGTTCATACAGTTTGATTAAAGACAAAAATATAACATACAAATTATTCAATGTGGTCTTCACTTTAATAGACAACAAAAAGTTTTTAGCAATTGAATGCAACTACATTGGAAACTACATTCAACATGGGTCTCATCCTTCTACACTGGTTTCATTCTCCTACATTAGTCTCATCTTTCAACATTGGTCTCATCCTTCTACACTGGTTTCATTCTCCTACATTAGTCTCATCTTTCAACATTGGCCTCATCCTTCTACACTGGTTTCATTCTCCTACATTAGTCTCATCTTTCAACATTGGCCTCATCCTTCTACACTGGTTTCATTCTCCTACATTAGTCTCATCTTTCAACATTGGCCTCATCCTTCTACACTGGTTTCATTCTCCTACATTAGTCTCATCTTTCAACATTGGTCTCATCCTTCTACGCTGGTTTCATTCTCCTACATTAGTCTCATCTATTCAACATGGGTCTCATCCTTCTACACTGGTTTCATTCTCCTACATTAGTCTCATCTTTCAACATTGGTCTCATCCTTCTACACTGGTTTCATTCTCCTACATTAGTCTCATCTTTCAACATTGGTCTCATCCTTCTACACTGGTTTCATTCTCCTACATTAGTCTCATCTTTCAACATTGGTCTCATCCTTCTACACTGGTTTCATTCTCCTACATTAGTCTCATCTTTCAACATTGGTCTCATCCTTCTACACTGGTTTCATTCTCCTACATTAGTCTCATCTTTCAACATTGGTCTCATCCTTCTACACTGGTTTCATTCTCCTACATTAGTCTCATCTTTCAACATTGGTCTCATCCTTCTACACTGGTTTCATTCTCCTACATTAGTCTCATCTTTCAACATTGGTCTCATCCTTCTACACTGGTTTCATTCTCCTACATTAGTCTCATCTTTCAACATTGGCCTCATCCTTCTACGCTGATTTCATTCTCCTACATTAGTCTCATCTTTCAACATTGGTCTCATCCTTCTACACTGGTTTCATTCTCATACATTAGTCTCATCTTTCAACATTGGCCTCATCCTTCTACACTGGTTTCATTCTCCTACATTAGTCTCATCTTTCAACTTTGGTCTCATCCTTCTACACTGGTTTCATTCTCCTACATTAGTCTCATCTTTCAACATTGGTCTCATCCTTCTACACTGGTTTCATTCTCCTACATTAGTCTCATCTATTCAACATGGGTCTCATCCTTCTACACTGGTTTCATTCTCCTACATTAGTCTCATCTTTCAACATTGGCCTCATCCTTCTACACTGGTTTCATTCTCCTACATTAGTCTCATCTTTCAACATTGGTCTCATCCTTCTACGCTGGTTTCATTCTCCTACATTAGTCTCATCTTTCAACATTGGTCTCATCCTTCTACACTGGTTTCATTCTCCTACATTAGTCTCATCTTTCAACATTGGTCTCATCCTTCTACGCTGGTTTCATTCTCCTACATTAGTCTCATCTTTCAACATTGGTCTCATCCTTCTACGCTGGTTTCATTCTCCTACATTGGTCTCATCTTTCAACATTGGTCTCATCTTTCAACATTGGTCTCATCCTTCTACATTTATCTTATCCTTGGTTTTTCTCGACGTTTGGTTCAATATTTGTGATATTCACAGCATCTCGTGTTTATTTACAGCAGATAACTTCGTTGCTAACAA
Organism: Ampullaceana balthica; assembly: GCA_944989445.1. Classification (NCBI taxonomy): domain Eukaryota; kingdom Metazoa; phylum Mollusca; class Gastropoda; family Lymnaeidae; genus Ampullaceana; species Ampullaceana balthica. Next base: position 126,553 of record CALYLW010000380.1, on the reverse strand, counting down.
ATACTTTGATTTTTTTCCCTGGATCAGTGATGTTTGGTACTGTTACCGCTCAGTCAAATTTGCAACAAAACTTAGAGTTATTCATCCTCCTGGCACGATGCACTATGGTGCAGGTCCTGGCACGATGCACTATGGTGCAGGTCCTGGCACGATGCGCTATGGTGCAGGTCCTGGCACGATGCACTATGGTGTAGGTCCTGGCAAGATGCACTATGGTGCAGGTCCTGGAAAGATGTTCCGTGTTGTAAGTCTTGTGATCAGAATGATGATTTTCTTGCTGGTGACTCAGACTTCTGCTGATTCCTCAGTTGCAAAACAAACACCAGCAGATAGACAAGTGGATGGAATTGTAAGTAATGTTTGCTCAAAAATATATGTTATATAAATAGTGTATGTATATGCCAGTCAGGACATCTAAAAAAAACAAAACAACGAACGTTTTGGTAAATAGCCTTCCTCAAAGAACAAATAGACAATAGACAAAAACAAATTAAAGTAATAGACAAAACAACAAAAATTAAATCTTAGCTGCGGTGTTATCCAAATCAAGAAAGAGCAATAAGGGAACAGTGTAGTACCGAGGTTATATAACTTATGGGAAGAGTAGCGTGGGAAATTTTTTGAACAATTGAGAACAACGATTCATCCCATATGATTCGAGGTCTGTCACAGCCATTGTCTCCTGCATAAACACTTCCGGCAGAGTCAGCCTGAGAATAAGCTTATTCAAGAATATGGGACCCTTTTAAATAACATATTTTTTTTTCAAATCTTAATGCCTGATTGCAGTCTCAACCATATTTTGTTTTAATGTTTTGTCATCAACTTCTCTTTCCACTATTTTCCTGTAAATATATTCATGATTTTCCAAAAATAGCAAATCGAGTTCGCTAGGAATATATTAGCAGGCTATCGTGTACAATTTATAATTGTATCACTTAATTTACACTACAGTTTGGGTGCGCGGCGAGTTAAAGGATCAACAGTTGTCTGGTTGTTATACACACTTCTGCGGTTTGTTACGGACGTCATAGAAAATAAAGTTGCTTGCACTGGATCAATTGTATAACCACGTCTCAGCTTGTCTAGGTATTAGAAAATATTGCTGGGATCAACATTTAGTGACTTCAAAATCAACTTATTCGGTAATTGTTTGTTGACAGCGTTGAACTCAATTAGACGATTATGAAAAGAGTATCTGTTAAAAAATGCGTAGCCTTTAATAAAAGCTTAGCCGTTAAAAAAAAGTAGCTATTTAAAAAATCGTAGCCGTTTAAAAAAGCGTCAATCGTTATTTCATGCTTTCAGAAATATCTGACCAAATACGGTTACCTTAACATTCTGAAGCCAAACAAAATCCAGCACCCGGATGTCATTCCAGAAGCCATCAGGTGAAGTTCAACTGAAGAATCAGAAAATTTGACAAAAATAATTTTATGATAACAAAAGACAGCGCAACTGTGATAGAACATACCACACGTTTGTATGTGATTTAGTATGTACAGAATAATGATGTGATATACTTCGTGTACTTGATCAAATTATTAGAAATTTCTGCTAATTTTTGTTTTCTGTACTTCAAATACCAGAGAGTTCCAGAAATTCAATGGCCTTCCAGTGACAGGTAAGCTTGACCAGATGACGACAGAAAAGATGAAGAAGCCTCGATGTGGCATACCGGATAAACATAAACCAAGAAAACTGGTGGCTCTCACAGGATACGAAAAGCCAGGTGAGAAAATACATGATGGAGGCCGAAGCAGCTGTAATTTTCGTCTCCGAAAGAGTATGCTATTCGGAGGTTTCATGAAGAGTATACTATTGTATGGTTTAATAAAGAGTATACAATTGTATGGTTTAATAAAGAGTATACAATTGTATGGTCTCAAGAAGAGTGTACTATTAGATGGTCTCAGATAGAGTATACAATTGAATGGTCTAAGGAAGAGTATACTATTGTATTGTCTCAGGAAGAGTATAACTTACAAACAGCATCAACAAAAATGTGTGAAAGAGTTATCACAAAACAGTTAGAGAGATGGGCAGAGAAAAGAAAAAATATCTTTGAAAAGAATTAAAGAGTTTTTCTCAGCAGTGAATTTGGGGCATGTAATAACCCATAAAAATTGAAGGCTGTGGTCTGTGTTGCAAACGAACTCTCTTCTCAAATCTAAACGATTTCTCGTGACGACATTACTTATCCACTTGCTCCGAAAAAACATTTTTTTCACAAAAAGGTCTTGTTCAGCATTCTATCACAACCAACTCTCGATACAAAATGCTATAACATTCCATCAGTCCTTTGTACTTCTACACACAATACATTGTGCGAATCGAAATCACACCGCGGGGAGTTATAAAACAACAGAAAGAAGTACCACACCCGGAAGCTGTACCACGGCATGAAGATGTACCACAACAGGAAGATGTACCACAACATGAAGATGTACCACACCCGGAAGCTGTACCACGGCATGAAGATGTACCACAACAGGAAGATGTACCACAAAAAGAAGATGTACCACAACAGGAAGATGTACCACACCCGGAAGCTGTACCACAACATGAAGATGTACCACAACAGGAAGATGTACCACAACAGGAAGATGTACCACGGCATGAAGATGTACCACACCCGGAAGCTGTACAATAACATGAAGATGTACCACAACAGGAAGATTACCACAACAGGAAGATGTACCACAACAGGAAGATGTACCACAACAGGAAGATGTACCACAACAGGAAGATGTACCACAACAGGAAGATGTACCACAACAGGAAGATGTACCACAACATGAAGATGTACCACAACAGGAAGATGTACCACACCCGGAAGCTGTACCACAACATGAAGATGTAACACAAAAGGAACATGTACCACAACGGGAAGATGTACCACAACATGAAGATGTACCACACCCGGAAGCTGTACCACAACATGAAGATGTAACACAAAAGGAACATGTACCACAACGGGAAGATGTACCACAACATGAAGATGTACCACAGCACGAAGATGTAACACAACAGGAAGATGTGCCGCAACCTGAAGATGTACCATGACACGAAGATGCACCACACAAGAAAGCTGTACCACAACGGGAATATTTTAGTTTTTGGTTCAAACTGACCACCATCAAACTTGAACATATTGATTTTTTAAATGTGATTTAATTTGTTGAATGACAGAACCCCAATTTGTGAACCCCAATTTATGACCCCAAACCTGAATCAAGTTAATCATATACTTAATCTTTAACCAGGTGCAAGGTGGTCAAAGCGAGATCTCACCTACAGCATTGTGAGCTACACAGGCAGACTTGACCCTGATGAACAGGTGTAAGTAGGCAGAAATAACTAGAGAGAAACTAGGTGGGTTGTACATGAAAAGGCAGACATAACTAGAGAGAAACTAGGTGGGTCGTACATGAAAATGCAGACATAACTAGAAGAGAAACTAGGTGGGTCGTACATGAAAAGGCAGACATAACTAGAGAGAAACTAGGTGGGTCGTACATGAAAAGGCAGACATAACTAGAGAGAAACTAGGTGGGTCGTACATGAACAGGCAGTCATAACTAGAGAGAAACTCTGTGGGTCGTAGATGAAAAGGAAGACACAACTAGAGAGAAACTAGGTGGGTTGTACATGAAAAGGCAGACATAACTAGAGAGAAACTAGGTGGGTCGTACATGAACAGGCAGACATAACTAGAGAGAAACTAGGTGGGTTGTACATGAAAAGGCAGACATAACTAGAGAGAAACTAGGTGGGTCGTACATGAAAAGGCAGACATAACTAGAGAGAAACTAGGTGGGTCGTACATGAAACAGGCAGACATAACTAGAGAGAAACTATGTGGGTCGTACATGAAAAGGAAGACATAACTAGAGAGAAACTAGGTGGGTTGTACATGAAAAGGCAGACATAACTAGAGAGAAACTAGGTGGGTTGTACATGAAAAGGCAGACATAACTAGAGAGAAACTAGGTGGGTTGTACATGAAAAGGCAGACATAACTAGAGAGAAACTAGGTGGGTTGTACATGAAAAGGCAGACATAACTAGAGAGAAACTAGGTGGGTCGTACATGAAAAGGCAGACATAACTAGAGAGAAACTAGGTGGGTCGTACATGAAAAGGCAGAATTAACTAGAGAGAAACTAGGTGGGTCGTACATGAAAAGGAAGACATAACTAGAGAGAAACTAGGTAGGGTCGTACATGAAAAGGCAGACATAACTAGAGAGAAACTAGGTGGGTTGTACATGAAAAGGCAGACATAACTAGAGATAAACTAGGTGGGTCGTACATGAAAAGGCAGACATAACTAGAGAGAAACTAGGTGGGTCGTACATGAACAGGCAGACATAACTAGAGAGAAACTATGTGGGTCGTACATGAAAAGGAAGACATAACTAGAGAGAAACTATGTGGGTTGTACATGAAAAGGCAGACATAACTAGAGAGAAACTAGGTGGGTCGCACATGAAAAGGCAGACATAACTAGAGAGAAACTAGGTGGGTCGTACATGAAAAGGCAGACATAACTAGAGAGAAACTAGGTGGGTCGCAAATGAAAAGGCAGACATAACTAGAGAGAAACTAGGTGGGTCGTACATGAAAAGGCAGACATAACTAGAGAGAAACTAGGTGGGTTGTCCAAGAATAGACAGACATAACTAGAGAGAAACTATGTTGGTCATACATGAAAAGGCAGACATAACTAGAGAGAAACTAGGTGGGTCGTACATGAAAAGGCAGGCATAACTAGAGAGAAACTAAGTGGGTCGTCCAAGAATAAGCAGACATAACTCGAGAGAAAATGGGTTGGTTGTCCCTGAAATACAGACCTAATGAGAACAGATGTCTGGATGTGGGGTGTCCTTGAAAGGCAGACCTAATGAGAACAGATGTCTTGATGTGGGTTGTCCCTGAAATACAGACCTAATGAGAACAGATGTCTGGATGTGGGGTGTCCTTGAAAGGCAGACCTAATGAGAACAGATGTCTTGATGTGGGGTGTCCTTGAAAGGCAGACCTAATGAGAACAGGTGTCTGGATGTGGGGTGTCCTTGAAAGGCAGACCTAATGAGAACAGATGTCTTGATGTGAGGTGTCCCTGAAAGGCAGACCTAATGTTTAGTCTCCTGAGGATATTTTTCAATCTATGATGATAGCGACTTGAAAGCAACATACATCACAGCAGAGGCGTAACAATGACTTGTCCTATGAATATCCTAATCCTCAATTTATTCAAATTTATCATTTTCCTATCTTTTTTATTTTTTCAAATTCATTTGTCAAGTTCGCCAAAAATATATTAGCCAAGGGCGCGGAAAACCCAGTTACGCTTCTGCATGACAGTGAAAAACATGAAGCTGAAAATTGTAAGTGCCAGAGAGTAGTCATGTGTTAGACTAAATGAAAGTTTGAATTTCCTCCCGTTTTCACAGTCTGCCTTATCCCATATATTCTATAGTTAACGTAGTTCACTGCTGCACCTTTTTTGACACGTTGTATTCTTTTTTTTCTGGGAAATGAATTCGATGCTGAGGCGCATCTTTAAGAAAAATATATTGTTGTTAATATGCTGTGATATATGAGGATATTTTCAGGGTTCTGTATTACAAATAAGATTTTAAAAACTGTTTGCTCTTTAAAATTAGTACCCGACCAAGGCGTTCGTATTTAATTTGCGTCCTTTTACAAGCTGACTCTGACCTTGTTCAACTTTAGTCATTCAGTGTGCGACGAGAGGGTTATGATAAGTAAAGCAAAGTCCCCTTTTCAGAACTATGCTGGCCAGTGGGGCAAGTGATGCAGCGATCACGCGTTTCTATAGCCACGGCACACGAGGGGATTGTGTGGCTAGCACAATGCCCAGCCGACTGATGTCATGTACCCATTCAGAGATGGGTCGACCCAGGGACGTCCTTTAGCTTCGGGAACAAGGCGCTGCCTTCACCGACACTCGAACCCATGACTCTTGGCAGGACAGCCGAACGCGCTGCCGCCCGACCACTGCGACCACGGGTATATCCTGAGCAGTTTCGTGGGAGGGGGCGCACTAGAATCATGTCCTCCACCAGGCAGAACTTGGGAACATTTTGGCACCTAATCGAGTATTTTGATCACGACAAAAATAGATTCACGTGCGTCTCTTGCCCACAGTTCTGCTGTAGCCAACGCCTTCAAGAAGTGGTCTGACGTCACCGAAATGACATTCCGTCTTCACGATGGAGAAGTGGACATTGAGATTGGATTCAACACCTGGGAGCATGGGGACGGTCAAGGGAACTCATTTGATGGAAGAGGTAGGAAAAGACTTATGATAATTGAGGAAATTTCCAACACGGGTTCTCAATAGGCAAGAGATAGGGTCACGAAATTTAAGAGAAACAATGATAATTTTAATGAGTCTCCTGTTCGTATTCGGTCATCAGCTACAAAAGTCGCAAATTATATTTTTAAAAAAAATGTAATGAAATTATTTAATTATAATCATAAAAAAACATGAAAAAATCACGAATCAATTTAATTTTTTTTAAAAGTAAAATTTGTTGGCTGAACCACTTTCTAGAGTATCTATATTAAATATCTAGGCTAGAAGATTGCTCAGAATGACTTCATATTTCTCTTACACAGGTGGAACTTTGGCACATGCCTTTTTTCCGGGCGACCAAGCGATTGCAGGTGATGCGCACTTTGATGACGACGAAGATTGGACTATTGGAAGTGATGAGGTAAAATAGATGGGACTATTGGAAGTGATGAGGTAAAATAGATGGGACTATTGGAAGTGATGAGGTAAAATAGATGGGACTATTGGGAGTGATGAGGTAAAATAGATGGGACTATTGGGAGTGATGAGGTAAAATAGATGGGACTATTGGAAGTGATGAGGTAAAATAGATGGGGCCAATGTGGTGAAGAGATAAATTAAATTTACCATTGAATTAAAGAGGTTAAGTAAAATGTGAATTTTATATAAAAAACATTTTTTTAAAAATTGGCTTGATGTAAACATAACGTCAAAAAACGGGACAGCTATTAGTCAAAAACACTGGTAACATTAAAATTTCATTTTTCTATAATCTGAATATCAAATTATATATGACCTAGAGATAATAGCTAATGGTTTCCAAGATATAATAATTATATAGATCGCCTAGAGATATAAATGACATGGTTTGCATGAATATAGAGTTATGTAGATTACGGGGTTTTTTTTGCACGCTATATATTTATGGTTTATAGATCAGGGGCACTAACTTTGAAACTGGTGTGATTCCATCTCAAAGGGCATCAACTTTGAGATTGTAGCTGCCCACGAATTCGGGCACGTGCTGGGACTTGACCACAGTCCAAATTCTGCGGCCATCATGGCGCCATACTATCAAGGCTACTACCCAAATTACTCCTTACACGCAGACGACATCCGGGGAATTACATCCTTGTATGGTACGTGTTAGAACACTGTTAGATAGTTTTCTCAGAGAACATCCTCTTGGTTTGCTACAGTTATAACGACTCTTTGTCCCATTTAGGAACATACAGTTGTATATGTAATGAACAGACCATGGATGCATGCAAGCCATGGAAGGCTCACGGGGCTAAACAACAGTGAATGAATTGGAGCTCGCCCAAAAGCTGCAAGTGCCCTAACTAAAGGGGCACGGTGGTCAAGCGGCATACGCGTTCTGGTGGCGTACCGAGTGTCACGAGTTCGAATCTCCGTGCAGAGATTAGATCACGGGGCCATGGGTGTCCCTGAGACTAGTCAAGGAAACAAACTCGGCTGGGAAATTGTGTGGTCCCTCACAGCCGTGGCCTGTGAACGCTGCGTCACTTGCTAATATGTTCTAACAGAACGTAGGACGCAATAATATTCTGTATAGAATGAGCGTCTGTATTATATAAGATAAGACCTAATGCAAATAAAACCAAATTTAATCTCAGCCTGGTCAGGTTATTTAACTCTCAACAAAACTTTAGAACAGGTGCCCATGAAATGTGTGAGAGTTCATTGAATCCATACTTAAAATAAATGCAATTAAATGGAAATGTTTGGGTCTTTTTTTATTTCAGGATCCTGGCTTAACCCACCAAACGCCACTCAGACCCCAGAACTAGACCCCACCCAACCCCCAACACTAGACCCCAAGCAACCCCCAACACTAGAGCCATACCAACCACCAACACTAGACCCCAACCAATCCCCAGCAGTAGACCCCAACAAATCCCCAGCACTAGACCCCAACCAACCCCCAGCACTAGGCCCCAACCAGACCCCAGCACTAGGCCCCAACCAGCCCCCAGCACTAGACCCCAACCAGCCCCCAGCACTAGACCCCAAACAACCCAAAGTACCTGCCCTGAGCCCACCCCAAATTATACTTCCACCACCATGCAAAGGAAAATGTAAGAAACCATGCAAAGGAAAATGTAAGAAACCATGCAAAGGAAAATGTAAGAAACCATGCAAAGGAAAATGTAAGAAACCATGCAAAGGAAAATGTAAGAAACCATGCAAAGGAAAATGTAAGAAACCTAACCCAAAACCCAAACCTCACCCAAAACCTAAACCTCACCGAAGACCTAAACCTAACCCAAAACCTAAACCTAACCCAAGACCTAAACCTAACCCAAAACCTAAACCTAACCCAAAATCTAAACCTCATCCTAAACCGAAACTTCGCCCAAAACCTAAACAGCATAAAAAGAGTAGGGGAAGAAGAAGTCATGACATGACAATCAAAGGAAAGAGAATCTTCGCTGGGTCTGAGGATCACTGTTCTCTCCCTTTCGACGCTATAGAAGAAGGTATGAATTATTTTGGGCTTTACCGATTTCAATTTTTTTAAAATTCGGCCGGAGCCGGAATAGCCGGATTTATGAAGTGAGATCCGGCCGGAGCCGGATTAACAAATAAAAAACAAAATAACGTACTACATCTCTTGACTTAGGTGAGTGGAGTCACTCGACTGTTCATTACTATAGACATGACCATGATGACATATACCCATGTTGAATCATTGAAATGTAAAATAATTACATTTGAAAAAGTAATATTAAGTTCCATAATTTTAAGATGAAAAACCAATACATAAGCACATAATTTTAATTTAGTAATTTTAATTTTTAGTTTTCAGTTGCAGTTTTTAGTTTTCATATTCTTTTCGGTTGGCAAATTGACAGCTCAGTTACAACTCGCAACAACAGTGACAGTTTATAGTTATTGCCGAATGGTAGCAACTGCCTTACTCACCCACTTTCGCTCGGTTTGCATTCATTAATACATGCTACGCATGCGCGATCAATGTTCCCTCTAAGTTTCGTTGGTCCGTGTGCAAAGTAAAAAATCTCGTGTGCAAAGTTGCACAGAAAACATTTTTTATGTGCTATATTTTACAAAATTTACTGTGCGGAAATTCTAAACTGTTGCGCGGAGTTAGTCAGATATCTGCGCAGCCGCGGAGCTTAAAGGGAACATTGTTCAGCGCGATGTGCCATTTTGACTCAAACGAGCCGTCCATAAATGACGTCACGCACCTAGGGGGGATGAGGGTCACACATTTGTGACCATGTGTGACGAGGGGGAGGATTTGTTGTTGTTTTCAACAACTGTGACGTCACATTAAAGCACGCCACTTAAAAAAAACAACGTTCCACTTAAATCTTTGCTTACAATTTATCTAAATGGCTTCTCGCGTGTTACGCTATTAGAGAGCAGCCTTAAACTTAACTTAATACATACTCAAATTACTATAAAGTATACAGTGATTTGAAAAATGCTAATTTTCAAATACGAAATACGGCTTTTATTGGGGTGGGGGAGGGGCGAAACTTTATTACGTAATAATTGAGGGCGAGGCTAAATTTTTGTGACGACGTGTGACGGGTGGGGGGGTGGGGGGAAATCGGCAAAAATCGCGTGACGTCATTTATGGACGACTCTATAAAAGTGCTAGCATGCGTGTCGTATTCAAAACAAAGGTCGTATACCAAGGATAATGTTTCGCGTCCAAACAGGACGTATACGGAGTTGGACTTATACCAACTCAGACATATACCGAGGTACCACTGTATTCAAGTCCCACAAACTCATTAAGTAATGCACCATTAAAATTAAAAATGAGTGGTTTTTTATATATTTTTTTTTCTTAATAATTTTCTTAAAATTCTTATTTACATCAGCGAAAAATACTCAAATGGAAGTGCTACTGCGCTATTGCGAAATCTGGACCAAATCCGGCAAAATTGGACCGGAGCCGGATTTGAAAAAATGGCTGGATTCCGTATTTACGGAGCCGGAGCCGAAATCTGGTACACCCCTAGAATTATATTTGTATGGTTCTCTCGTGTTACCAATGACAAAGGTCTTCATTTTCGAATCTTGGCAAAACGACTTCTTATGTTGGTTCATACTAAAAGTTCCGTCTATGACGTAATGACCAGAAAGCGTAGCTGCTTTTGAAAAAAAAAGGTTTTATTATCCATAAATAACTGACCAGAAGATTAAAATACAGGTGCAATTTTTTTTAAAATGATATATAAGTAACATAAAACTGTAATATATTAATTTTTAAAAAACTGTATATATAGATTATTATAGATACCATAACAACCATAATATTATAGATAACATACAAACTATAACATAGATCAGTGCTTCTCAAACATTTCTACCATAGCGGACCGTTAGGAATTTTTTCCATCGCGCCGGGGACCGGTGCACTATTTTCCCTGCACTGACATTTTCTTTTCTGTCCTTTTTTATAACTTCTGCGGACCGGAGTCGGATGGCCCACGGACCGGCATCGGTCCGCGGACCACCACTTTGAGAAGCACTGACATAGATAATATTTTTTAAAACCATTAATATATACAACGTAAACAAACTCTAAAATTGAAAACACTAAAGAAATACAAATTTAGATAACATAAATAACATATAATGTAAAATAATAAAGGTATGTCTCTTGTACTAGTTAAACCAAACATAGTTCCCTCATATCAAAGGGAAATAATATATGAATATAATTCAATCACGTGATAAGAGTGTTAGCCGGTGTAACTGCAATAACAGGGAGGAAAGGGAGATTATTTCTTTAGTTACCTGGGTTGAAGGCACTCTGCTGTCTCTCTGGTTTAACCGGCTATTTCTAGCTACCATTATGTATTCCAGTGGCAAATTATGGCGGCAATGTCTCTTTGTGTTAGTGACCATCAGCGCCTGCTGAACAGGGAGACGTCTGCTGGGCAGACGCTTACGATGGCTTGGCTCCCACCCCCACCCCCTCTAACAGCTATGTCTATGATATAAATAGACTTCGTAAACTACCATTCCAAACAATATTTAAATTCTCAGTTGATCAAAATAAGTGTGTCGTGTGAGATGATAGAGCCAGATATCTTTATGGAACAATATCAGAACAAAAAGAAATAAAAATGAATTTCCATCTGAACACATATTTAATAGGCCAATTAACATTGTACAAACGTAGTAGACAAGCGTGTATAGATATGCGTCAAACAATTTTATATTTATATATGAAAACCTTATGGAAATTAATTGATCAAATAAAACTCGCGTAATGACGTCACTCGTTGTCAAAGTACAAGGTAATAACGAAAACTGGTGAAGTATTTTTATCTTCACAGTTCACGATGGAAGTATTCTCGCCTGCTTGTCAACTAACAGAAAGGGGCCCAATACAGACGGTAAGGCTGATAGGAGAGGTCTTCCAAGGGGCCCCCCAATCACCCGATGCCGTGGTCTATGACAGGAGCAGACGACAGACGTTTATCTTTAAAGGTGGGTCAAAGTCTGACTGCAACATGCAGAAAATTGTCTTATTACAGACTCGTTATGCCTCAATAGTTTGTTTGAATTGAACGCAGCAGGTTGACATACCATTGTTTGTTAACTTTTTCTCTCCAGATCAAGACTCCCATCTGAAATAGCCCGAAATAGCGTGAAATGATTTGAAAAAGCGTGAAGTAATTTAAAATAGCCTGAAATAGTCTGCTCGGTTGAACTTAAGAAACATTTGAAACTTTCATCTCTTTATTTGACTTTATCATCTGTCAGATTTAACTCAAATCTGCTTTCTAACAAACAGCGAAGACATACTGGCGATACACTGGCTACAGGTTAGATGCAGGATATCCTCGCAGCTTGCCGACGGCTTTCCGGGGCTTTTCAGCAGCTGTAGAGAGAGGTGGCACCATCTATTTGTTTAAGGTACCTGATATTTTTACATCATTATGTTTCTGGTGTTACCGAGCACATGAATGTATGTCAATATTTTAGCTACCATTCAAAATAACATACATTTACATACAAAATAGGATAGTTTTTATCTCAGTACATGTGAATACAGATTGTGTAGGAGTTCGTATCCATCAAGCAAAAGTCACACAAGTAGAAAACAAGGCTGACTTGTGGTAGTAAATAATTAATCAATCACAAGTACAATAACATAAAATATATTTTTCGTTTTTCCTATATCCTGTGTCCTTGTTTGGTTTTGTTTTTCCTATCTTTTTATTTTACATAAATATTTTGGGGTATAATATGTTTTAAGAATCTAAATATTACTGATGTAAGTACATATTTTATGTTATTGTACTGATGAAGGCATAAGCCGAAACGTCAACTGTCGTGTTAGTTTAAAATAAAGCTCAAATTTATTGTTTTCATTGCACAATTTGTTTGTGTTTTTTTGTATTAAACTTATAATAGGAATGGCACGCAATTCTAATTCTAATCGTGAAAGTCGCGTTGTTTGGTTTTACAAGGAGTGATAAGTTATTCATAATTTTGTTTTAATTAACCACATACTTAAAACTCTAGCCAACTAGCTTGTGGAATAATTTCTCGGAACTAATATATGATAAATATTTTCCGCTAACCATCTTACTTATAGGTTTTGTTTCATATGATAACTGTCACGTGATCATCAAAAGTTCTTTTTTCAAACTAGGGCAAACAAGTGATGCTATGGAGAGAAAGTTGGCCCAGTCTGCCACCTGGATCTCCTCGTAACGCCTCGGATATTTGGAAGAACTTTCCAGCAGACGTTAACGCGGCTTTCAAGAGTTCCAGCGGTGACTTTTATTTCTTCAAAGGTCAAAGGTGAGCCGTTATATTTAGCACATATTTAAACAAAAATCATTTAAATTCCACTGTTGAAATGTCAGCAAACTAGACATCATTAGTTAAAGAAATGTGAGGATGCGCGTAATACTATTTAGAATTATATGTAGTTGTCTATATTATTAATGGCTGATTTTTATGGATATTTCATTGACACATAATGTTATATGTATTATAAATGGCTGATTTATTACATTGACACATGGTGTTGTCTATAGTATTAGTCGTAAATGGCTGATTTTATGGATATTTCATTGACACATGATCTGTATTATAAATGGCTGATTGTATGGATATTTCATTGACACATGATCTGTATTATAAATGGCTGATTGTATGGATATTTCATTGACACATGATCTGTATTATAAATGGCTGATTGTATGGATATTTCATTGACACATGATCTGTATTATAAATGGCTGATTGTATGGATATTTCATTGACACATGATCTGTATTACAAATGGCTGATTGTAGCATTGACCTATTTATTTTCTGACAGTTTTTGGCGTTACGATTCTCAAGGTTTTCTCCGCCATGGCTTCCCAGCAGACATGAAGCCGGACTGGTGCGACTCAAAGAAGATATTGTTACAGTCTCTGATGTCTTTAGATCACCTCATCGGAAATATTGATACATGAATTTAATGGAAACAAAATCGATAAACCCAATTTTTCGCTTCAAAAAAACTTTTTTGATTAATTCCTATGATGGGCAATAAACTGACCGGCAATGAAAATTGACATAGAAAATTTTAATTTCAAATCGTTGTGTGAATCTCTTCCAAATCTGTTAAAAACAACCATTAAATAGAAACATTTATAACAAATTAAATCCAGTCGGTACCCTAAAGAAGCCAATTGAGAACCTGTGTGCGGTATATTCTAATTGGAAGATAACCTGCATTCATTCGGTAGACTTACTGATTCATTGCCTTGTATCCTATAATTCATCCATACCAATATTTCACTATAATATTTTGTCTACTTTAACCTTTTTCATACTTCCGTCTGTCTTTATTTTAGTCTGATTACAAATCTTTTTAATTAAACCTGATTTCAATTTTTGAAGATGGTTTTAATTTTTGATTCATTTAAATATTCTTATAAAGCACTTCATTTCTAAATGATAGCATTGTTAAAAACGAATTAAATTCCCAAGATGTTTTTGTTTATTTTACGCATATCGACTAAACTATTAACAGACTCACAGTGCGGGCGTTAGAATCTTTAGGTTGGGCGAAAACAGGCAATTATTGTTGTCATCTGAAAAATTATGGAAATTAAGTGAAGAGTTCATAAAAAAACTATTTTTTTTTGGCCGCCTGTGTGATTAGCGGACCCCCGCCTTGAGCCGCCCCTGATTTCTTAAGTTTATCCAAAATTTTCTATCAGCTGTAAAACATTGAGATTTCCAGTTGCAAATAAAATTATCATTCATCTTCTCGTGCTTGAAGAGGTTTTTTGTTTTTAAAAAAAAATGAAAAAAACTTTATTATGAATGTTACAATGAGTTTATTTTACGGAAACCTTTGATTTCTTGAAATGTAAGCTGTGATGTTTATCAAGTTATCGACATTTAATTGACGTCTATATACATACTATATAAGTCATTATTCTAATCTCTTCTGTAGTCCTATAAAACTAGCACAATGTCAATTTCCATTATTCCCTAACTAGACAAACTTTCAGTTCAATCCCTACGAGGTATGATTAAACCTCAGTAATGCATATGTTACAATAATAGATAGATATCTTGTTCTATATGATTATGACTCAGTGATGGATATGTTACAATAATAGCTAGATATCTTGTTCTATATGACAATGACTCAGTGATGGATATGTTACAATAATAGCTAGATATCTTGTTCTATATGACAATGACTCAGTAATAGATATGTTACAATAATAGCTAGATATCTTGTTCTATATGATTATGACTCAGTAATGGATATGTTACAATAATAGCTAGATATCTTGTTCTATATGACAATGACTCAATAATGGATATGTTACAATAATAGCTAGATATCTTGTTCTATATGACAATGACTCAGTGATGGATATGTTACAATAATAGCTAGATATCTTGTTCTATATGACAATGACTCAGTAATAGATATGTTACAATAATAGCTAGATATCTTGTTCTATATGATTATGACTCAGTAATGGATATGTTACAATAATAGCTAGATATCTTGTTCTATATGACAATGACTCAATAATGGATATGTTACAATAATAGCTAGATATCTTGTTCTATATGACAATGACTCAGTGATGGATATGTTACAATAATAGCTAGATATCTTGTTCTATATGACAATGACTCAGTAATAGATATGTTACAATAATAGCTAGATATCTTGTTCTATATGATTATGACTCAGTAATGGATATGTTACAATAACAGCTAGATATCTTGTTCTATATGATTATGACTCAGTAATGGATATGTTACAATAATAGCTAGATATCTTGTTCTATATGATTATGACTCAGTAATGGATATGTTACAATAATAGCTAGATATCTTGTTCTATATGATTATGACTCAGTAATGGATATGTTACAATAATAGCTAGATATCTTGTTCTATATGATTATGACTCAGTAATGGATATGTTACAATAATAGCTAGATATCTTGTTCTATATGACAATGACTCAGTAATGGATATGTTACAATAATAGCTAGATATCTTGTTCTATATGACAATGACTCAGTGATGGATATGTTACAATAATAGCTAGATATCTTGTTCTATATTATTATGACTCAGTAATGGATATGTTAAAATAATAGCTAGATATCTTGTTCTATATGACAATGACTCAGTAATGGATATGTTACAATAATAGCTAGATATCTTGTTCTATATGACAATGACTCAGTGATGGATATGTTACAATAATAGCTAGATATCTTGTTCTATATGATTATGACTCAGTAATGGATATGTTACAATAACAGCTAGATATCTTGTTCTATATGATTATGACTCAGTAATGGATATGTTAAAATAATAGCTAGATATCTTGTTCTATATGACAATGACTCAGTGATGGATATGTTACAATAATAGCTAGATATCTTGTTCTATATGATTATTACTCAGTAATGGATATGTTAAAATAATAGCTAGATATCTTGTTCTATATGACAATGACTCAGTAATGGATATTTTACAATAATAGCTAGATATCTTGTTCTATATGACAATGACTCAGTGATGGATATGTTACAATAATAGCTAGATATCTTGTTCTATATGATTATGACTCAGTAATGGATATGTTACAATAACAGCTAGATATCTTGTTCTATATGATTATGACTCAGTAATGGATATGTTACAATAATAGCTAGATATCTTGTTCTATATGATTATGACTCAGTAATGGATATGTTACAATAACAGCTAGATATCTTGTTCTATATGATTATGACTCAGTAATGGATATGTTACAATAATAGCTAGATATCTTGTTCTATATGACAATGACTCAGTAATGGATATGTTACAATAATAGCTAGATATCTTGTTCTATATGACAATGACTCAGTAATGGATATGTTACAATAATAGCTAGATATCTTGTTCTATATGACAATGACTCAGTGATGGATATGTTACAATAATAGCTAGATATCTTGTTCTATATGACAATGACTCAGTGATGGATATGTTACAATAATAGCTAGATATCTTGTTCTATATGACAATGACTCAGTAATGGATATGTTACAATAATAGCTAGATATCTTGTTCTATATTATGACAATGACTCAGTAATGGATATGTAAAAGTGGGATATTTTGTTGTATGTCAGAACGACGTGGAATATCCAAACTGACTTTTAAAAAAAATATTTTTAAACTGATCCACTGCTCCAACAATCAACAGAAACTCGTTCCTCTCCCACCCTCCCCACCCCTGACAGCACCAACAGCAAGAACAGAGTACAGAAGCCGTTCATTCTTGCCCTCACCACCTTTGACAGCACCAACAGCAAGAACAAAGTACAGAAGCCGTTCGTTCTTGCGGCTGTAACAAGTCGTTGAGACATCACTTGACACGGTCATGCCCATTGCCTCCCGGTCTCCAATACATGTTCCTGGCACTTTTGCGATAAGTAGAGTATTCTCTTCATATCAAGTGAAACATCGCGAGCCCTCTCAATACACATATTAGCCTCATTGGCGGTGAGCCCTCTCAATACACATATTAGCCTCATTGGTGGTGAGCCCTCCCAATACACATATTAGCCTCATTGGCGGTGAGCCCTCCCAATACACATATTAGCCTCATTGGTGGTGAGCCCTCTCAATACACAATTTTAGCCTCTATGGAGGTGAGCCATCAACACGAAGAAAAACCTGTTTTTTTTTCAGGCCATCTTTGAAACCATCAGATAGTTTTCCCCTCCTCCTAATACGAAATCGCTTTTTAGAACATGTTTATACTATAAAATAATATTACGGTTACATAATTTAGCGTATATGCTCGATCTAAAGCCAACCTTTTCTGGACAAAATCTAGGGGGAAAGGTTGGGGGTCGGCTTACGAGCGGGTAATAGGTGATTTCTGCATGTACACTGAGTATCGGTGTTGTTATTGTACATAGAGGTAAATAGAGATAATCTAAAATTTCATTAATTTAATTACAGTATATTCGATCGATCTGAAATTTTGATAAATCATTTTTGTCATCGGCATGAGTCTGCCTGTCAAATTTCAGCTCGCTAGCATACGAGGAAGTGGGTTAAAAATCAATCAAAAGTTATTTTCGGCAAGCAAGGCATCAAGATATCAATCAAGCAAGCAGATGCCAAGAGTTAATATAAAGGATTTAATTTTTAAAAAACCGTAAAAAAACAATTTTTTGACTATAAATCCTTCATGTATGAGACATAACTAAAAGTATGTTCATTACAATAAGCAGCGCAAGACAATCCAAACAAACAAAATTTTAGTTATGTCTCGTAAAACATGTTTAATATAATGCGCACCGATCGGCAATATATTTTTAAAAAGTATTGTCAATATAATACGCACCTTATTGCGCGACAGGAAAGGTTGTTGAATATAATACGCAAAACGATACCCTAGCACAAAAATTAACATGATACATAGAGATAAATAAAAATAATCTAAAAATTCAATAATATAATTACAGTAAATGCGATGGATCTGAAATTTTGATTTATTGTTTTTATCATCGGCATGAGTCTGCCTGCAAAATTTCAGCTCGCTAGCTTACGAGGAAGTGGGTTAAAAATCGATCCAAAGTGTTTTCGACAAGCAAGCAAGGGCTCAAACAAACAGACACAAGTTAATATAAAGGATTTAAAAATGAGTACCAATTTGTTTACGCTGTCCTATTATTTTTTGGGGTCGGCTTACTTTACTTTTAATACTATTCTCTTCCAAAAGAAGGGGGGTCACCTAAGGAACGAACGGGCTATAGAATGAGTAGATATTGTAAAGTAATATTTAATACAAAATGATCTTAACATTATTATTAACTTAACAATCTTTTGTCAGCTTAAATTTCAAATCTAAACATCTCATCTTCGTGTCTGAGAGCCGTCCCTCTGATATCGATTAACTTTAAGCCAACCAACGACAGCCGTTCATGCTCTGATTACGTTACATTGAAGATGCCTACAAACGCCCAATTCTTAAACTGTGTCTGTGACGGTCTTTTAACGTGTAGATTATTTATATCCCAGTATATGCCATGTTATATCCAGCATAGTTCAATATCTTCAGCCATGACTTATATATATATATATATATCGATAAAGATAATAAATTGATCAATTAAAATATTTAGGTGACTGGATATAGCTTAAAGGTGCTAATCTTTATCACACTCATATTGAACCAAATATATGTATAAATACATATTAATTAGCTATTTATATTTATTTAGACAAGTTTCATATGTATGTCTTCATATGGGAGGTTAGATGATGCTTGAAATCGTAAGTTTTATGACATCATAAGGTTTAAATACATGTTGTGTGAATGTATAATATATTAATATATCTTGGTGCCTGCCAATTTAAAAAAATGATTTGTGCTATTGATAGAAATAGCAAATTAACCAAATAAAAATTTTAAGAGGAAAAATGCCCTTGGATATTATAAAAATATGACTACATCTTAAATTGAAAAAAAAACCACACACACGGAATAATCATTTCATTTCAGGCCCAACATCTGCTTCCCATCAATAGTCATCACGTGATGCGTGCTTCACTTACGTAGGCGGTATTTTGAAGCCTCTTTGTTGCATAAAATCGTCATTTCTAACAGAGTTCACTGTGTGTTTCTAAGATTATGTGGGAATTAGGATAGAACTGTGACAAAAACTGTGCTATTGTCGTGTGGGTAAGGATATTCCATGAAATGGACTCAATAAACATGGTATACATTTAGGCATCAACCACACAATTAATGTTATAAAATAATTTAAACCGGTTAGTCACCTGCCAAAGGGCTCGGTGTGGCAAGGTGGTCCAGTGGCATGCGCACTCGTCTGGCGTAGCCAGGGTCACGGGATTCGAATCTCCGAGAAGGCAGTGATTTGTTCCTGGGACCAAGGTTATACCTGGGCTCCACCCAGCTCCGAATGTTCTTATCAGAACTTAGGACGCAATAATCTTCTGTATTGATAAGACAAGAACTTTTATATAAGTTTTTTTTTAAATATACGAAAAATCAGAAATATAATTATATTTGCAATACAGCAAATCGAACTCATTGCAATCCAAATTATTTCTCTTATCTGCTATTTTTGACACTAAAGTAGAGCTAAAAGTACCGTATATACTCGTTCTATAGCCCGTTCGTTCGTAAGCCGACCCCTCCCCCACCATTTTGGAAGAGAATAGTATAAAAAGTGTGTAACCCACTCGTAAGCCGACCCCCAAAAATAATAAGACAGCGTAAACAAAATGGTACACATTTTTTTTATAAATACAAGCTAAATTGGTCATTATGATTGTTTAGGTTGAAGAACAAAGAGATTTGAATAACAGAGAAGATGGATGTCATTTTTAGAGCATTCGCTAGAGGTCTTTTTATTGTATTAAAACGAAAAGAAAATGTTTTTTAAATTTAATTTTAATAAAGTCAGTAAATAACAACAGAAATTACCAATGAACCGATCGTAAGCAGACCCCCCCCCCAACCTTTTCCCCTAGATTTTGTCTACAAAAAAAGGTCGGCTTTAGAACGAGTATATACGGCAATTTGTTTTTAATAATAACTTTTACCTTAATCATAACCATAACCCTAACTAACGAAGAAAAAAATATATATAAAAATTAATGCAAACCATTTCATTCATTAAGAACAAATAATCCAAACTAAAGATGCAAAATACTTAGGAGAAATTCATGATAAATAATCATGGAATCCCCATGTCAATGAAGTAATTAAAAAGACCAACAAAACCTTAGGCTCTTATAACAGCGGTTCCCAACCTGTGGGTCGCAACCCCAACGGGGTGACGATGGGTTTTCTGGGGGTCGCCAACTGTCGACTAAAAAATATTCATATCATGCAAATTTGCTCTATTTTGTAAAAACTTTATTGAAAATTACGTATTTACATTTCCTGGGGGTCGAAGGTCACATGACTTTTATAAAAAGGGTCGCAACCCAAAAAAGGTTGGGAAACACTGCTCTATAAAAAGAATCTTTTACAGATGTAATAAAAAAAAATATAACTAAATTTCTACCTTACTTTGTTGAGACATGTATTATAATATGCAAAGTCTGTATGGCACCTTTCCATCGTAGAAAACATTGATAAACTAGACGAAATTCAAAAAAGAGCTGACAGATACATAACTAGAGAATATTCAAAATTGACAATAGTAACACCATTAGTTAAATCATTAAAGCTAAAATACTAGATAGATGGACAAAGAGCAAATTAGTCATTCAAAAGCAATTCATTCTAACTTGGAAAAATAAAAAGATAATCTAATACAACCCTCAGATAGACATAGGGATTAAAAACAAACCTTATCTTATTCCTTATGCAAGACATAACATACAAATTTTCGTTTTTTCCGTCTGGAATGGGTTGGCTTCATCAAACAAGGAAAACCAACAGACTATCAACATTTGAAACTATAATAAAAGTGAAAGGCATCATTAGAAAGAAACACATACATCTTAGACAGAAATAAAGACATCATTAGAAAGAAATACATGCAAAATTAGACAGAAATATAGGCATCATTAGAAAGAAATACATATATCACTAGACAGAAATTCAAAGAAATTTACTTCTAAAGAATTCTCTTCTGTTCTACGTTATTGACTTGCTCGGCCACATCAGCTTACATCAAGAACTTCGGGGCATTCCAAGCAGTTTTGAAAAAAAAATACAAATGGCGGAGTTAGCTAGAAGCAAAGGCGTGAAAAGAAAGCACCCAACGCAAGGAAGTGATGTTATTGCAACAGCAAATGTTGGACCTGACAACAAACATGAAACCGTCATGAGATCTTGTCTTGTGACGAAGGCAGTCGTGGACGTGACGTCACCAGTGGTGACGTCACATAAAGTTTTCCTAGAGTCAGATTCGGGAAATGACATCAGAAAAGAGCATAAAATGAACATCAAGTCTAAACTGCTCTCGGGAAATATTCTTCAGATTTGCGGGCCGCCCATGGTTGGAAAATCATATTTAGTTGAGCAGGTGAGTTTTAAATTCACAAATAATCTATAGAAATATTGTATTAAATACAAGAGTGGACAAAGTAAAAAGGAAAAAGTGTTTTAAAATTGTACATATCATCAATATTGTTATATGAAACGTCTTGTTATTTTAGGAAATACGACGTGACATTTTAGGGGACACAAATTGAAATTTATGGTTACAAATTAAATTTAGGTGATACGTGAAATTTTATCTAAAACAGTTTGAACGTTTAGGTGATACTTGACATCTGTATGCTAAAACAGTTTGAACATTTAGGTGATACGTGACATTTGTATGCTAAAACACTTTGAACATTTAGGTGATACGTGACATTTGTATGCTAAAACAGTTTGAACATTTAGGTGATACGTGACATTTGTAGGTTAAAATAGTTTGAACATTTAGGTGATACGTGACATTTGTAGGTTAAAATAGTTTGAACATTTAGGTGATACGGGACATTTGTATGCTAAAATTGTTTGAACATTTAGGTGATACGTGACATTTGTAGGTTAAAATAGTTTGAACATTTAGGTGATACGTGACATTTGTAGGTTAAAACGGTTTGAACATTTAGGTGATACGTGACATTTGTAGGTTAAAACAGTTTGAACATTTAGGTGATACGTGACATTTGTAGGTTAAAACGGTTTGAACATTTAGGTGATACGTGACAATTGTAGGTTAAAATAGTTTGAACATTTAGGTGATACGTGACATTTGTATGCTAAAATAGTTTGAACATTTAGGTGATACGTGACATTCGTAGGTTAAAACGGTTTGAACATTTAGGTGATACGTGACATTTGAAGGTTAAAACATTTTGAACATTTAGGTGATACGTGACATTTGAAGGTTAAAACATTTTGAAACATTTAGGTGATACGTGACATTTGTAGGTTAAAACACTTTGAACATTTAGGTGATACGTGACATTTGTAGGTTAAAACGGTTTGAACATTTAGGTGATACTTGACATTTGTAAGTTAAAATAGTTTGAACATTTAGGTGATACGTGACATTTGAAGGTTAAAACAGTTTGAACATTTAGGTGATACGTGACATTTGTAGGTTAAAATAGTTTGAACATTTAGGTGATAAGTGACATTTGTATGCTAAAAGAGTTTGAACATTTAGGTGATACGTGACATTTGTATGCTAAAACGGTTTGAACATTTAGGTGATACGTGACATCTGTATGTTAAAACAGTTTGAACATTTAGGTGATACGTGACATCTGTATGTTAAAACAGTTTGAACATTTAGGTGATACGTGAGATTTGTATGCTAAAATAGTTTGAACATTTAGGTGATACGTGACATCTGTATGCTAAAACAGGTTGAACATTTAGGTGATACGTGACATCTGTATGCTAAAACAGTTTGAACATTTAGGTGATACGTTACATCTGTATGCTAAAACACTTTGAACATTTAGGTGATACGTGACATTTGTATGTTAAAACAGTTTGAACATTTGGGTGATACGTGACATTTGTATGTTAAAACAGTTTGAACATTTGGGTGATACGTGACATTTGAAGGTTAAAACAGTTTGAACATTTAGGTGATACGTGACATTTGAAGGTTAAAACAGTTTGAACATTTAGGTGATACGTGACATCTGTATGCTAAAAAAGTTTGAACATTTAGGTGATATGTTACATCTGTATGTTAAAACAGTGTGAACATTTAGGTGATACGTGACATTTGTAGGTTAAAACAGGTTGAACATTTAGGTGATACGTGACATTTGTATGCTAAAACGGTTTGAACATTTAGGTGATACGTGACATCTGTATGTTAAAACAGTTTTAACATTTAGGTGATACGTGACATCTGTATGTTAAAACAGTTTGAACATTTGGGTGATACGTGACATTTGAAGGTTAAAACAGTTTGAACATTTAGGTGATACGTGACATTTGTATGTTAAAACAGTTTGAACATTTAGGTGATACGTGACATCTGTATGCTAAAACCGTTTGAACATTTAGGTGATACGTGACATTTGTATGTTAAAACAGTTTGAACATTTGGGTGATACGTGACATTTGAAGGTTAAAACAGTTTGAACATTTAGATGATACGTGACATTTGTAGGTTAAAAAGGTTTGAACATTTAGGTGATACTTGACATCTGTATGTTAAAACAGTTTGAACATTTAGGTGATACGTGACATCTGTATGTTAAAACAGTTTGAACATTTAGGTGATACTTGACATCTGTATGTTAAAACAGTTTGAACATTTGGGTGATACGTGACATTTGAAGGTTAAAACAGTTTGAACATTTAGGTGATTCTTGACATTTAAAGGTTAAAACAGTTTGAACATTTAGGTGATACGTGACATCTGTATGCTAAAACAGTTTGAACATTTAGGTGATACGTTACATCTGTATGCTAAAACACTTTGAACATTTAGGTGATACGTGACATTTGTATGTTAAAATAGTTTGAACATTTAGGTGATACGTGACATTTGTATGTTAAAACAGTTTGAACATTTGGGTGATACGTGACATTTGAAGGTTAAAACAGTTTGAACATTTAGGTGATACGTGACATTTGAAGGTTAAAACAGTTTGAACATTTAGGTGATACGTGACATCTGTATGCTAAAACAGTTTGAACATTTAGGTGATACGTGACATTTGAAGGTTAAAACAGTTTGAACATTTAGGTGATACGTGACATCTGTATGCTAAAACAGTTTGAACATTTAGGTGATATGTTACATCTGTATGCTAAAACACTTTGAATATTTAGGTGATACGTGACATTTGTATGTTAAAACAGTTTGAACATATAGGTGATACGTGACATCTGTATGCTAAAACCGTTTGAACATTTAGGTGATACGTGACATTTGTATGTTAAAACGGTTTGAACATTTAGGTGATACGTGACATCTGTATGCTAAAACCGTTTGAACATTTAGGTGATACGTGACATTTGTATGTTAAAACAGTTTGAACATTTGGGTGATACGTGACATTTGAAGGTGAAAACAGTTTGAACATTTAGGTGATACGTGACATTTGTAGGTTAAAACGGTTTGAACATTTAGGTGATAGGTGACATTTGAAGGTTAAAACAGGTTGAACATTTAGGTGATACGTGACATTTGTATGCTAAAACGGATTGAACATTTAGGTGATACGTGACATCTGTATGTTAAAACAGTTTGAACATTTAGGTGATACGTGACATCTGTATGTTAAAACAGTTTGAACATTTGGGTGATACGTGACATTTGAAGGTTAAAACAGTTTGAACATTTAGGTGATTCGTGACATTTAAAGGTTAAAACAGTTTGAACATTTAGGTGATACGTGACATCTGTATGCTAAAACAGTTTGAACATTTAGGTGATACGTTACATCTGTATGCTAAAACACTTTGAACATTTAGGTGATACGTGACATTTGTATGTTAAAATAGTTTAAACATTTAGGTGATACGTGACATTTGTATGTTAAAACAGTTTGAACATTTGGATGATACGTGACATCTGTATGCTAAAACAGTTTGAATATTTAGGTGATACGTGACATTTGTATGTTAAAACAGTTTGAACATTTAGGTGATACGTGACATCTGTATGCTAAAACCGTTTGAACATTTAGGTGATACGTGACATTTGAAGGTTAAAACAGTTTGAACATTTGGGTGATACGTGACATTTGAAGGTAAAAACAGTTTGAACATTTAGGTGATACGTGACATTTGTAAGTTAAAACGGTTTGAACATTTAGGTGATACGTGACATTTGTAGGTTAAAACAGTTTGAACATTTAGGTGATACGTGACATCTGTATGCTAAAACCGTTTGAACATTTAGGTGATACGTGACATTTGTATGTTAAAACAGTTTGAACATTTGGGTGATACGTGACATTTGAAGGTTAAAACAGTTTGAACATTTAGGTGATACGTGACATTTGTAGGTTAAAACGGTTTGAACATTTAGGTGATACGTGACATTTGTAGGTTAAAACAGTTTGAACATTTAGGTGATACGTGACATCTGCATGTTAAAACAGTTTGAACATTTGGATGATACGTGACATCTGTATGCTAAAACAGTTTGAACATTTAGGTGATATGTTACATCTGTATGCTAAAACCGTTTGAACATTTAGGTGATATGTTACATCTGTATGCTAAAACACTTTGAATATTTAGGTGATACGTGACATTTGTATGTTAAAACAGTTTGAACATTTAGGTGATACGTGACATCTGTATGCTAAAACCGTTTGAACATTTAGGTGATACGTGACATTTGTATGTTAAAACAGTTTGAACATTTGGGTGATACGTGACATTTGAAGATTAAAACAGTTTGAACATTTAGGTGATACGTGACATTTGTAGGTTAAAACGGTTTGAACATTTAGGTGATACGTGACATTTGTAGGTTAAAACAGTTTGAACATTTAGGTGATACGTGACATCTGTATGCTAAAACCGTTTGAACATTTAGGTGATACGTGACATTTGTATGTTAAAACAGTTTGAACATTTGGGTGATACGTGACATTTGAAGGTTAAAACAGTTTGAACATTTAGGTGATACGTGACATTTGTAGGTTAAAACGGTTTGAACATTTAGGTGATACGTGACATTTGTAGGTTAAAACAGTTTGAACATTTAGTAGATACGTGACATCTGTATGCTAAAACAGTTTGAACATTTAGGTGATACGTTACATCTGTATGCTAAAACACTTTGAACATTTAGGTGATACGTTGCATTTGTATGTTAAAATAGTTTTAACATTTGGTTGATACGTGACATTTGAAGGTTAAAACAGTTTGAACATTTAGGTGATACGTGACATTTGAAGGTTAAAACAGTTTGAACATTTAGCTGATACGTGACATCTGTATGCTAAAACAGTTTGAACATTTAGGTGATACGTTACATCTATATGCTAAAACACTTTGAATATTTAGGTGATACGTGACATTTGTATGTTAAAACAGTTTGAACATTTAGGTGATACGTGACATCTGTATGCTAAAACCGTTTGAACGTTTAGGTGATACGTGACATTTGTAGGCTAAAACAGTTTGAGCATTTAGGTGATACGTGATATCTGTAGGCTAAAACAGTTTGAACATTTAGGTGATACGTGACATCTGTATGTTAAAACAGTTTGAACATTTAGGTGATAGGTGACATTTGAAGGTTAAAACAGTTTGAACATTTAGGTGATACGTGACATTTGTATTCTAAAACGGTTTGAACATTTAGGTGATACGTGACATTTGAAGGTTAAAACAGTTTGAACATTTAGGTGATACGTGACATTTGTATTCTAAAACGGTTTGAACATTTAGGTGATACGTGACATTTGTATGTTAAAACAGTTTGAACATTTAGGTGATACGTGACATTTGTATGTTAAAACAGTTTGAACATTTAGGTGATACGTGACATTTGTATGTTAAAACAGTTTGAACATTTGGGGGATACGTGACATTTGAAGGTTAAAACAGTTTGAACATTTAGGTGATACGTGACATTTGTAGGTTAAAACGGTTTGAACATTTAGGTGATACGTGACATTTGTAAGTTAAAACAGGTTGAACATTTAGGTGATACGTGACATTTGTATGCTAAAACGGTTTGAACATTTAGGTGATACGTGACATTTGTAGGTTAAAACAGGTTGAACATTTAGGTGAAACAATAAGGTTTAAGACAATTAGGTTTAGAAAAATAAAGTTTACTGCGAAAAAGGTTTACAACTGTTAACCGCTATAACAATAATGTTAAGTACAATAAGGTTTCAGACAACAAGGCTTAAGACTATAAGGTTTAAGACAATAACGCTTACAAAAATAAGATTTAAAAATAAAATTGTTACGACAGTAAGGTTTACTACAAAAAGTTCTAAGAAAATATTGTTTAAAACATTAAAGTTTACAACAATAACGCTTAAAACTATACCGTGTGTGACAATAACGTGTACACCAATAAGGTTTAAGACAATACGGTTTTAAGACAATAAGGTTTACAATAATAAAGTTTAGAACAATAATGTTTAAATCGAATAAGGTTTACAGCAATATGGTTAACAACAATACGAATTAAGACGATAAGGTTTACAACAGTTTAAGGCTTACGTTTTATGAAGAACAACACGTTCTTATTTCCAAAAACTAATTTAATTTAAATCAGTGGTACTTCTGATGTAATTTAAATTTTCAAAAACATTTTTTACGAATAGCAATGGTACAGATTTAGAAAAAAATGACATCTTTCATCACTAATTAGGTTTCAGTAAGTAGAGTTGACATGTTTCATCTCCAATTAAGTGTCAGTAAGTAGAGTTGACATGTTTCATCTCCAATTAAGTGTCAGTAACTAGAGTTGACATGTTGAAAATTGAAAAAATTGAAGATATACATCGTAATGCATCTGAGGTATTAATCTGATTTACATTAAACAAATGAATATTTGAGGTTAATGCCATCTAAGGGTTGTAATTAGATGAAATATTTGACCATTTTAAATCACAGCGTTAGAGACTAAGGTCGGAGTTCACTTGTTACTTTGTACATCGCAGGCATTTCGTGAACTGATGAAATCACAGTCTTATCCCCAACACAACGGATTCCTGTGTCACTCGTTCATGTGTAAGAGATTGTCCACGGTACAAGATGTCCTCGCTTCAATCATGACAACAATACAAAGGGGAGTAACCTTGAGTCCAGCACCAAGCAGTTACACTGAGCCCTTTGTCTTAGGTCAGATTGAATCTTTGCTGCAGCGTCGTCCAAAACATCATCACATTTTTGTGTTCCACAAGTGTGAGAGTTTGAGAACCAGTGGGAGTGACCACGAATTTTTGGCGTTTCTGACCAAATTATGCAAATTTTGGTGGTCATCGCGCTTCATGGTCAGTGTTGTGTTTACAACATTCAAGAAGTTTTCTCTTTCAGGAAATTGCACTAACCTCTTGGAGGTGGACATGTTGACTGACCCCATCGACATCAAGGCGTTACTTCAAAGCCACGCCCCTGGCGTTGACGTAAATGGCTACATCGAGATTTGTCGGAAGTTTTTGTCTCTTCCAGAAGCTGTTGTTCGGTTTGCGGAGAAATATCTCGTTAATGATGCGACACGATGTAGTCCCGAACATTTAGAAAAACTAGTTCGCGTGGATGCAGATTTTCTTTCACTGTTATTTGAGAAGAGAATATCTGATGTCAAGGGCTGGCTAACAAATTCAGAATTAGACATTCTCATGCGCTATTCAAGTTTCGTCGACTCATTCTTTACTGAGGGTAAGCTTTAATTTGTGGTCAGATTTGACAGTCAGCTGTTTTCGTACTTTAAAAATATGAGTAAGCCTTCTACGATGATATGTCTTCCTTGCATCCAAATATGATAATTTAATCTTGTTACCTAGTAACAGAATTTATAAATTTAGCTGGTTACCCAGTGCTCTACTACGAGAGTATTTTATACTTTTAAAGTCAGTTGTTTTCCTGCTTTTTTCTAGAAATCTTGATTGAAGAATTAAGAAAAGAAATTGATGTCCATCGATTTGTGAAACGATTGAGAGAGAATTACGTGGTGCATGCAGTGGATAATAGTGATGACATACTTGCGCTTCATCCTCTGCTAGTCTACTACAGCAAGAATGGAAAGACGATGGGGAAAGATATCAAATCCCATAACCGGCAAGAATACTTCTCCTTTTTAAATACGCATTTAATGATTTGTACATAAATGTGCACACAAAATTTACAATATATCTCTAATGTTTTGTATATAAATGTGCACACGAAATTTACCATCAAACATGTTTCAATTTTTTCAAGAGTTGAAATATATTATGTAAGATTTTATTTAAAACATACAAAAATTATCCTATACTTCAGTTACCCACACCTCAGTTTGGCACATTTAGCCACACCTCCATTTGACACATTTAGCCTCACCTCCGTTTGGCACATTTAGCCACACCTCCATTTGGCACATTTAGCCACACCTCCATTTGGCACATTTAGCCACACCTCAGTTTGGCACATTTAGCCACACCTCTGTTTGGCACATTTAGCCATACCTGCAATTGGCACATTTAGCCACACCTCAGTTTGGCACATTTAGCCACACCTCCGTTTGGCACATTTAGCCACACCTCTGTTTGGGACATTTAGCCACACCTCCATTTGGTATATTTAGCCACACATCCGTTTAGCACATTTAGCCACACCTCCATTTGGTATATTTAGCCACACCTCCGTTTAGCACATTTAGCCACACCTCAATTTGGCACGTTTTGTTACATCCCACTTGTGCACATTGCTTTTATGTTTTACTTTCAGTTCTACAATATTTTTGTGCCATATTCTTAAAAAAGTGGAGACAAATATCCAGCTTCGCGGTAGAAAAGGTCAAGTATATGGCTGCCTGCCTCAGGAATGGCCAACGATTCGGCAAACAATGGAACAAGCCATCAACTGTAGATTAGGAAACTATGCTTGTAATCTCAAGGTTATTGAACATTTTTCAACAATGTCACAAAACAAACTATCAAAACTCTGGAGATAGAGAACAATAATGAATGTTTAATAAATGTTTACTTGCCCCTGTTTCAGAAGACTGTAATAGGATAAGATAGTCAAGCCAAAAGTGTGTTTAATAAATGTTAAATTGCCCCTGTTTCAGTGGTCTGTAGTAGTTAAGATAAGATAGAGAAGCCAAGAGTGTGTTTAATAAATGTTTAATAGCCCTTGTTTAATGCGACTGTAATTGATAAGATAAGATAGAGAAGCCAAGAGTGTGTTTAATAAATGTTTACTTGCCACTGTTTCAGAAGACTGTAATACGATAAGATAGAGAAGCCAAGAGTGTGTTCAATAAATGTTTGCTTTCCTCTGCTTCAGGTGGCTGTAATCGGTAGACGTCTTCTCATGTCCAGCCTCCCCAAACGAAAGTCGAGATTTCTTCACGGCTCTGCTGGCCGAAGCCAAACTGTATGGTACCCATCAGGAACAAGGCGTCTTACTGACCTACTTGGGTCAATGCGCGTCGTCTGGCGTTGGTAGGCCCGGCCAATGAAATCCAATTGTTGTTAGTTACTAAAATTAGCATCGAGATAATTACAGTCAGAATTCAATCGTTCAACGAGAAAATAAAGATCGGTAGATTTATTCAAAAGAAATGCAGATTATCAAAATGTAAAAATAAATCCGTTAGAATAATTCTCGATGGAAAAAATAGTTTTAAATGACGTACAGTTATACATAAATTAAATATTAGGCTCTCTGTTTAATTCAGACAATTACAAACGAAGTCCAGTTGAGGAATCACATCGTTGATGTGTTCTTCGATCTAAAGCAAGCATACGACAAGGTGTGGCGTGGAGGGATACTTTATAATTTGCAGCGGTTAGGTGTCACTGCGAACATGTACAGTTGGATAAAATCTTTCCTCACGGACTGACCGATCAAAACCCGAGCACTATCCAGTGAGGCACGCCTGGAGGACGGACTCCCTCAGGGGTCCGCCCTCAGGTTTACATTCTTCTTAGCCTACGTCCATGACCTACAAGGCATTCTCGACTCACATAATGACATGTTTGCTGACGATTTGGGTATATGCAGTTCCGGAACAGACGTTGCAACACTACAGAACCGGCTGCAGGACGCTCTGAATCGGATCGAAGATTACGCCAACCGATGGCGCCTAGTGGTCAATACAGAGAAAACGGTCCATTCCATTTTTTACAAATGGACGGAATGCTCTGAAGCATGAGCTGGTGCTTCAGATATGCGGGAAGAGGTTGAATTAGGATCGGAAACCGACGTACTTGGGAATCAAGTTGGACCAGAAAGTCCAACTACATAACCATGTGCGTGAATTGTGTGCCAAAGCCCCAACTAAACTGTCCCTGGTGAAGAAACTAGCTAACACTAGTTGGGGCGCGGACGCAAGAATACTGAGAGCTCTCTATCTCGGTAGTGTGAGGGGTGCCATCGACTACAACCTCCCGGTCCAGCCCTTTGCGAGCCGTACGGCTCCAGAGGGACTGGAACGGATACAAAACCAAGCTCAAAGTTTTGTATGCGGGGCGTTGCACTACACCCAAAGCCACCGTAGAAATTATGTCAAACGTAGAACCCCTGGCGATAAGGCGAGAAAAGTCAATCATGACCAGAGTGGAGCGATACCGTAGGTTGTAGCATGACGAACCCTGCTTACAATTACAAGACCGATGGGTAAAGCGGACACGACTGAAAAGACCATCCTTTTTGGATACGGTCCGTGAACTAGAAGACTCAGACCCCATACCCAAGCACAGGGAACGAATGCAACTGGTCCCTGCTCGAGGACCACATGAAAGCTTTGACTTGCCTGAACTACGTTTGACACTGGCAAATACAGTGATGACGAAGACCAGCCCCGTAGAGCTCCAGCGAAACGAGGCTCTGAAACAATCGAGGCTTATGGTGACAGCGTGGTTCATGTCTTCACGGATGGCTCACGTTTCAAGGATGGCAGAAGTGGATACGGAGTACTAATTCAATACCCCCAACCTGGACATGAGAGTACCGAACTGTCTGGACCGCGTAAATCTGCATACAGTAGACACGACGCCGAACTGGAGGCGATCAGAAGGGGTTTGAAGGAAGTGCGCAGACGTCTAGCAAGAAGAAAGGTTTTCCCGACCGTCGTAGTCTCCACCGACTCACGGTTTTCGCTCGAGACAGTGGGTCGATCCTCTCTGGAGGCCAAAACTGTCAGTGTCATTTTGGATACAGTAGGTGAAATCCTAGCACGAGGCAGAAAAGTAGTCCTTCAGTATATCACTGGGCACAGTGGCGAGCCTCACTCAGACAAGTTCGATAAGTTAGCGAGAGATGGGTCAGCCCAGCTCCAACCCGACCGGGCGCTGACCCAACTAGGGGGTCAGATCGTGGCTTAAAAACCGTTTCCGAGAGAAATGGCTTCAGGGCTGGGCATCTGGAAGCACTGCCAGAAAAGTATTCCAGTACATGCCGCGACGGAGCAAAAGCGACCTCTGGTGGGAAATTGGACGTAGCAATCAGACGCTCATAACCAGAATGAGAACTGAACATTGTCCCATACGAAGCTACCTGTACAGATTAACACTAGACGGGAACTGGTCTGTCGTCTGTGTGGCCACCTGGAGGAGACGGTGGCCAACGTACTTGAAGAGTGCCCCGAGCTGTGCGGGGAATTGGAAGGAGCAGTCACGGTACCTGCAGAGGAGTACCTCTATGACGATGCCCGCTTGATGAGGCTCGCATGCACGATAAAATGAACCGGGTCCTAAGAGCCTAACGGCTCGACCCAAAAGAGAATGAACATTCACAAGTTGACCCCATATGACATTTTAAATGAAACAATGAGACATCATATTTGAGGAAATATGATATTTAGATTACACAGCATTCCACTATAGGTCAAGCGATATGACATATAGATAACACAGCATGAAACTATAGGTCACGCAATATGACACATGTGATGACACAATTGATTTCTAGTAGGGTAATTCAACTACAGTTGACCATATCGTAAATTCTTTTGTTTTAACCAAGTAAACAATAGATACTCGGTAATTATTTTTAAAATAGCATATAAAAAAACATTGTTCGACCCGACATTTGATCCTATGGCAGGAATCAACTGGAAGTTAGCTGAGGAGTACCTGGACTCTGCCATTGAGATCTTGAAACAGTTTGGGCCTGCTATACATTATAAATGGGTACTTGCCAGGAAGGCCAACGTTCTACAGAGGCAGGGGAATAACCAAGAGGCCGACAAGTAATGTGTTTGCAATATATTGACTTTGGTTATCTATAGCGTGTAAACATAAGTATAGCATCGGAGAGAGAGATGGTGAGAAAGAGAGAGAGAAAAAAGAACCAGGAGAGAGATAAAGAGAAAGAGAAAGAGAGAGAAAGAGAGAGAGAGAGAGAGAGAGAGAGAGAGAGAGAGAGAGAGAGAGAGAGAGAGAGAGAGAGAGAGAGAGAGAGAGAAGGAGGGGATGGGAATATATTATTATGAGAAATAAGGTCAGTCCCTTATTGAGCCATATATCTTTGTACTTACATAAACAACACTAAATCTTGGCTAATTCTAAAAATCATCTTTTGAATTAATTGGTCTATCTTAACACAAATTACTGGATTTTTTAAAAACAATGTTTAAAAAATATTTAATTCATATTGTTATGAAATTCTTTTTATAAGGAATTGTTTATTTAGCCTATCGTAAATATCCATCTCTATGTCTCTTCATTTATGTTTTATGTCATCTTTAAATATGCTTGTGAAAAGAATGTTGTTACACCTCATGTAAAAGTAATGTCCCTTTATTTTCCCAAGACATTTTACGGATATGAATAAGGTGTCCGGGGTGCCTGAATATTGTGGAGAAAACCTGAAAGTATCACAGCAGCAAGAAGAAGAGATCAACATAACGATGGAAATACTGGCAACAATACCGAAGATATTTTTGGGTTAGTTTATACTTTTTTTGCTATGTATGTCGTAGTGATGCAGCAGTTCCTAAATGTGGAAGAAAATCAGCAGTCCCGAGCCTGTGCTCTTCATGGGGCTTTCCGAAAGATCCCCTCAGCTATCTGGCCCCCTAGGGGACGTAGCAGCTGAGAAACCCCAACGATTCTGAAGCGGCCACCTGGGAATTCAGGACATAGAGTCGAAAATGCCTCCCACTAAATTGGCCTCACGAGGAGGGGTGGAATTCTCTACTACGACCCGCTACCACTATGGCGCCACCCGGGCAGCAGTTCAAAGAGTTAGTTTACTATGTACTCTATTTGGGGTTGAGATTATTTGTGTACTTCAATGTCAAAGGTAAAGCTTTTTGTAAATGAGCTGCCCTCCGATTTTAAATCATTTTCTAAATCATTTTATGTTATTCTCTTTCTGGCGCATTCTCGCGCATAATTATATAAATTGGAAGGAAATACCATTGGTGCTGTAGGTCAGACTAAGGCATTTCATGTATCGTTGTTTACTGCTAACCTCATCATCACTTGAGGAGTCCACCTTTTAAAGCATATAAGTCACTGTTTAGAGCTTTTGATGCATTTTCTATAACAGTGCGATTTCTAGAAGTCTGGAGTGTTTTGTGCTGAAAGTTGTTCCGATAAGAAAAAACATTTTGAGTAAAAAAAAACGTGTTAAATAAATATATTTTTGTTCTTGCTACTCATTAACATTTTTACTTAGCAGGTTTTGAAAGTGTTTAATTACTTATCAGTTTAAATGCCTAAAACACATTTGCTGAAAAATTTTGATTATATATAGAGCATTTATCCTTTTAGTTTATGCCACATTACCAACATAAAGTAAGAAAACACAATATATACAGACATCCACGGAAGTTAATTGAATAAAAGTTGTTAAGTTACCACAGTGGTAACTTTATTTGGCTAAGTGGTGTGACAATAACAGTTCTTTAAAGGAAGGTGGAACGCCTACTTGCATTAAAATGAAAATAAATTGTTTCCATGTCTTCGTCTTTTTAATTCTGCATGCTGTATAAGCTTACAATCATTCAATGTAAATAATAAGTAATGAGATTAGTTATGTGGACATTTTAAAACTTAATTTTAGTCCCTGACGTGCAAATCTAAACAGGAAAAGAAAACTTCAGAAACGAAGACAATTTTAATTTAAATACAAAACTACCAGTAATTTATTTACTTTTTTAAATTACACAAATTAGGACTAAGCTTAGTCATAGAATTAAGAACATGGTGATCTATTTAAATTCATTTTTGTTTATCAAAATTTGCCCACATTTCCAGACTGCAAAGCTGATATTTTTGTTTTAATGTTCAGTATTTCATTTTAAAAATCCGACTTTTCTTGGAGAATAAAATAATTTTCCTAATTCAGAACAAATAGTTTCCCTATTCTAATGATAATTCTTGCACTTTCCAAAATACTCATGAAAATTTATTGTACCCCTTAAATGCTAAACCGCTGCCATCATGTAATTCATTATTAATTACACACATCCATAGTTCGTGGATGTATCTGTATATATGTATCCTGTTGTTGTTGAGTCTTCTTGTCCACGAGGAGCAGCCGCCGAATCACCGTCGACGTCCGAGATCTTCCCAAGGACATAGCTCACCTACTGGGCCTGCCTTTCCTGGGACAGCCTCTCCAGCATCTTCCAGTCATAGCCATTGACATCTGCCTCCAACTCTCGGTGCCAAGTGTTTCTTGAACGACCTCTGTATGTGTTTATATATCACTATAAATAAAAGGAATGACAGAACAAAAACGTTCGTCCTGTCGTTATCATTGAACTTCATGCTCCACAGGAAACAATGAAGGCGCCAGAAAGAAGCTGCTGGATTTATTGGACGAGCTAGACTCTAGATGTCCTAATCATCCCGATGTCTGTATCCTACTCAACAATATTGGCCTCACCTTTGAAAGAGGTGAGAATTCACTTTAAAATGAGGTGATTGTAAAGATGCTCTTATAAAAATGTTTCACTGAGGGTGAACAAAATCATCTTTAATAGAGGCGGGGCTTTGTTAAAAGCATTAAGAGAGGAGACGTAGCTATGAGATAACATAGTAGCATTGAATTAAGTGAGGTAACAATAAAATAGCAGTGGTAGCAATGGAATAGTAGCAGTAGCAATGAAATAGCATGGGTAGCAATGAAATAGTAGAGGTATCAATAAGATAGGAGAGGTAGAAATGAAAAAAAAGAACTTTGCTGTCTCCACTCAGACTTTTAATTTAGAAAATGTTTAATTATAATTATTTGTTTCAAATGTTGACTTCCATATTACTATGTCCACTGTCCCTTTCCCCCATTCTATATGTTATCCTTTTTCAAGTACCCAACAATTGACTAATTTTGTTTTAAAAATAACAGCCAATATTTAATTGTTCTGTTTTTGCAATTGTTAAGTAGCCAGTTGAACACTTGATTTTACTTTCTCGCGAATGAACTTTAAATGTCTTTAAAGGAAATAAAAATTTGGAAAGAAGCGCTTAGGTGGTATGAAAAGGGATACATACAGAGGTGTCAACTTGAAAGGATTTGTCCCCAAGACATGGTGGTACCCCTCAACAATATCGGGATGTGTTGCAATAAACTAAAAGATTTCGGTATGTTGTTGTCACTAATTTTTTTGGTTAAAAACGCCCATCTCGTCTATTCTGGATTTTTTAACAAAAGACGAGACGACTTTAGTTCTGAATGCATGTTAGAGTTCATTGGATCCAATTATTTGGGTTGAAATAAACTAACGATACGAGTTTCACCCGCCCGCCCCTTTCTACACGATTCCGCTCTATCCACCCAAAGTATGTGCAATAGTGTAACCCTAACCTAAAACTTAACCATAACCTTAAACTTAACCTTAACTTTAAAGTTAAATTTAATCTTAACCCTAACCTTAAAATAAACTTTAAACTAATACCCAACCTTAACCTAACATCAATATTTTTCTCTTACTTAAACTCTGATCCTAAAATAAACCATGACTTTAAGCATAACCTACTACTACATTAACTGCATTCCCACTTCTTTCACTGTGTTCTCTGGTTTCATTTCTATGTTAACAGAGCGGGGCAAAAATTACCTGGAAAAGGCTCTTCGGATCCAGCTGGAACGAACAGGGCATCACTACTATACGGCTTTGACCTTGGCTCATATAGCTGAGCTCAGCTTCAAGGAGTGAGTCATTTGTTTTTGGTTAAATTTTGCTATTAAATACACGCGCTTACACGCACACGCGCGCACACACGCACGCGCGCGCGCACACACACACACTGCCAGTTACAGAGCTTCTAGATTATAAGGTATGGGGTACTCAAGGCGGGGTAGCACCTCCGGTGGGGGAACACGTCGTACTCTCTTGAGGGTAGTTCGTCCACCCTTGGTCCCCACTTGTCACTCAGCTCTCACCAGTGGCTCCTAGAAACTGTAGCGTGCACAGTGGCCACACCCCGGGCAACGGCTTCGACTAGCTGGCTAAACCTGGTGAGGGTAGCCGACGGGTCTCAAATCCTCGGTGATCTAGGTATGTCTACCTATGCACGTAAAGACTGGATTCGGTGGACAGAGCGGAGGAACCACTAGTTGGTCAACGGTCAAAAAAGCGATTCTCAGCAAAGCGTTGTGGAACGCTAAGGGCATGACAAGACACACAGGACATCATGGCCATCCGCTGCACCCGTCTCCATCACCAGCCGTCTCGACTTTGTCCTGCCGCTGGATCAAGATGGTCTCGGGCGAGAGAGTGAGATCGACGAACTGCGCAACTCTTTCTCACTTAAATCCAAGTCATCGCGCAAGTCACTTTTGTCATCCATCCCATCCCATCAGTCACCGACAAGTCCTGTGGCGACAGGCAAGCGACGAAGCGGCAGGTGTGGGTACACTGGGAGCCGTAGCCGCAACCCTGCACACAGGCGGTCCAGGGCATTGGGTCGTTCTTCGCTGACACGGAGCAGCGGTGGAGTCCGGCAGCCCCCTGGGCGACTGAGCAGCCCTCTTCAGGAATGCACTGCTCACCTCCATGGCATGAGGAAGGGGCTAGAAAAGGTGCCCTAAACATTGCCTGCTCCAGCTTACCCTAGCCAGCATACCGCGGCTGGTGGGGACCCTATACCAGCGGTCGAAACCAAACAAAAAAGCAAACGAGGATAGTTCCTCTTATATTGGGCGCATGGAATGTGCGCACACTCATGGACAGGGACGATGCGGACAGACCCCAGAGGAGAACAGCCCTGATTGGAAAAGAACTCGCTAGATACGGCATCGACATCGCAGCCCTGAGCGAGACCAGGCTCGCGGGAGAAGGAGAGCTCTGTGAAAGAGGATCTGGCTACACTTTTTACTGGAGTGGCAGACCAAGCGAGGAGAGGCGTGAAGCAGGAGTTGGTTTTGCAGTTAAGACAACTCTTGTCGGAAAGCTGGCTGGACTTCCCAAGGGAGTGAACGACAGGCTCATGACTATGAAACTCCCACTGGCTGGAAAGAAACACCTCACCATTATCAGTGCCTACGCTCCAACCATGACCAATACAGATGAAGTGAAGGCAAAGTTTTATGCAGAACTTCACACTGTCATTGCCGACGTTCCAAAGGCGGACAAACTCATCTTGCTAGGCGACTTCAACGCAAGAGTTGGCAAAGACAACGTTGCCTGGGAAGGAGTCCTTGGTCATCATGGAGTGGGACACTGCAACAGCAACGGTCTTCTTTTACTCCAGACCTGCGCTGAACATG
Source organism: Ampullaceana balthica (assembly GCA_944989445.1). Taxonomy (NCBI): domain Eukaryota; kingdom Metazoa; phylum Mollusca; class Gastropoda; family Lymnaeidae; genus Ampullaceana; species Ampullaceana balthica. Next base: position 87,363 of record CALYLW010000380.1, on the reverse strand, counting down.
AACTGCTGATCACCAACACGATCTTCCGCCTCCCAACCCGTAACCGGACGTCATGGATGCACCCCCGCTCGAATCACTGGCATCTTATTGACTACGCCATCGTGAGGAAGAGGGACAAGCAGGATGTACGAGTGACCAAGTCAATGTGCGGGGCTGAATGCTGGACAGACCACCGCCTCATCATCACCAAGCTCAACATCCGCATTCAGCCGAAACGGCGCCCGCAAGGGAAGAAAGCCCCCAAACGGCTAAATGTTGCCAAACTAATGACCGCCAGCTGCAAGCAGTCCTTGGTGGATGCTCTGGAAGAGCGCTTGAAATCTACCTCTCCAGGCAACCAGAACGTGGAGGCAGACTGGGCGTCACTCAGAGAGCTGATTTACACCACAGCTTCAGAGACTCTGGGGCACCAGACCAGGAAACATAAGGACTGGTTCGATGAGAACTGCGAAGACATCAAGCAGTTATTGGATGAGAAACACCTCCTACACCAAGCTTACCTCAATAATCCCAGGTCCACGGCAAGGAGAGTTGCACTCAACAACATACGCAGGACTGTACAGCAAAAGCTCCGTCAGATGCAGGACGATTGGCTCAGCAACAAAGCCGACGAGATCCAAGGCTATGCAGACAAGCGTGACTATAAAAACTTCTACAACGCTTTGAAAGAAGTGTATGGCCCCACGCCCTCAGGTTCAAACCCCCTCCTCAGCGCAGACGGTAACACTCTCATCACAGACAAAGAGAAGATCTTGAAGAGGTGGGCCGAACATTTCGAAAGCATCCTAAATCGCCCTTCGACAATCAACGAAGAAGCCATCAATCGTCTTCCCCAAGTGCCCACAAACAAAGCACTGGATGACCCCCCCAACCTTGCTCGAGACACAGAAAGCAATTTATCTTCTCTCCAGTGGCAAAGCACCTGGTTCTGACGCCATACCAGTTGAGGTCTACAAGGAGGGAGGAACAGCCCTGACTGAAAGGCTCCACCATCTATTTCTCTTGGTGTGGCAGCAAGAGACGATCCCGCAGGACTTCAAAGATGCCTCCATCATACATCTTTATAAGCAAAAAGGAAGTAGACAGGCTTGTGACAACCACAGAGGCATATCCCTGCTATCTATCGCAGGAAAGATCCTTGCCAGAATCCTGCTCAACCGCCTCACGGTCAACCTTGACCAAGGACTCCTGCCTGAAAGTCAGTGTGGCTTCCGAAAAGAGCGAGGGACCATCGACATGGTGTTCGCTGCCAGGCAGCTACAAGAGAAATGTCAGGAGCAGAACGTCAACCTGTTCTCCACCTATGTCGACCTGACCAAGGCTTTTGACACCGTTGGCAGAGAGGGTCTGTGGAAGATAATGGCCAAGTACGGTTGCCCAAGGAAATTCATCGTCTTGGTGAGACAATTCCACGAGGGCATGCAGGCCAGAGTCCAGGACAGCGGAGAGTTTTCTGATCCTTTCACAGTCACAAACGGGGTCAAGCAGGGATGCGTCCTGGCACCAACACTATTTAGCCTCATGTTTTCCGCCATGCTGACAGAGGCCTTCAGAGACGAGGGTGTTGGTATTAACCTGAGGTACCGCACAGATGGCAAACTGTTCAATCTTCGGAGGCTCCATGCAAAAACCAAGGTTATGACAGACATCATCAGAGACCTCCTGTTTGCTGATGTCTGTGCCCTCAATGCTGCCTCAGAAGCCAACATGCAATGCAGCGTTAACCTGTTCTCCAGCGCCTGCACAAACTTTGGTCTGACGATCAACACCAAGAAGACTGAAGTCCTCCATCAGCCTGCGCCTGGAAGGCCCTACGTTGAGCCCAGCATCACTGTCAACGGCCAGAGACTCAACACAGTGCAACGGTTCTCATACCTAGGCAGCACACTGTCGCAAAATGCCACCATCGATGACGAAGTGAGCGTCAGAATTGCCAGAGCCAGCTCCACTTTTGGCAGGTTGTACCCAAATGTCTGGAACAGAAGAGGCATTACCATCCAGACCAAGCTGAAAGTGTACAGGGCGGTGGTGCTCCCCACACTGCTATATGCGTGTGAAACATGGACTGTGTATCAGCGCCATGCCAGGAAGCTCAACCACTTTCATTCAACAAGCCTCAGGAAGATCCTCGGCATAAAGTGGCAGGATAAAATACCAGACACAGTGGTACTGACCAAGGCAGGTCTCCCCAGCATATTCACACTCCTGATGCAGTCCCAGCTTCGTTGGGCAGGGCACGTGGTCCGAATGCCAGACGAGAGACTGCCAAAGAGACTCTTCTATGGCGAGCTCCAGCATGGCCAGCGGTCCCACGGTGGGCAAAAGAAACGCTACAAAGACACACTGAAAGTCTCACTGAAAGCGTTTGGCATCAACCCAGATACGTGGGAACTTGCTGCAAAGGACCGTTCCACCTGGCGTTCTTCCATCCACGAAGGTGCCAAGTCATGTGAGGCAAACAGGATCATCTCCGCAGAAAAAAAGAGGCAAGCCCGAAAGGCCCGTGCTGTGAACCCTCCTGGAGATGTCCCACTCGTCCCTTGTCCCTTCTGTTCCCGAACCTTCCGTGCAAGGATCGGTCTCATCAGCCATCTGCGCACACACAAACAAAGCCAGTCCCAGCAACCCTCGGATGACTAGAGTGGTCTTCGTCGAATCGACGGACGAACAACATAACAGATTATAATAGTTGGAAAATGGACTATAATTTGGAAAAAGTGTGAAACAGCCGCCCTTATATATGTGAGTAATCTAGCCAACACTATCAACCAATTATCAAATCCGTGTGTCACGAAAATGGAGCATGGTGACTTTGTCTAAGAAAAATGTCTAAATATTATGAAATTGATTTGTAAAATGATCGAATTTCTAAAGAATGTTAAGCCACATCTTTTGGACACAGCAAGAAAAATGTTTTCGCTCCTGCTGTTCGAATAGGTCTTTCGAAAATAACATATTAGATGACTATTGTTCCGGTATTCATTGACTTTATATGGCTTTCACTCTAAACTCTAGACATTATCATTTGGTATGTAACCTTTAGTCCAATCCTCTAGTCTACTGGTATGTGCCCTTTAGTCTACTGGTATGTATCCTCTAGTCCAGTGGTTCCTAACCTTTTGGGGTCCATGCTCCCCTTCAGATGCCCAAAAAAGTTCATGCCCCCCCCTCATGAAACTTGCAGAAAATGCATAATAAACTACATTTATTTTAGGAACACAACAGTTTTGACCATAGGCAACAGGTAATTTAGTGAGAGATCTGCTGCCTTTTATGATCAATCAGCGATTTAAATCTGGGGATTGTTTTGGACAAAGCAACTCTCATGTCATCCTCTGCATTCAACTTATTCCTTTCCTTGGTTTTAATCGTCAAAGGTGTGGAGAATCCTGCTTCACAGAGATAGGTTGTGGCAAATAAAAGGAGAGTCATTACTGCCCTCTTGGCTAGTTGTGGGTAGGAATCTTGCTGGGCGCAACAAAATTCAATCAAGGTATTGCAACTGAAGGCACTCCTCAGTACTTCTCTGGTTCTCAAATAAATCAGTTCATCTTTAGCAAAGTCACTGTCATTAATGTTGTCCAAGTCACAGAGAAAGGATTGCGAATCCAAAGGTCTTTCCTAGCCATTTTTTCACAGAAATATCCATCAAAGGACCTTTGCAATGTTGAAAGGTGCTCTGAAATTTCCCCTTTGATGTTATCAGGCAGTGATCCCTCAGTGCTTCCTTCTGCACCAGATATTACATCTTCATCCAAGAGTGGAAAGTTGGCCAAGTTGGACTTTTCTAGTCGTCGTTGGAATAGTGGCACTTTGTTAAGGAAAGCTTGCAATCTCTCAGTAGCATCCATTACAGTCACAGCAGGTCCTTGGAGAGATGTGTTCAACTCATTCAAGATGGTGAAGATGCCAGCCAGGTATGCCAAGTAATGAATGAAATTTGAACAGTCAAACTTGTAAGCACGTCACTCTCTTTTTCTCGCAAGAAAATGGCAAGCTCCACTCTCAGCTCTACTAACCGAGAAAGTATCCGTACCCTGGACAAACAGCGCACCTCAGTGTTGTAGAGCAGAACTTCATGCTCAGAGACTACCTCCTGACAGAACAACTTGAAGAGGCAGTAGTTCAAGGAGTGGGCGGATAAAAATTAACAACTTGGAATGCAGTAGAAAAGAATTGACTTCAAGGTTTGAGGTAGAGTTTTGCATGCCAGGGCCTGACGATATAGGATACAGTGTGTAGTGACAATATCTGGGACTTCTTTCTTTACCAGTGCTGAAAATCCTGACTTATTACTGAGCATGGAGGGAGCACCACCTGTAAAAATTGAAGAAATTCTTGAAGTCCAGTCAAACTGGTTTTCAGTGAAGAATGCCCTGACTAGCTGCAGCACATCAGCAGCTTTGGTAGTAGCTAGGAGTGGCTTACAAAAGAGAAATTCCTTTTTCAGCAATCCACTGAGAACATATCTCAAAAATACAAGAATCTGACTGCATTGTGCTACATCAGTGGATTCATCCAGCTGCATGCTAAATGGAAAAGGACTGCTTCTCATCTCGCACAAGTTTTGATCCAGAATGTCTGCAGCCATGTCACTAATCCTGGAATGAATAGTGTCATTGGACAAAGGAACTTTATCAACCTGCTTCCTATGCTGGTGACCACACATGAGTTCAACCATCTCCAGAGCACAAGGCTTCACCAAAGTTCTCCAATGGTGTGGGGCTTCTTGTTCTTTGCAATAAGATATGCAACTTTGAATGATGCCTCCAGTGCAGGTTTCTGTAACAAAGAAAATCCAAGCTTGGGCAAGGTACCTGAGGTCAAGAAGCGAGCTCTCTTCTGCTTGAAGACCTCAACACTGTCCTTTGAATTGGATGGATGGACTTTCTCCAAGTGCTCTCGTAGTCTAACAGGCTTCATGTTGTCATTGCACAGGATTTTTCCACATAGGAAGCACTGAGGCTTTTGTGTTCCATCTCTCTCTCTCTCTCTTTTATTATTTATTAACAATTTTGAGGGGGTGATGACAATCGGAAAATCGTACCAGTCACAGGAAAAATTTTAACTGACGAAGTTGATGTTTTTAATGACCGGAATTGAATGCTCAACTCAAGATTTTAGGTTTTAATGACGAATAAGTGCTTACAATTAAGGTTTTTAAGACCTTTGCAGCGTACCGAGCAATAAAACTGAAGGAAAAAAATCCCAATGTTTACATCCTCTCAAAACAGTTAGAGGGTCACCGCAAGACATATATCTGACGTATTTGATGACAAAATGTAATTATTTTTAGAAAACTGTGAATTAAAACACGAAATTCCGAGGCACACGTAGAGCGAACCGTTCATTTTGCGAACAAGTTTTTCAGTCAATTTTGGACATGTGCAGAACGATGCGCGAACGAGTTTATTATTAAAAGGGTGTATATGGGCGCCCTTTAACGCGGCATGCCTTGCTTATGGTTTACATTTTCAGATTATCAGTTTTTCTCTCTTTTTTTAGCCTTCTTTTTTTTCCTCTTTTTCTTTTTTGTTTCTCTGAATGGTTCATGCAACCCCTGGAACCTGCTCATGCACCTCTTTTTTATTTTTTCCAATACATGTTTGTTTGTTTTGTACACTAACACCATTGCATGCTACCACATTGTCACGTTAGTTTATTAAATCCTTTATATTAACTCGTGGTGTCTTTTTGAGCGTATTTTTTCCAAAAAAACTTTTGATTGATTTTTAACCCACTTCCTCGTAAGCTAGCGAGCTGAAATTAGGCATGGAAAGTTTTTTGCCGATGATAAAAATGATGTATCAAAATTTCAGATCGATCACATGTACTGTCATTAAATTATTGCATTTGTATATTATTTTATTTCTCTCTATGTATCATGTTATTTTTTGAGATTGAGTGTCGCGATGCGTATTATATTGAACGACCTTTTTAATACTTTCCTGTTGCGCGATTCGGTGCGTATTATATGGACGATAATTTTTAAAAATATATTCCCGATCGGTGCGCATTATATTAAACATGTTTTACGAGACATAACTAAAATTTTGGATTTTTGTATTGTCGTGCGCTCCGTATTATAATGAACATTCTTTAATTTATTTCTCGTATATGAAGGATTTATAGTAAAAAAAACTTGTTTTTTTTTACGTTTTTTTATTTTTAAATCTGAATCACACGAAGTTTCTTTAGAAGAAACCTTTATTCGAAAAAATAAAGGGCGAACTATTTAGTACAAACTATTCCGTCGAAAGGGGGAGGCCTCCGTCGAAAGGGGGAGGCCTCTACGGGGCTCGGCGGATGAGTAGGGTCGCGGGGCACGGACCTGACCGCGACTCGGCGACCTGAAACCAACATCTCCCGGCAGGCAATGCCAAAGTCCAATATGTTAGGGTTAGGTGCTAGTTACATATGATTACAGTCGCTGTACGGATCTTAGACAAAGCATCTTAAATGCATTGTCAATGATGAACACCAAAGTACCCGTTGAGGGTCGGGTAAATCCGAAGCGACCGTTTCGTCCCCCTCAATTTTACTAGCAACGCCATTGAGCGGTGCCGGTTTAGGGCCAGGAGCGCCAGCACGGATTAGCAAAAGGTACCGCGAAGAACGCAGCGGACGCCAGCTCTGAGGAAACCTTCCAGTGGGGGTTGCACCCTAGGTAGGTCATTGATGATCCCCCGCATTGCGGCGATCCTAACCATTGAGACTCGTATGCTTTGCCGGGGTGGCGCCGAAGTGGTAGCGGGTCGTAGTAAGGCAATTCCACCCCTCCTTGTGAGGTCAACTTAGTGAGAGGCATCCTTGACTTTCTGTCTTAGATGCCCAGGTGGCCGCTTCAGAAGCGACCGCTCTACGGGGGGGGTGTTTCCCAGCTGTCAACGTCCTTTTCTGGGGGAGGGGGCCAGATAGCTGGGAAGGTCTTCCAGGAAGACCCATGAAGAGCACTAGGCTCGGGGCTTCTGATTTTCTTCCACATGTAGGATCAACAGTACAAACTATTGGACAATCCACAGGTAATAAAAGAAAACCATAAGATAACATTTTTTTAAAACTGTAATAAAAATAATAGGTTTAGGACTACATCCATTTCATTGAATTTTCCAATTTTTTTGTTTGAATTATTTTCAGTAAAAAGTATGAGGATGCCTACAAAAAAGCAGTCGATGCTGATGTCATGTTGACATCAGTTGCTAAACAACACGACTTTCGCCTGCGAGTGCTCAACTCATTGGTCCACTACACGGTAGTCATCAGACAAATGAATCTGAATGTAGCGGAAATGGCTCCAGAATACCGCGTCAAGTCTGCTGAAGACCTTGTTGATTCCATTTTAACTCTCGGAAGCAGTATGGAATTAACCGATGACGGCCGCCATGACAAGATGACGTCATACGTGCATGGAATGATTCTTAACTTCAAAAACTCTCCAAACCGATTTAAAATGTATAAAAACGAATATCTGTCATTCATGCAAGGTTTAATATCTACTGAAGGAGGAAACCCCATCCTCTCTGGTGGCGTCAAAGAACTGTTTTCGTACATCAGAGATACACAGTATGAAGATCTTGATCTGGAAACAGTCACTAGTTACATGAAAACTACATGTGCCCATTGTCTATACTCAATGGAATATTATAATCAAAACTTCTGGCAAGATGAGGTTACATTTTTAAGTAATCAGCATAAACAAGAGAAACATGTCCAAGCTTGTAGGGATGCCACATAGTATGTGAGCTGTTCATTTAAATGACAACATATTTGGAAGAGGTTTTTTTAACGTTTTTACAGTATATCTTAATCTGTATAGATAGAGGAGCAATGAAAGACAACAAATAAAGTTTTTCGTGTGATCTGTAATTTCTGTTTGAAAAAGACAAAACACGTTTGACTGCATTAATTAACATAATAAACATTCAGTCATTGGAAGAGGTTGAGACAAGGTCTCTAGTCGACAGCAGTGTCATAGCGTCATAGTATACAGTCCAGGGGCGTAGAATGGGATATCGGACCTGGTCCTTAAACTTTCACCCTGTTAAAGGAGAGAATGAGTTGTATACATAGTGCATATCTGGCCGACAAGAAAAGTGTCAAAAATTTTTTTTAAATGTTCTCATTATGTAGCTAAAAATATCCTATTGCAAATACACATAGGGGCAGAGGCGTCACTATAGAGGTGTTTGGGTGCGGACCGTACCGGGTGACACCATCAAAAGTCGGTCACACCAAAATATAAATTTCTGTATATCTCTGATATTTGGCACTGGAAGACTCGGAGGTATATGCGGTTGACGTGAGGGGGTTACACTATGAGCGTCGCACTGGTTGACACCGACCCTAGTGACGCCTCTTCAGAGGGGTAGGTGAGTTGAACTCAGCAATGTCGTGCCTGACCAGAGGGAAGTCGTGGTAGAGATGATGACATCATTACCCTGACGTGTTTGATTTATCGCTAATCGATGTTGGGAGAGCTCTGACTATTAGTTCAATGGGATAGATGTGCTTAGAAGTATGTCAAAGTTATTAAATAATGTTAAACTATTTCTAATTTAATCTTTTCTTTATCATTTTCTGTAGGCAAAATATAAAATTATTCATTTTATGAACGGGAGGTGGGAGATAATTTATCAACAATATTTATCATAACAAACGGACAGTTTTGATAAAAATAATAAAAAATTTTGTTTTTCTATGGTTAGCAGGTTTTTTTTCATAATACATGAATGAAATTTATTTGTAGACATGAAAAAAATTATTTTGTCCTGTGAAGTACATTGAAATAAAAATGTGTTTTAAAAAATCCATTTTTAACAATTTTGTATTTGTCCATTTTTAATATATTTTACAATTTTTTTTAAAAGTAGTTGTTATGTTTCTGCCTTGGCCAGGTTGTAACAATTACAATTTATAACTAGAGCTCACTCTTCAAAGAAAAATATGATATTTTTAAAAGTATGTATCATCTGCCTTTGATTAACTCTAAAAAAAAATTGTTGAGTTAACAGTAAAAAAAATTGCACAAAAAGTAAATAACTTGTCAGCCGACTGTGCAAATTATTGGAATATTGTATTGTCATTAGAGATATAGGTGTCTGCCAAATTTCAGCTCAATGAAGCAAAACGTGTGTAAAATAGCTGAGATTTGACAATTTATATAAGGCGGGTTGTAATTTCAACAACCAAGCTCATCAACATATTGGAAACGTGACGTCACAACACCCATAAAAACATGACGTATACTTTGGTCAATGGCCAATGGTTCTCACAAGATAAAAAATAAATTGACAATTTTCGAAATGTATTTACATGTTTTCATCGGTGAACTAAAAAAAATAATTCTGCTAGTTCTAAAAACTGTAGCATTCTGCTATAAACTAAACGATTTTACTCCGTCTCCACAGAATGTATCTACGCTGATATCTTTACATGGAAGCACTCAATACTTCAAATATGACTTATTACCAGTTAAGTTGTACAACAACATTCAGTGAACGCATTTTTTTTTGAAGTAACAAGGAAAAAGCATATGTTCCTATCCATAGAAACTGTATATGTAATTTAATCAACGATACTCTTTAAATAATTGATGCAAAATAACATAGACAAAAATGTTTTGTACATGTTTTTATAAAATTTAAAGCCACTTCCTTCAAAGGCCCAATCAAATTAAAAGTACATGAAATATTTGACAATTTTTCATAAATTTAACCAAAACAAATTCTTAAAGGAAAATAATACAACGAAAAAAAGCAAACCATTCCTAGTACATTGGAATAAACACAATTTTGAATCGTTATCTTTAAGAATGTATGTTTATTTATTGATTTTATCTGCATGATTAATTAATCACAATATCGAATATAGTGAGGTTGGTTTTCACATCTTCAAAGTTTTAAAACACAACTTCAAAGTGTTAAAATGACAACACATAATTTGCATGCATTTAATAACAAATATGTAACAAAATGTTTCTTGTGTCAATTATTCCTCACCACAACGGTTAAGTTATCAATTTTTAGACATATTTTTCAAATTTTGTCTGACCATATAAAATATTCTTAATAGGGCTAGTCATTTCTAAAACAGGAAAACGGCATAGTAATGTTCTATTTTTTAGACTACACTTTAGCGGAACAATGTTTTGAAGCATAAATATGCAGTCGAATCAATAAGCTCTCAAAATTGTTAGCATAGTAAAGGTATGAAACTGTTTTTTCGTGTTCAAATCCAATTAGCTGTCTTAAATTAACGAAGAATTAACAAATAACTGACAAGATACTTCCTTCTTAAAATACAATACAAAATACACAAACAAATTGTGTAATGAAAACAATAAATTTGAGCTTTATTATTAAACTAATACGACAGTATACGTTTCGACTAATGCCTTCATAAGTAAATTTAACATAAAGACCGAACTTAAATAAGTAATAAAATTATATTTAAATTCTTACGACATACTATATCATAAAATAGTTATGTAAAATTTAAAAAAAAGAAAAATAGCAACAAACATTGATAGAGAGCATAAGAAAAAGGAGGAAGTATCAAAAGTTACAGCTAAAACCACAAAGGGAAAAAGATTCTAACATCTGTGAAATGTGAATTTGGTTTATTTCATATGGAGCCAACGTACCAAATCGTCTTATATTCTATATGATATATTAATATCAAAATACGTACATTTACATATTGACTCGTATCTTTTATTAGTTTTTATAATAATTCATAAATAATTCATCCTCAATAAAGACCCCAACGTTTCTATTAATAGACTACCGGTTTGTTTGAGCTCAATTGATTTTTTAAAGTCAACTTAAGATTAAAATCCAGGCGTGTTGATCTATATAAATGTATAATATATAAACAGGATCTATATAAGAACAATGAGAGGCAATCAGTAAAGATTGAAAATGTTGGGCGGGGCAAAGCTTTGCGATGTCTAACTTGAAGGTTTATTACCTAGTTAAGATCAGGGTGTTTCAATCTAATCTATGTAAGATTAGGATGTGTCTATCTAGATGAATTCAGAGTGTCTCACCTAGTTAAGATCAGAGTGTCTCACCTAGTTAAGATCAGAGTGTCTCACCTAGTTAAGATCAGAGTGTCTCACCTAGTTAAGATCAGAGTGTCTCACCTAGTTAAGATCAGAGTGTCTCACCTAGTTAAGATCAGAGTACCTCACCTAGTTAAGATCAGAGTGTCTCACCTAGTTAAGATCAGAGTGTCTCACCTAGTTAAGATCAGAGTGTCTCACCTAGTTAAGATCAGAGTGTCTCACCTAGTTAAGATCAGAGTGTCTCACCTAGTTAAGATCAGAGTGTCTCACCTAGTTAAGATCAGAGTGTCTCACCTAGTTAAGATCAGAGTGTCTCACCTAGTTAAGATCAGAGTGTCTCACCTAGTTAAGATCAGAGTGTCTCACCTAGTTAAGATCAGAGTGTCTCACCTAGTTAAGATCAGAGTGTCTCACCTAGTTAAGATCAGAGTGTCTCACCTAGTTAAGATCAGAGTGTCTCACCTAGTTAAGATCAGAGTGTCTCACCTAGTTAAGATCAGAGTGTCTCACCTAGTTAAGATCAGAGTGTCTCACCTAGTTAAGATCAGAGTGTCTCACCTAGTTAAGATCAGAGTGTCTCACCTAGTTAAGATCAGAGTGTCTCACCTAGTTAAGATCAGAGTGTCTCACCTAGTTAAGATCAGAGTGTCTCACCTAGTTAAGATCAGAGTACCTCACCTAGTTAAGATCAGAGTGTCTCACCTAGTTAAGATCAGAGTGTCTCACCTAGTTAAGATCAGAGTGTCTCACCTAGTTAAGATCAGAGTGTCTCACCTAGTTAAGATCAGAGTGTCTCACCTAGTTAAGATCAGAGTGTCTCACCTAGTTAAGATCAGAGTGTCTCACCTAGTTAAGATCAGAGTGTCTCACCTAGTTAAGATCAGAGTGTCTCACCTAGTTAAGATCAGAGTGTCTCACCTAGTTAAGATCAGAGTGATTAAATCCAGGTATTTACTCCCCGTCTGTTTTTCTTGGTGAAATCAAGGTGTAAGATCAAGGTGTGTCAACCTCCACAAGTTCCGAGAGTCTCCATGTAGGTAAGATCCAGATGTGGTAAATGTTTTACAAACTAAGCCCCAAACACTAAATATACAGTTGAAGTTAACCATCTCAAGACGATAATTTTGATAAGTCGATATTGTATCATTCATTAGCACATTCTTCTATTCGATCTTGTTTCAATAGTTTTGACACAGCAACATGTCATTAAAGCATGATAATGGGAATAGCAAGAATACCGATGTTAATCATCTGACTATGATTAATGTGTGTCGAAACCTGATATCCAAATGAAGTCTATTAAAATTTGCTTCAAAGTTATGTATGGCTTACATATTGTCGGTGGGAAATTTTCTGTCTTTTCCAAGTAATTTTTGCTGTCTTTGATTCATCAAATATTCGACCTCATCTCGCCACATGTCTGTGCTGTATACCTGGTTGACTTCCTGGCAGTGTGGACATGTAGGTGTCATGTAACTGATGAAAGTTTCAAGGTCAAGATCTTCATACTCTGTATCTCTGATGTACATATAAAGATCCTTGTGCCTAGCGGCAAAGGCAAGTTCCTGTGTTGTGGAAACCATCAAATCTCGAACCCAGTCTTTCTCTGAAACAAACATCAAATAGCTATTTTTGTACTCTTGAAACTTGTCTCGGGAGTTCCCCCAATTCAAGATCATCCCGTGTTCGTAAGCGGTCAGCATATAATGGTGTCCATCGTCGGTTAGTTGTATGCTGCTGCCCAACGTCAGCATGTAATCAACATATTCTTCGGCAGATTTAACTTTGCGTGATGTTATTGTTTCATCTGGCGTCAGATCCCTTTGCCTGAGTATAATCCTGTAATGAACCATTGAGTTCAGCACGCGAAGCCGGAAGTCGTGTTGTTTGGCGATCTTTTTCAGAATCTCTTCTGCCTCAAACGCTTTGTCATAGGCTTCCTTGAATAATTGCCTGGATGGAATTGAAACGAAAATTTAATAAATCATTAAAATGGTTTAACTTATTCATAACGGTGTTGACGATTGAGTTACGGACTGACGAAGACTGCACTGGGCCCCTGGCTGCAATTCAAACTGGGGCCCTATCCAGCCAGCGTGCCTTTAAATAAAATTATTGCTAGCAGCTAATATAAGACTGTAGCTTGTAACTAAATGGTCCATTAGTTCCTTGCTCATGCTTTGTCTTTACTACGGGATCGGCCTTCCCAGCTAAAAAGATTATTCATGAAAAAACCGAACGCGAAGAAATAACCGTTTGACGTTATCTTAAAATTGAGTGTACAAAGACAATGGAAGCAAAAATAATCGCCCCCCCCCCAGGGAATCGATCCAGACATCGCTTGCACCGAAAGCCTAAACACTTCCATGTGACCAATATTCTTCAATATTTTCTCTTATTTAGTCTATCAAATCCCATTACTAAGACTATCGGGTCCGAATAGCGATCAGATTGATAGATCAGATAGATTTTATTAATTTATTTAATTATGATATTTTCAGGGATTTATGCAAACATGTGTCCACATTTATTATAAAATATAACAAGTTTGGGGCACTTAAATCATCGGGGGCCCCTGTCTTTAGCCCGTTCAGCCCCCCTTATTCCGCCACAGGATAGAGTTGTCAAGTGTTTTGAATACCTTCTCGCAAGAAATGTGTTTTTATTTCTTTTCTTTTACCAACCAGTCTCTTTATCAACTTTTACTTATTTAAAATATGACATTGAGGATTATTAAATATTTCAAAACAAATTATACAAGGTGTTTTTTAACAAAACACCTTAACGCTAAAGGTTCTGAGGTCACATTTTCCTTAAAATCAGTCCAAAACGTGAATATTTATATCTTGTTTGGACAAATCTACTGTAGAAATTGGAAAACAATAGCATCTGAAAAGGTTGAATTTTTTAGCATCTTAAATATGTATATGCTAGCATCTCATAGCCAAAAGAAATTAGATATTGATTTTCTAAAAATGTGTATTTTATGACTTAAGCAATCAAAGCTAAAAGTCTTGATTTAGAAAATCTGGTTGCTTCGAATTCCGTCAATATTACTGTCGGATATAGAGCTTTTGGGTGAAAGAACACAATTATAAAACTTACATTTAATTTAAACTCCACTGTCCACACAATCAAGAACTTACTGTTTGATGCTCAACTCAGCTATATGACCCAAGGTCAAGGCAGTATAGTAGTGCTGCCATGCTTGTTTCCTTTGAATTTCGAGTGCTTTTTCCAGATATTTCTTGCCACGCTCTGTTCAGTAATGGAATTTAAACATGAATTAGATATGCAGACCTTGCAAAAATGGTGTGTAAATGAAACGGTTATTAATATACTTTTAACATAGCAAAACTATTTTTTGCTCAAAGCTTTTTCTTTGTCAACATCACATTTTGGGACTTTTTCCCCATACGTCATTGCCTACCTGAATGAAGCAATTAGTCATACCATTTATCATAACACGAAAACAAAAGTTTGAATGTCAAAATTAGTTAGTTAATTTTACAGGTCAATGAATAGATGGTCATAATTTAATTAGTTAATGGCTTTTTATATCAGCAGTCTGAGAAAATTTGCCTTATCTAAAAAAATGTGTTAGAGGAATTGTTGAGAACTTACCCAACTGGCCTGATCTCGCGAAGCACATCCCGATATTGTTGAGTGGCACAACCATGTCTTGTGGACAAATCTTTTCCAGGTACCTTCTCTGTATGTAAGCTTTCTGAAACCACTCAAGTGCGCCTGTCAAATCTTTGTTACCTATTAGTAATCAGGACTCGATTTTATTTCATACTAGCAGACCCGTCGTGCGTTGCAACGATCTCAGTAAAAATGAATAAATTTAAAGAAACCAATGAGTGGTATGTATTAAAAACGATTATGCGAGAAGCTTTCGCGGAAGTGTGCAAAAAAAAGTCCAAGATTCATAGCAAACGGATAATAAAATTTAAAAAACTTGCAAAAGAAGAAACGATATTAAGGGCTAAAGACTCAGTTTGTCTCACTAAGGTCTCACCTCTTTGGATTGTTAGTCCAATGTTGTTTATCAGGAGGGACAACTCTGGGTGATTGGGACACCTTGCATCCAACTCATCCAATAAGATCTTGAGTTTTTCCCTCGCTTTAGCATTGTCACCTAGGTCACGTGATTACAGGGCATAAAGGCAAATGTAACATAGCACAAACTTTTAAATAACACAAATCTTTCATTAACACATACCTTTAAATAACTGACCCTTTAACATACCACAAACATGAAAATACAAACAACCTTTAAATAACACAAATGTTTAAATAACAATATCAGGGTGACAATGTGGTAATGTAGTCAGTTGCTGCTACATACAAATAGTAAAATACTTTTAGGAGTTAAATACTTCTAATACATCATACTTTGTCTTTCTCTATTGATAACGCTTAAATGCCTTTGTAAACAGAGGCGGCGTTAGGTTCGTGCGGGGCCTGGTGCAACAATGACCCTGCGGGGCCAGAGTACTGGTAACGATCACGAACTACCAATATATCCAAAATGTCATAATATCTTGATTAGATCAATTCTTGCACAAACTCAGTAGTGCAATATCTGCCAGCTCTTTTGTTACTAAAATATATGTATGTTCGCGTTTTATGAACAATGGTTTCTTTTCGAAAAATACCGTAACGACTTACGTTAAAATGCAATTTATTGTACAAAGCAATATTTCAAATGCATGTTTCTAATCGCAAGTGCATTGTGTACATGACTACATGCAGTGTACTTCGACATGCAGGATGACATTCTCATATATCTTTTTTAGTGTATTTTGTGCTTTTGTTACTGTGAATATAACTTGGACGAAATATTCTCAAGTCAGAAACGCTGGACCCCCTAAGAGCCTCCCCCAAAGGCCGCTCCTGTTTGTAAAACTTGGGTATAGCTTTCTTATCTTTCAGAATATAATATAAACTGTCGTTTAATATAAGAGAGATAACCACTGTGTATTGACAAACCTAAAAATATCATGGGAACAGTTTCCAGAATTTCTGTAGTTAATTTGTCCTCTTCTTTTTGCTGCTCGGAGATTTTAAGGATTTTATCAACTTCTCCTGGTATATCATGGTCACCTACTTCCTTAATCTTCCTGAAATACCTGCAACGAAAGGAATAATGTACTTCTTGGCTATTTCTTTATACCTATCTCTCTCCCTTTCTCTTCTCTTACCATCTTTCTCTACCTGCTCTTTCTAACTCCCTACTTCAACACAAATTAATATATTATTTGGTTGGTTTTCTAATTGTTTTAACAGCCAGCTAAGCAGGCAAACAAACACACTATAAACATTTAAAACTCGAATAAAAATTCATGAGTAGACATAAGTCATGGAAAAGCGTAGAACGCAACATCTTCTGCATAGAAGGAGCGTCAGCAAATGTATTAGGTAGGAAATTGACATCACATTGTTTCAATGTAACGCATTTACTATCCAAGAGGAGTCACTCAATTGTTTATGGAATATTTAGACTATAGAAGAGGTTATAATTAGATTATTTTAGGGGACTTTAGTGTTGAATCCATAAAACGAACTCTTAAACCTAACAATTTATTTTATATCATTAAACGATTTTATTCTGTTGGAAGAATGGGGATTATTTTAAAGAATATCTTTATTTGAAATACATTTTAAAACTATGTTGAAGATATAAATATTTCCGAAAAATTTCTACATGGCCGTCCAAAGTTATTATGAATTTTAAAATATGTAAATCATATGTCTACACTCTTATATATCATGCGTTGAGGCGCATATGTCAGTGCTCAATACGTGGTGTAACTACCAATTTTTTTAAAAAAATTATTTCAAAATTTTGATTTAAAATTTTAAAAAAATTCGTGGTGAGATTAACAGAGGGTAAAATATTATAGGAAGTGACGTCAATATTAGAGATTATATTGATTTGTGAAAAGGGAAGGATGCTAAATGGAGCCGAATTTTTGAGGCCCCTATTCTATTAACTCGTGCACGCTTCCGGGTCTGTTTATGTCGTCAGGATCTGTATATGTCGTCAGGATCTGTATATGTCGTCAGAATCTGTATATGTCGTCAGGATCTGTATATGTCGTCAGGATCTGTATATGTCGTCAGGATCTGTATATGTTGTCAACTTTTTTAAAACGCTCGTAAACACGTTATCTGACTTGCTAGAGTGTTGAAATTTTCGCAGTAGGTTTGGCTTGTTGGGAGAATTAAGCTGTTAAAGTTTCAGATCGATCGAATGTACCGTAATTAAATTAATGCATTTTTATTTTATCTCAATATAAAATTATATGTATAGGCCTGATTTTGTTGACATTTTACGCGTCACGCTGAGTTAAATTCAGCCATCCGTGACCAGACCTTTTTCTCTCCCCCCCTCCCTCTTTCCGTTTTACAGCAAAGGGGATTTAAGGCAATCTCAATCTGTAAATGTTTGTCGCGTTTAAGCACATGATCAATACTTTTTAGTTGTTTCTCATATATAAGGGATTTATAGTCAAAAAATTTTTTACGGGGTTGTTTAAAGAGTTTATAAATTTTCATAAATGAAATTAAGTTTTACAAATCTTTTGTTAACGCGTAAAAGTAGAAAATAAAATAAACAAAAAATACTTTTTTAAAAAGATGATGCCCAGCTTCATTGAGGAATGTAGAATCTCGCATGAAAAAGCAGAAAATAATTTTTTAGTCACAAACTAAGTAGTCATACGGGGGACTCAGAACTTTTGTGTTAGTTGATCAAATTTTATATCTCACATTCAATCCAACAATCGATCACAATAAATATCAATAAAAAAAATTAATTATTAAATTGTTTTTAACGATTAATCGACCTATCACTTACAAAGTATCAGAAATAAAAAAATAATTAAAAATAATAGTAAAAATTAGCGGCCGATAAATAACAAATTTCCTGACGAATATAGGAACATTTTGGTTTTAAACTATGGACTGACCGGAATGTTCAAAATGTTGATAAAGTTTGCCTACGATGGTTCTAACACTTCGCCTACTTATCAAACCAAATTAAAAGCGTATTAAGCTAATGGCAGTAATGGAGTCTGACTCAGCGACAGAAAATGACAACAGCTTTTCTGGTGAATTACTACGTTGAAACATGGAGATAAAAGTTCATGAATCCATTAACCCTTTACAATAGTGGAAACTCAATGAACAACGATATCCGATAATGTCATTCCTTGCCAAGACCGTTTTGTGCATACCAGTTACCTCAGTTCCATGTGAATGATTGTTCAGCTCGGCTGGTTATATTGTCAATTAGACCCGCTCATCACTTGAACCAAATAATGTCAACACACTTGTCTTTTTGCGTAGTTGGTTAAAAGATGACATATAAAGGAGACATTACAGTGGTTTTTTTAATTTTCAACAAGAAAGTTTAATAAGTGTTATTTATGACATCATACATTTTAACTTTTGGCTTTAACTTTAATCGAAATGAACGATTGATTAATCGTTATTTTTTCAAAAATTAAATATTAATTTCAAATTAATTGTTGACAGCCCTAGTTATTTAATATAATTTTGTTTAAAATGAACAAATCAGTGTCATTTTACTCCTTTCCTTTATATAATTAAATAGTGATGCTTATAAAGAAATAGATTAATTTGAAATTATAAAAGTTATCATACAAAAAAACATCTCCTACCAAGCGCGTCCTCAGGCGGTGGATAGAGGAACGACCTTTAGATATAAAGGTTAGCCGTGAATATTGAATAAGCGGCCGCGGACCAACTGGTTTGCTGTCGTTGAGGATGAGGTGGGGTACCCCTTGGTAAGGATACTCTTAAAAAATGCCTCATAAATCCCAGGAAATGACTGCAAAAAGCGAACATAGAGCGCTTAAACTCTAAACCCGGACAGATGAGGCCGTTAGCTAGGGATAGCATTCATCTAGGAGAGAAAACTCCGAAATAAAATCAACTGCTGCCTTGCAGGAGGTGGAGGGATCCACAAAGGCTAGGGAACCTTACCCGAAAAATAAGGCAGTTATCCAGAGAGCTGAAAGGGAACCCTCCCAGATGGTTTTGCGCAGGGCCAACAACCCAGCCATGTAAAAAGAAGATTGTTACTGAAACTGAAAGCAAAGCAAACACACATAACACAGTCAGAGGCGAGAGTAGAGCTCCGCAAAGGAGACTAATGAAGCCTTGTGGGGAAAGTCAACAGAATCCCACAAGGCCGACCACCCTACTCAAACCGATGAAAAAGAAAAATTACCTCATCCACAAGGCACCTCTCAACTTGGGAACATGGAATGTCCGAACACTACTGGAACCAGGCAGATGCGCCCAAGTCGCCAAAGAGATGGTAAAGTACAAACTACAAATTCTGGGACTAAGTGAAGTACGGTGGAACACATTTGGAGAAACTAGACTTCAATCAGGTGAAATACTGCTCTTCTCTGGAAAAGAAAATGAAGATGACACTCATGAAAATGGAGTAGCACTCCTATTGAACAAAGACGCATTTAAGAGCCTCCTTGAATGGGAGCCAATTTCAGACAGAATAATCAGAGCAAAATTCCTGTCCAGGTTCAAAAATGTCCATATCATTATGTGCTATGCTCCAACCAACCTTGCATCCGAGGAAGATAAAGTTGCATTCTATGAACAACTTCAAAGTATAATGGATAAAATACCGAAAAGAGACATACTGGTCGTCATGGGCGATATGAATGCTAAAGTTGGCAATGACAACATAGAAAGAGAGAAGGTAATGGGCATACATGGACTGGGCAACATGAATGAAAATGGAGAGATGTTTGCAAACTTCTGCACATTCAATGAGCTGGTGATTGGAGGCACCATCTTCCCACACAAAAATTGCCACAAAGTAACGTGGGTCTCACCAGACAACAAAACAGAGAATCAAATAGACCACATCACTATAGGTCGCACCTGGAGGAGCACATTGCAGGATGTACGAACAAAAAGAGGAGCAGACATTGGATCAGACCACCATCTGGTTGTGGCCAAGCTAAAAATAAAGCTAGCCAACCAAAGGCCAAAAACAGACAGGCGAATTAGATTTGACCTAGGCAAGCTCCGTAACCCACAGGAAAAGAACGAACTACAGCTAACCCTTAAAAACCGATTTGCTGCACTGCAACTAGACGATGATAATGAAGGAAACATAGACAAAACCTGGGATAACTTCAAAGAAATTATTACAGTATCTTGCAAGGAAATACTAAAACCTGCCCCGGAAAACAAAAAACACTGGATCAGCGATGAGACATGGCAAAGAATTGAAGATCGGAAACATGCAAAACAAAAAGTGAATCAAGCCAAAACAAGAAAACATAAACAACTTACTCAACAAGAGTACCATACAATTTCAAAAGAGGTCACAAAAATGCTTAGAAATGACAAACGACTATTTTATAATAAGCTAGCTGAACAAGCAGAAGAAGCAGCAGGAAAAGGAGATCTAAAACAGGTATACAAAATTACTAAACTCTTGAGTGGCAAGAAATCTAACTACAATGTACCAGTCCGAGATAAACAAGGTAAAGTCATTTCCTCCATAGATGACCAGCTTAGAAGATGGAAAGAATATTTCCAGGAAGTCCTAAACAGACCGACCCCTCTGAACCCACCCGTTTTGACCACAGGAGAAACACTGGACATAAATATGGAAGAGATATCCAAAGAAGAAATATGGACGGCCATCAATCAAATGAAGACAGGGAAAGCAGCAGGTGTAGACAACATACCACCGGAGGTCCTAAAAGAAGGAGGAGCTGAAATCATCAACCAACTCCACAATATCTTCAACAAAATTTGGTCAACTGAAACCCCTCCTGCAGAATGGAAAAGGGGCTTACTGATTAAAATTCCAAAGAATGGGGATCTGTCACAATGTGAGAAATGGCGAGGAATTAATCTACTATCAGTACCAAGTCAACTAACAAAAAGAAGAAGCTTGGTAAACTTAAACCTCCTCAAGTTATACCTCAACAGACCACCACCAACAAGAATTTAGTAATTTGCATACCCCCAGATTTACCACTCTCAGAGAATGAAAGATCCCTTCTATCTAAGGGTCTTAAATTCATTCCTCTTACACCATCTTGCGACCGTTTTCAACTACAGAGCGATTCTCAACGTTTTTTTCGCGCTCTCAGACTTCAGTTCCATTTTGCCGGGAAAAACAACACGCTTCCCGATGATGAGTTATTCCCATTCAAAAAACAAAGGAAATCTACTTGGACACCACCGCCTGGTCAATCCAAGGCTCTGGACTTATATATCAAAAGCACAGAGAATGAAATTAAAAACCTTTTGTTTCCTCGACTCCGTCAATCCAACCTTTCTAAAGTTGAGTCGAAAGCCTTGTCTTTATTGCGCAGCCGTAAAGACATTGTCATCAAACCGGCCGACAAAGGCGGGGCCGTAGTTGTATGGGATAAGGAGTTGTATATTAAGGAAGCTCAGAGACAACTGGAGGACACCCAGTTCTACCAACAGAGAGCCACAGATCCCATCATTAAAAACAACACGGTGGTTAAAAAGACCATCGATGAGTTGATAACAGAATGCGCTCTACCTCAATCAGCGTCCAGGATGCACATTTTTGACAGTGACCTGGGTAAGCCATCCTTTTATCTCCTTCCTAAAATTCACAAGGATGGTAACCCTGGTAGACCTATTGTCTCTGCATGTTCTTGTCCAACAGAACACATTTCTGAATTCTTGGATGGTGTCTTCCAACCGATAGTGGCATCCCTTCCTACGTACATTAAGGACACCAACCATGCCTTACGGACATTCGACTCTCTGAGCATCAATCCAAACGTAAAGAACTATCTGTTCCTCCTTGATGTATGTTCCCTCTATACATCCATTCCCCACAACGATGGCCTTCTGGCTGTGCAATACTTTTTGGACAGACAACCTCACCCCAATATACCTACACACGCCTTACTACGCTTGGCGGAATTGGTCTTAACCCTCAACTCGTTTGAGTTCAATGGCCAGTTCTTTGACCAAATCAGTGGGGTCGCCATGGGGACTAAAATGGGACCCAGCTATGCATGCTTGTTCATGGGCCATTTCGAGCACAGAGTGGAACAAGAATACACTGGTCGCCTCCCCGAATTTTATAAAAGATACATTGATGACGGCATTGGGGTCACTCATATGGAGAGGAGTGAACTTGACACGTTCATCAACTTTGTTGATTCTTTTCACCCCTCCATTAAGTTCACTCACACGATTTCCGAACTATCGGTTAATTTCCTGGACATTACTGTAACTCTCCAGAAGAACTGCCTCCTCACTTCGGCCTACTTCAAACCTACGGACAGTCACTCTTACCTACTCTATCCCTCGTCTCATCCCAAATCCTGTAAGGATTCTATTCCATTTTCACAACTCCTTCGCCTCCGTAGGCTGTGTCAATCTAATGAGGACTTTTTGGAAAAGGCGTTGGAAATGGTGGAGTTTTTTAGACAAAGGTCTTACCCTGAAGCTATACTTCAATCTGCACTTCAGCGAGTTAAAAACTTCACTCGTGCCGACGCCTTTGTATCACGCTCCAGTGATAGTAATGAAAGGAGCAAATTGGTGCTCACATACCATCCCCACAACATCAGAGCAAAGGAAATATTTTTGAAAAACCGCACCATCCTCCTCGCGGACCCTGAGACAAACAACATATTTTCCACCCCACCCCTCATTGTATTCAGGAGGGATAAAAATCTGCGAGACCTATTGGTTCGTAGCCGTCTGCTTATTCCGTCCTCCCATCTGGGCACCAAGCCATGTGGTCGTAATCGCTGCAAGACATGTCCCTTTGTTACCCAGACGGACCAGATTGTCTTCCCTAAGGGGATATTCAAGATTAGGAATGGCTATCTTTGTACTAGCCGCAATGTGGTCTACACCATTGTGTGTAAGCGCTGTCCTTTGAAGTACATTGGTGAAACGGGGAGGTTACTCTCTTGCCGTATCGCGGAACATGTACGTGCCATTAAACAAGACAAACAGTGTCCTGTCTCCCGACACTTCAATGGACGGGACCACATGGGCGTCGATGACATGTCTGTCACCGCCTTGGTTTCTTGTACAAACACACCCGGCCGGGTCAGTCTGGAGAATAGACTAATCCATGAATATGGGACTCTTACACCACATGGGATCAACGTTGTGTTCGCACTGACAAGCTGATTGATTGGCCACACCCACCCTTTCCTTTCCTATTTAAGCTCTTACTTTTCTCTCCTTGCTTTATCTCTACTGGATTACTTGGATTTCACCGCAGCTAAGTGTTTTTTTTCTCTATTATTTCGTTTTATTCGTTTCATTTGTGTACTATTTGTCCGTTGAAAAAGGCTCTTTGCCGAAACGTTCGCTGTTGTGTTACGTCCTGTCAGGCCTACTAATACCCTGTTTTTATTTTATGCATTTACCTATCAGTACCAAGCAAGGTCTTTAGCAGAACGATACTAAACAGAATAAAAGATGCCTGCGATGATCTCCTGAGAGAAGAACAAGCTGGGTTCAGAAAAGGAAGATCATGCATTGACCAAATAGCAACACTCCGGATAATTATAGAACAATCTATTGAATGGCAATCTCCACTCTATGCCACATTTGTGGACTTTGAAAAGGCCTTTGATAGCATAAATAGAGAAACTATATGGTCAATAATGAGGCACTATGGAATACCAAATAAAATAACTAACATCATCCGAAATCTGTACGAAAACTTCACCTGCCAAGTAGTACATAATGGTAGACTAACAGATGAATTCCATGTCACAACTGGAGTCAAACAAGGATGCCTCCTTTCACCACTTCTGTTTCTTCTTGTGTTAGACTGGGTCACAAAAGAAGCTTATGCAAGCTCAGGAAAAGGAATCCAGTGGAACCTAATGCAAAAACTAGAAGATTTGGAGTTTGCTGATGACTTGGCCATTCTGTCCCACAGACTCCAAGACATGCAAGACAAAGTCACAGCCTTGAGCGAGACTGGGAAAAGAGTAGGACTCAAGATAAACATTCAAAAAACAAAATTTTTGAAAATAAACTTCCTACAAGATGGAGTCATCCAAGTAGAAAACCGCAACCTGGAGCAAGTTAACAACTTTGTATACCTTGGGAGTGTGGTCAGTGTAGCAGGGGGAACAGATGAGGACATCGAACGAAGAATAAATTTGGCGCGACAGGCTTTTGCCAATCTGAAACAGGTCTGGAGATCTACACACATCTCTGTCAAAACAAAAGTAAGGATCTTTAACACCAATGTTAAAACGGTCCTACTTTATGGATCCGAAACATGGCGGACGACAGAGACAGCAAAAAATAGACTCCAGACCTTTGTTAACAGATGCCTTAGAAATATTCTGAAAATAAAATGGTTCGATAAGGTCGAAAACTCCAAGCTGTGGGAGAGGTGTGGACAAAGAACAGTAGAACAACAAATCATGGAAAGAAAGTGGAGATGGATTGGACACACCCTCAGGAAAGATAACAGCAGGGCTAGGCAGGCCTTAGATTGGAACCCCCAGGGCAAGCGACAACGAGGAAGACCCAAGCGTACATGGAGACGGAGCATGTTGGACGAGGCTGGAAGGACTGGGAAGAGCTGGGAAGAACTGAAGCGACTGGCAAGGGACCGTGTAGAGTGGCGAGCTTTGACAGAGGCCCTATGTTCCACAAGGAACCCAAAGGACAAATGATGATGATGATACAAAAAAGTCAAATACTAATGTTTTCTTTGTGTTAGTTAGCAAACACAAAGAGTGAAACCAGATCAATAACAGATGAAATGTATCTTTCTCGTTCGTTAAGGATATCTGAAAGGAACCAGTGCGGTGGCATGGCAAACGTTTTGGTTCAAAACTGTATAGTTGTCAAAAGTTTAAATATATTAATGTAAAGAAATATCGCGGATATTACGATTAATATATAATAGGATCTACCTTCAGAACGTGCGTATTCTGTCGAGAAAAAAAAACACAGTAACAGCAAATCATACTGTGACAGGCTGTTATAATTTTATTAGAGCATTTTATACAAAGAGATCGAAGTGTCCGTCTCAAGACTAATTTTTAAGGTAGAGGATGTGATTTACTAAATAGTAGTTTTCGTTGAGACTGAATAAACTTCTTGAAAATTGTAGCTTCATTGACTCTTATTTCAATCCTGATGCATACTTAGTTTATGTTATACTAGACGCCCCGCGGCGTAGCATAGGCCGCAGAGTTGCTCATGGAGAGTGCAAACAAAGTGGAGAAAGAACGGACACAAACTACAGCACGAAGAAATCAAAACAATGCGAGTGAACGTCGGTGGGGGTGGGGGGAACTGCCGACTCATTGTTGGTTTCGAGACATTCGCACTGTTGTTATCTACCTGCCCACCATCCCTTTAACATATTAGCTTGCAAACCATAAACTATGATTGGCCGACCCTAGCGAGGGTCAGCCATGTTGGCAATAAAGGGGTAAAAGAATGGGTACAAACAGACATTTTAAAAATTAAAAAAAAAGAATGTTTTCGCTGGGGCTTGAACCCAGGACCTCCCCGTATAAGGCGGACGTGATAACCAGTACACTACGAATCTCACGTTATGCTGTGAAGGAACAATGCAAGTGAACGCAAGGACCATTGTTGGTCTCGAGACATTGGTTTACCCCAGCGAAGGTCATTCGTCATGCTCTTTTGCACATACTCGCTTTGGTGAAGGGGGTGGGAGGAGGGTTAGAGAGTCGGCGTGCGTGCATGGTGTCCCGCATGGTTGGGCGACGTAAAGAATTATATATATATATAGATATTAAGGCCTTACAAAATAATCTCATTTTATAAGCTTAAAAAAAGCAGCAATGAAAAATAATAAGATTCAATATAGATTAAAATAGACAAAAACAAAAAACAAAACGTTTATATTAATGACAAAGTATCTGCCAATGTGTACTTCACCATTTTTAAAGGAAAGATCACGGGAAGTCATTTAATATGCATTAAATAATTTTTAAAGAGACGATCAATGTCTCAGCATTTTTTTAAAGATATAGTTTTTATGTTATGTTTTATGTGAAAAGAAAATGAAACCTTTTGCATTACAGTTACGAAACTGTAACGGACCTTTGTTGTTCTGTTACAGCAGTTACAGAAAAGCATTCGTTATTAAAGCAGAAACACCACAATTGATAAGCATCATTAAAAATCATGATTTCTATTTTCTCGACTACCCATGTCTTTTTTCATGCAGAAAAGGGTTGCTGCCTCGCTATCCAAATTTTGTGATGCGTTTATACTCATCTATACATTTTTATAGAGAAAAATGAAACCCAAAAACAAAGTATTGTTATTTTATTGTGCTGAACCCGTAGCTAATGACGGGTATTTCGCTCGTTTAAAATATATGCTAAGCTCTTCATTTTCATACATTATAAAGCAAGGGTAGGCAAGGATTGCTTTGTTAAACAAATATAAATGTGAGAGCTTACTTTATTGATTCTTGATTTTTCCCCTGTCTTTGAAGTATATTCGCTTTCCTGCCGAGCGCCCACTTGTAATAATGAACTGGTCCAACCTCTTTTAGGGTCTCAATGGCCGAGTCCATGTACTTCTCAGACAGTTTCCAGTCGATTTCTTTTTTGTAAAATAAAATCAGGAATTTACAAAGAAAAGAAATAGTTTTTTTTGAATATTTCTTAAAATCTTGTCACCACTTGTCTAATCTTGTATCAACCTGTTGAATCGGATTTATTGTATCAATCTTCTCTACTTAATAGACAAAACCTAATGATGTATTATGCCCAGAGGCGTCACTGAGGGTTGGTGTCCACCAGGGGTGGTAGCTCATGGTGTCACTCCTTCATGACCAATGTTCCCTCTAAGGTCCGTTGGTCCGTGTACAAAGTAAAAAACTCGTGTGTAAAGTTGCACAGCATTCATTTTGTGTGCAAAATTTTACTAAATTTGCTGCGCGGCTTTCTTAAAATAACTGCGTTGCCGTGCAGCTTATTGGGAACATTGCTCACGACTTAACCCATAGAACTCCCCCGAGTCTTCCAGTGCCAAATAACGGGAACATACTGAATTTTACATTTTGGTGTCACCCCTTGTGATAGTGTCATCCGGTGTGGTCCACACCCCTCGCACCCCCTAGTGACGCCACTGCTTAGTGTAACTTACTAATTAATTTCGTGACGGTGACCCGTAAAATAGCACACAGCAAAAGAGCGCAGATGAAGATTTGTGGCGATTGTTCTAATAGATGCTAATGTTTCAAGATGGACTACCAACGAGGTATAGCGCTCTTATGTTTGATCCCATTGGTCGTCGCTCTTTCTTCGTGCACTCTTGAATGAAATATGACAACAATTTAAGGAAGTAAAATGTTCCCAACATATGTCAGACAAACTTTGAAATAAAAATATAGTTTATTAATTAATAAAATTACATTTTTTTAAGTTCGATTCTTGTCTGTCATACTTTCAGAACATTTATTAATTTGTATTTTGAATTTGTCTAACTTTTGAACCCGTCCAAAATTTAAGTGCCCTTTGGTTTACTTTTGTAACTTTCAAAATTAAAGTAAATTTTTATTAAAGAACTATGTTGTGCTGCGGCGCCCACTTTTTTTAGGGCGCCTACGGCGCCCACCTTTTTCATAAGCCCAACTAACTTGTCCTTGTTTGATAAATACGAAATATTAAACTTTCTGAAATGGTCACAAAGTATTTTATAATAGGGATTGTAGGGCGCCTACGGCACGCACTTTGATTTTTGTCAAAAGCCCAAGTAACTTATCCTTGTTTGATAAATATGAAATAGTAAACTTCCTGGAATGTATACAAAGTATTTAATAATTAACCATCATCAAATCCTCTTTTTAAATCCTTTATATTAACTCGTGGTGTCTGCGGCCGACCGACCGACCGACCTTGCTTGCTTGTCGCCAAAACTTTTGATCGATTTTTAACCCACTTACTCACAAGATAGCGAGCTGAAATTTTGCAGGCAGTTTCGTACCGATGATAAAAACAATGTATCAAAATTTCAGATCGATCGCATATACCGTAATTAAATTATTGATTTTTTTAGATTATTTTATTTATTCCTATGTATCATGCTATTTTTTGAGATAGAGCGTCGCGGTGCGTATTATATTGAACAACCTTTCTGTCGCGCAATAAGGTGCGTATTTTACTGACAACACTTTTTATAAACCTATTCCTGATCGGTGCGCATTATATTAAACACGTTTTACGACACAACTGCAATTTTGTATTTTTGGATGGTCTTGCGCTGCGTGTTATAATGAACATTCTTTTAGTTACGTCTCATACGTAAAGGATTTATAGTCAAAAACTTGGTTTTTTACAGGTTGTTTTTATTAAATCCTTTATATTAACTCGTGGTGTCTGCGGCCGACCGACCGACCGACCTTGCTTGCTTGCTTGCTTGTCGCCAAAACTTTTGATCGATTTTTAACCCACTTGCTCGCAAGATAGCGAGCTGAAATTTTGCAGGCAGTTTTGTACCGATGATAAAAACAATGTATCAAAATTTCAGATCGATCGCATGTACCGTAATTAAATTATTGATTTTTTAGATTATTTTATTTATTCCTATGTATCATGCTATTTTTTGAGATAGAGCGTCGTGGTGCGTATTATATTGAACAACCTTTCTGTCGCGCAATAAGGTGCGTATTTTATTGACAGCTCTTTTTATAAACATATTCCTGATCGGTGCGCATTATATTAAACATGTTTTACGACACAACTGCAATTTTGTATTTCTGGATGGTCTGGCGCTGCGTATTATAATGAACATTCTTTTAAAATCTTCTCGTACATAAAGGATTTATAGTCAAAAACTTGTTTTTTTACGGGTTTTTCTTATTACATTGTTCCATTTTCCAAAATAAAAATATGAGCTAAAACAATGACATCATATAATATTATTTTTACAGCGCGTTTTTAATTTGTAGTTAATTTGCACACCTTTTGATGCACACTTTGTATTAAATATAAGATCTATCAATGACGTCATATTTTGTTGTTTTACAGTGCTAATCACCACACGATTTTTTAACTGCTTTAGACAGTTGTACAACGTTCCTCAGCGTTCCACGGTGAGTGAGTGACTTGGGCTTTTATATTATATATATAAATTGTTTTAGCCATAATTGGCATAACGTGGCATTTTGACTCAAAAATAATTCGAGTAAATTCTCACTGTTTCCTTCTTTTCACAAAAGTAAATAAAGGATTCACTTGCTTACATTTACTCCTGCAAGAATGTGGAATTACGAATTGAGGACAAATTCTTGAATATAACAGATTATTTCGAGTGAAAATAATTTCGTGTTAAACTATATTACCAAAAAATACCTATACTCAAGAAAATTAAGTTTCTTTTGATGAGCAGTGCTTCTCAAACGTTTTAGTATCGGCAGGAATTTTTCCATTGCACCAGGGACCGGTGAACTATTTTCACTGTACTGACGTGGTAGCGAAAAGTTATTTATTTTATTTTATTTCTTTAATTTTATGTGCTTATTAAAGAAAAAAATGACATATTCTGTAGGGTTAGTAATAATGGTTGCAAATAACGGAATTTAATTATATTTGTCTGTCTTTTCTTGATAACTTCTGCGGACCGGCAGCGGTCTGCGGACCACAATGTTGAGATGCACTGTCTATCCATCCGACTGCCGAACCGAGACAGAGGAGAGTTACGGGTTCTATTCTCGGTGCTGGCATGGCCCCCGGGGCATTGTGCTAGCCACACAATCCCTTGCTCGTTATTGGTGGCTAAATAAAACTTGTGAACGCTACTTCACTTGCCCCATAGTCCGTCATGGGGGTTAAATTAAAATAGCTATCCATGTTTGCACGCTTTTAAGAAGTATAAATAAAACAAAAATATTAACTCAAAGACAGTTAATACGCTGTTGATTTTTTATTTAAAAAATCTTAACACCAAATCAGTGGTGGAAGGAGTAGTGAGGAGGGGTTAGTTCACCGGCTTACAACATGTGTCGGTATGTCAGAGCCCAGTTGGCTTTATTTCATTTCAAACAAAAGTCACCGTCTCTTTCATGTCATGCCTAAAAAGGTGCAGCTGTTTCTCTTCTTTTTTTCCCCCTAATTTGTTTTATAGTAGTTTTTTTTAGACTGTTTAATTATTGCATGTTAACTGATAAATTTGTATTAATAAGTTTTCGCGTTTACCGTATTTCATTGTATTTCGTAATTATTATTTTCTAGGTGTCTTTGTTTGACATAAAATCGTACACAGTAAAATTTGTGATTTTGGTGTGACCTTCTGATGGCGTCCCCCGGGGCGACCCCCCCCCCGCACCTCCTACTGACGCCAATGACTATGTCCTATACATCAGCTTAACATGGCAAAGGCTGTTTTATGCCCTATACATTAAGTTACCATTGCCAATGGCTGTATTATGCCCTTTACATTAGATTGCCATTGCAATGGGCCGTATTATGACCTATACATTAGCTTACCATTGTCAATGGATGTGATATTCCCTAAACATTACTTACATTTGCCATAGGCTGCTTTATAACCTATATATTAGCTTACTATTGCTAAGGGATATGATATGCCCTATAAATAAGCTTAGAATTGCCAAGGCAGACCTGCCAACCTGCCAGGAAAAGAATCTGTATATGGATCCGCGCACGAGGTCGCGACACCCTTTCTAAAAAAAGTAATAGCTTACCAATATCAAGTGATGGGATATGCCCTAGACATTAGCTTGCCATAGCCTATGGCTGTGATATGCCCTAGACATTAGCTTAACATTGCTAGGGCCCTGATGTGCCGTAAACACTAACTTATCATTGCCAAGGGCTGGGATATGCCCTAGACATTAGCTTACCATTGTCAAGGGCAGTGATATGCCCTAAATACTAACTTACCATTGCCAAGGGCCGTGATATGCCCTAGACATGCCTCTAGGACTGCTTGTTGTTGACGACTACCAAACTCCTTGGCATTAATGAACAGTGCCTTGTAGAAGTCTTTACTTTCATTAGGAAAACATGACATCACAAGACGCCTGCCATGCACAGCCACCTGGAAGACCAATGACATTTTAGTTTTAAAAGTATATTTAATATCCATAAATCTGGATAAAATATATTGACTAAATTTTAAATTAAGCTCCACTTGAGTGACAGAATCTGCAAAGAAAACACTAACTACTAAAAAAAATACAAAATACACAAACAAATTGTGCAATGAAAACAATAAATTTGAGCTTTATTTTTAAACTAACCCGACAGCAGACGTTTCAGCGAATGCCATCATCAGTACAACAACATAAAATACGTACTTGCACAAGTAATATTTAAATTCTTAAAACATAATAGAGGCCCCGCGGCGTAGGATACGCCGCAGACTTGCTCATGGAGAGTGCAAAGAAAGTGGAGAAAGAACGGACAGCACCAACAAATCAAAACAATGTGAGTGAACGTCGGTTGGGGAAGGGGGGGGGAGGAACTGCCAACTCATTGTTGGTTTCGAGACATTTGAAGGCGAAATTTGGTACACCCCTAACTTCTATGAAGTCAGCTATAAAACGATAATCGGTTTAAAATCGGAGTTACACACTGGATAATCGGTTTTCCACACAAAAAACAACAACACGCAATTAACAACCCTAAATATGACTAACCCTCGTTAGGGTCGGCCAATCACAGTTTATGTTTAAGGGATGGTAGTATTAAATGGGAGGCGGGTAACAACAACCTCAGTTAACTTCACGTTAACTCGCTATTTTGATTTACTTAGTGCTGCTTTTTGTGTCTGTACTCTCCCCCCCCCCTCCCACAACCGTTCTTTGCACTGTCTATGATGAGCAAAACTGCGGCGTATGCTACGCCGCGGGTCTCTCCAGAGTTACTTTTTTTCATTCACTCACAGTCGTTTGCCAAAACCCACCCCATTTTGACAACTGTGTCTTTCAGGAAGTCTTCACCCGTCACTAAATCATTAGCGGCGTATGCTACGCCGTGGGTCAGCTAATGTTGGCAATAAAGGGGTAAAAGAACGGGCACAAACAGACATTTTTAAAAATTTAAAAAACAATGTTTTCGCTTGGGCTTGAACCCAGGACCTTCCCCGTATAAGGCGGACGTGACAACCAGTACACTACGAATCTCACGTTATGCTGTGAAGGAACAATGCAAGTTAACGCAAGGACCATTGTTGGTCTCGATACATTGTTCGACCCCAGCGAGGGTTATTCGTCATGCTCGTTTGCACATACTTGCGTGGTGTCTCGCATGGTCCCACGAAGAGAATTATATATATAGATTATATAGATTATATTATAAAATATTTATGTAAAATAAAAAGAAAGGAAAGACAAAAACTAACAAGGACACAGGATATAGGAAAAAGGAGGAAGTATCTAAAGTTTCAGTGAAAACTACAATGGGAACAAGATTATGTCGTGTTAGTTTACAAATAAAGCTCAAATTTATTGTTTTTATTACACAATTTGTTTGTGTATTTTTTTATTTTATTTAAAAGCTTCATCGAAGTCCCATTCTATATAACTACTAAAACTATGTAAACTACTGTGGCAATGTGCCCCAGGTTGTTTGACGGGTGCGGGCAGGTGATAGTTTATGGCCGGACAAATAAAGACTGTATAACATTGTAGGCCACCACGAGTGCCCTAGGGCATGTGGAAAACCATTGTACAGTCTGGCGAGCCCCGTCCGACCTCACTTGCTCAAAACCTTGTCTCTTCCTTTGTCCCAGACCCTATGGGCCTGGACAAGGACAAAGATCAAACAGGGATAAATGTAAAGAGGTGGTGTAGCACTTTAATTGCCTAGATTGGATGACCAGACCTGACCAATTACGTTGTCAGCATGGCATTTTATTACGATACTGGTCAAGCTTTGACGCTTTCCTTGGGGTCACCCTATATAAGGGAGAGTCAGTCACGAGAGAAGGAGAAGAGGAAGAGAGTCTGACTGAGTTGGGCATAGTAGGATACTTAGGGCGTTACACTGCATGTAACCTTGTTCGTTTAGCTTGATTGTTAGAGTACTTATTTATAAATGTGTTTTCTCCTTTCTTAGCGAGAATTATCCTACCAAATAAACTTTAAGCAGCTATAGTCCTCTACCTGTGTGGTTTTCACTTATTTTAGTGGCTCATTCATCTTCATCATTGTGTTTTATTTAAAATACCTTGCATTGTCGCAAACCACTACTAACTACTAAAAACTAATTAAACAACCAACGAAACTACTAACTACTAATAATATTAATGCCATTAGTCAAAACTATTCTCCCACAAGTAGAATTTCTTGGAACCACTTACAGTTTCCCTTGTAAGTAATATAGTAAGATAGAAACCTTCCTTACCAAAATTTTTTTTTAATTTAAATTACCAAATATGGTACCGCTAGTAGATCTATATGGAGAAAGAAAAACAAACACTGTTGAACTTTATAAAAACTGTCCGCGTCATTAAGATAACTAACTCTAATAAATAAATAAAAACACTAAGAAAATGACTCCCTTGAAATTAGAAAAATGTCCCTGTCCCTAAGAGGAGAATGCGTAAGTAACAAAAAACAAAAACAAAAAGACAATTGAACTTATAGAATTGTGCTCTACACTAAGATGAGAATCTCTAGTTAAGAAAATAGCATTAACAAAAATGATAACTTAACTTAGAAAACTGTGCCCGATCTTAAGATTAGAATCTGTAAATAACAAAAACAAAAAAGACCCATTGATCTTCAACACTATTCCTGACACTATATTGAGAATCTCTAGTTAAGAAAATAGCATTAACAAAAATGACAACGTAACTTAGAAAACTGTCCTTGTCCCTAAGGGGAGAATGCCTAAGTAACAAATAACAAAAACAAAAAGACCATTGAACTTATAGAATCGTGCTCTACGCTAAGATGAGAATCTCTAGTTCAGAAAATAGCATTAACAAAAATGACAACGTAACTTAGAAAACTGTGCCCGATCTTAAGATTAGAATCTGTAAATAACAAAAACAAAAAAGACCCATTGATCTTCAACACTATTCTCGACACTATATTGAGAATCTCTAGTTAAGAAAAGAAACAAACTAGTTTACAGAACTCAAAATGACCCATTGAACTTATAGAATCGTGCTCGACACTAAATTGAGAATCTCTAGTTAGAAAAGAAACAAACTCGAGTCCCCTTGAACCTAGAAATCTGTCCTTGGACTTAAGATGAGAACCTTTAATAAATAAAAAACACTAAGAAAATGATTCTGTTGAAATTTAAAAAAATATGTCCCCTGTCCCTAAGAGGAGAACTTCTAACTAAGAAACAACAAAAAACAAGACCCTTCAACATATAAAATATTGTCAAGGGTAGATGAGCACATCTAATTATGGAAAAAATACAACCAAAAAGCCCATTGAACTTCATAAAACTGTCCGCGACATTAAGATAAGTACCTCTAATAAAAAAAAAGTATTAAAAAATAAATAAATTTTAAAAAAAACATGAAGAAAGTAACTCGCTTAACCTTATCAAATATTACTATTACTAGCTGATCACATCTAGTTAAGAAAAGAAACATAAAAGACCTCTTGACTTAAATGATGAATCTATTAAAAAGTATTAAAAGGAAGAAAGGAAACACCCTTAAACTTAGAAAATATTCCCGATACTAAGATAAGAAGCATGGCTAAATCTGTCAAATATACATAGTGGAAACCCTAGAATTAAGAAACACTATGAACGAAAAAAACAACTTTTCATAACATAGACCCCCACACTAAGATGAAAACTGTTGCTTTAGTTTAGAAAGTCCTATAAAACTACTACAATTATTTAAATTTACAAAGAAAACAACCTTAAATTAACCACCAACATCTACAATTGCCCCCGTCCATACCCCTCTCCTAATTTGTACTATTGATTTTAATCTGAACCAACGCATTTCTTGTCCTAGACCTCCACTAACTTATTAAAACGGCCATAAATCAAGTGGTAACATATGGTCATCCAAACCCATCGCCTCGTTTGTACTATTGATTTTAACCTAAACCAACTCATTCTAAATCGACTTCATGACTTCCTGTACATACATTATACCACCACACATATACTAACATCAGATCAACAGCCAAACCCACGCTTTTTTCCACCCCTCCTAAATTTGTCTAATTAATTATAATATATACTAAACCATTCCTGATTGTAACTTATACCATCGTCTGCCCCCACTATGTTATTATAATTAAATTCACCCCCAACAACACCTGTCCAGCATAGTACCCCAAATAAAATACATCGCCTAACAACCTGAAACACATAAAAACCATGTTAAACCCTTAAATACTACCATTCAACAAATGAAATAAAATTCAAAATAAATAAAAATAGCTTGAGAACCACTTAATAATTAAATGAAAAATAAATAAAATATTTTGAGGACCACTCAATAATTATATGAAAAATAAATAAAAAATATTTTGAGGATCACTCAATTATTAAATAAGTTAAAATAATAAAGGGGAAGTAACTTAAACATTAAATACAAATACACGATTATCCCCCTTTAAACACCATAAAATTTGAATTTCCCGCCACACGTTCTAATGAACGTATAACAATATGACATCCTATTTAACATAATTATCATGACATACTAATTAACATGTCAAATATGTCAAACATGACGTGTCTAGCACTAATTAATTAAGTTGTCTAACTTGTCAAACACTAATTAACTTAATTACCGCGCGCCGCCGCCGGTAAGGGCAACAGCTGTGGTGACGTCATCCCACTGTGGGCCCCCACAAAAATACTACCCGTTTCTCTCATACTATACTACATGGTAAAGTTTTTAAAATTTCACCCACCAAAATACATGTATTTTAAAGTTACTCTATTTCCAATCAATTCATTAAAATAGATTTTTCAGAGATTATCGCGTGTTATTTCAAAATTGAAAATGTCTATTAAATTATTTCACTGAGATTGCTACAGTTAATGACCTTTAGGAAAGCATCATAGGTCCCTGATGTACAGTTGATGGCTAACTCCAGGACCTGACGTACGTGTGGCCATTCTTGGGCCAGGCAACCGTACATTTGACCTTTCTTACCATGGAGCAAGATGTACTCCTCAGCACGCTTAAGCACGTGACTTACAAAGATGGTAAAACTGAAAGGAACATATCACAAAGAACATGTTATGAGGAACAAATCACAAGGAACTAGCTACGATGAAGAAATCACAAGGAACAAATTATGAGGGACAAATCACAAGGAACTAGTTACGAAGAACAAACCACAAAGAAACAAATTACGAGGAACAAATCACAAGGTACACGTTATGAGGAGCGAATGACAAGGAACAAGGTGCGAGGAACAAATCACAAGGAACAAGGTGCGAGGACCAAATCGAAGAAGACAACAATAAAATGTGTACCTTCAGTTTTCAGGTTTAAATACTATTTTAATTGGCGTATTTAAAGCAGTGCTTCTCAAAGTGGTGGTCCGCGGACCGGTGCCGGTCCGTGGGCAATCAGCCGCCGGTTCACAGAAATTATCAAGAAAGGAAGTAAAATCTAATTACAATGCTCCATTTGCAAACATTAATACCAAACCAATAGAATGTTTCAATTTTTCTACAATAACCACATAAAAAGTAACAACTTAAAATAAATTACATTAATTTTAATAAATTTAGTTCACATTTATTTCGATGCGCAGTCGTAAGCTCAAATCATGGAGCATAAAGGGCATGCCCCAAATGTAGATGAATCTACTCAAAAAAGCAAGGAAAAAAAACATTGATAAAACAGAATTATAGCTATGTCTCCCTAACTCAAAAAATAGATTTGCACTCCTGTATGTTGTATAATATAGAGCTAAAATTTATTAAAGTAGATATTTTTCTTTCAAAATTTGCTAAATAATAATAGAGAAAATTGAGTTGATTTTTCATAATGAAAATATTTATTTTACCCACTTTATAGACTGAAAAAAGGGACCAATGTTATAGGGCTGCCAATATTGTTGAAAAAATGTACCCGGGTATCCGTCCAAAACACCTCAAAATTTTCGCCGTCATGCCTTTTGCTCCTTTTTTATTTAGGAGATGCAAATTTAGATGTAATGAATCAGCGATGTAAAAATAATTACATTGAAATATTTCTATTGAACAGTGGTGTAAAACAGTGATTTTCCTTTTGGGGGTGGAGGCTAAAAAAGTCTTTTAAAGATAAAGGGCGGTAATCGTATGATGACTTGGTGGGTTATTTCTAGTTCATAGCTGACATCTTGTAAAATTAACTAAACTTTTCGGGAGTTGCCCCTACTGAGTGAACCCAGCACCCCAGCATGTATTTTGTTATTACAGTAGGGCTGTTAACGATTAATTTAAATTTAATCGTTAACTTTTGAAAAATTTAACGATTAATTAATCGCTAATTTTCGATTAAAACCAAAAATTAAAATTTATGATGTCATAACTAACACTTAATGAACATTTTTGTTGAAAATCTAAAGAACACTGGAATGTCTCCTTTATATGTCATCTTTTAACCAACTACGCAAAAAGACAAGCGTGTTGACATTATTTGGTACAAGTGATGAGCGGGTTTTATTGACAATATAACCAGCCTAGCTGAGCAATCATTCACATGGAACTGAGGTAACTGGTATGCACAAAACGGTCTTGGCAAGGAATGACATTATCGGATATCGGTGTTCATTAAGTTTCCACAATTGTAGAGGGTTAATGGATTCAGGAAATTGCATCTCCATTTTGTAAACGCAGTAATTCATCAGAAGAGCTGTCGTCATTTCCTGTCTCTGAGTAGACGCCATTACTGCCATTAGCTAAATACGCTTTTCATTTGGTCTGATAAGTAGGCGAAGTGTTAGAACCATGGTAGGCAAACTTTATCAACATTTTGAACGTTCCCGTCAGTCAATAGTTTAACACCAAAATGTTCGTGTAATCGTCAGGAAATTTATTATTTATCGGCCGCTATTTTTAAAAAAATACTTTATATGACTTCCAATAATTTGTAAGTGATGGGTCGATTAATCTTTAAAAAGTAATTTAATCGTTAAAATGTTTTAACGATTAATCGAGAAATTAATCGTTAATTTCCGCAGCCCTATATTACAGTGATTTTTTTAAAATGTATGATGGGGTTAAGCGTGGAGAAAGGAGTGAGTTGGGGGGGGGGTAGATAAACAACATTGGCTTGTCTCAAAGTTGTTGGCGTATTTCACAGCCAAAGCCAAGGTCGTTTCTGTCATTGTCCGCGTTGCTGTCTAGTTTCCTTATTTGAACAATTCAAAGAATTAAACCCTTTTTGTGCTAAATGATTTTTGTTTCTTGTTCCAAGAAAAAAGTCGTATCAAAATACATTGAATTTTGTCGGGACCGTGTTTTAATTCCGGTTGACGGTTATTTCTTTTTAAGCGTTTTCATGTTAAACGTATTTAACAGCATATATTTCAAAAGAAAAGTTCTAATTTGATAAATTGTTCGCGAGCGGAAATGTGAACACAGAAGAGCCGCAGTTAGGCCACCGTTGGTATAGACATTGCAGCAATATTTTCACGGGTACCTGGGTGCAATTTTACTACCTGGGTAATTGCTCGGCAACGGGTACCCCGGTATGCGACAGAATGGGTGCTGAACCCAACAGTACTTACTGCTTGCTGATGCGCGTTGGTTACCTCTAGGCAAAGTACTCTCAGGAGTTTTTGAATTGCGAAGAGACCTCCACCAATTTCTCCAGGAGCAAAAAAACCGAATTGGTCTCAACTATTTTGAAATGTGAATTTGACAGCCAAGTTTACTTACTTGGTTGATTTCTTTGCCATTTTTAATGATCTCAATATCTCTAAGCAAAGAAAGGATGACTTAAAGCTTTACCATTGCAGAAAATATCGAAGGCCTGAAACAAGGCTGAAGCATGGAAGAGTCAAGTTTCAGCAGATTGTTTCTATATGTTTCAGCAGATTGTTTCTATATGTTTCAGCAGATTGTTTCTATATGTTTCAGCAGATTGTTTCTATATGTTTCAGCAGATTGTTTCTATATGTTTCAGCAGATTGTTTCTATATGTTTCAGAAGATTGTTTCTATATGTTTCAGCAGATTGTTTCTATATGTTTCACAATTTTCTCACAACTATCAATAGTCATCTTTGAGCACTTGACAAAATTAATTGACCTTTTTAAGTTATTCTTTCTAACAGACGATAACGAATAGGTTCTGGATGGATATGCAATCCATTTGTTGCATTGAAGTTTGATTTGTTTGTAACTGTCTAAGATACATGTATGGGGTTTAGGGGCAGATGAAGAATTTAAATTGAATTTTAGAACTATGACCTCTCTTGCACCCTTTTGGATTCACGTGAGTGCAGAATATCATGAACTTGCCCAAATTGCTCACAAGGCTCATCTTCCATTTCCTTCATATCACCTATATGAGTCTGGTTTTTCAACAATGAGCATTATTAGCAAAGTACAGGAACAGTAGGGAATTTCGTTCTCCATTGCGCGTAGCATTTTACTCAATCCAGTAACGATTTGATAAAATTGCAAAAAGTAAGCAGGCTCATGTGACTCATTATTTAAAGTTAAACATTGAACATAAACTTCTTGCACATGTTCTAACTATAGTTGCTGTTACTTTTAATATATTTCCATGACTTTTACAATTATACTTTGTCTTCTCTTTTATTAAAGCTTAACCCTAAGTCAGATTAAA
Source organism: Ampullaceana balthica (assembly GCA_944989445.1). Classification (NCBI taxonomy): domain Eukaryota; kingdom Metazoa; phylum Mollusca; class Gastropoda; family Lymnaeidae; genus Ampullaceana; species Ampullaceana balthica. Next base: position 47,500 of record CALYLW010000380.1, on the reverse strand, counting down.
AATTTATTACAATACTATCAACTTTAGAAAAAAATTCAGTCCCTGCCTTAGGGCAAGGCGAACGAGGCAACCGGCTTGGGCCCCGCGCTTTTCAGGGCCCCGCACTTTGACTAAACATTTGTTTAAAACTTTTTAAAATTTTACTAATATTAAATAATACTTTGTATTTATCTATAATAACGCTATCAAACGACACTTTATATTTATTTTTTCCGGAAAAAATAATTAGAAAAACTTGTCCTGATGCAATGAGGTGTTTTTTTTTAATCTATGTTTTAAAGAGTGAAGGGCTATCCTTTCCAAGCATTTTCGAAATATTTCTGTTAAACCACTTTGTGAAGCAAGATGGGAAAGCCGTGTGGAAAGTGGAAAGGCAGTGCGATGTCAAGCAGGCTTTAAAGTAGTGATCCAAAGTCTCGAAGTGAAGCAGAGTCATTGTGCGAGCAACATAAGAACTTCAATTTCATTGTTTCAATTGCTTTTTGGTGTCGACATAGTGTTCCAATTACATCATCAAAGAATTACAAAATGTTTCTGTCGATCTAGCATCTGCAGGTGAGAGCATGGAACATACTTGCAAATGGCTTTGAAATCTTAAAATAATGGCGTTTTTGAAACAGCAATATCAATTGCAAAAGAAATTGCCACGGATCTTGTCTATAAAGAACTTATTTCATAATATTAAGATATTGCGGCGGCCAAAGCTCGCAAGATTTGCGTGTAAGTTGTAAAACCCAGGTTGAAGTAGAAGATACAACCAAAAAAAACGCTTGTGTAAATAGTTTATAATGATAAGCTACATATATATATAAAGTGTCAATTTGCATACCAAAACAAAATTGTAAATTATTTTTTTTTGAGTTTTAGGATCGTCAATTAAATTAATAAAACTGTAATTACTGATGTGTTAATGCTGTTGTATAGTAAAAACAAAATAATTATTTCCCATTATTTTAAAATAAAAGGAAATGCAAACTTTTTTGCATGGGTCTCGCCACTCGTCTCCTGCCTTGGATCCGGGGCCCGCGCTCATCATTTGCTGCCTAGGGCCCCGCATATTCTAGGACCGTCCCTGAAACAGTTCAAACAAAAACGATGGCCGCCATAATCACCATATTTTAATAGGAAACGAAGACGATTGTAAATGAACAATAAGCAATCAAGACTTAAGATTATTCTACGTAGCATTAAAACAATCAGCATTCATGACGAATGTTGTAGTGCTATAGGCCATGAGCTCACACCGTTACCACGTCATTACAGGGAAAAATTGGGGACCGGTCCCTGACGCCGTGGAAAAATGCCTGCCGGTACGCCATACTAAAAATGTTTGAGAAGCACCGATTTAAAGGAACTGCCTAAATTAGTTAAACTCTTTCTATAACCCCTTAAATTCTGTTAAGTATTTCATTTAAAGAGCATTCAATTTAATTTCTTAGCCAAATGCTAACATTTGGGAAGACCTTCAATTAGTGACTTAGCTGAAATGCCTTCTGACCTATTGCAGGACTGGTCGTTGATAACTAATTTGCCCTGAGTCCTGGTTATCTTAGTGTAGTAGATGAGCAAGGGATGTAAAGCAAGTCTGTTGACGCTATCAAAAACGTCACGACATACATAGTTGTCGTTGAGTCGTTTCAGTGACGACTGCAGCGATTGGTCATCATTTTTTAGATTCCTGAGAACTTCGAGTAGGTTGTCTATACGTAAGCAGAAAAATTAAAATATTTATTTTATGACAAATTTTTATTACAATTTCTTTATCTTATCTTAACAATGACGGGCACTCTGTGTGTGTCTGTATCAGTGTGTGTTGTGTGTGTGTATGTTTTAGGACTTGTCTGATTGGACTTCCTACCCTCAGTAAATGTTGAGTCCACGGAGCTGCCAAAGTACATGAGAAGTTCAAGGTCATGTTCAGACAGCCAGCCCAAATGACATCAGATATTCTCTTCTCAAATAACAGTGAAAGAAAATCTGCATCCATGGGAACTAGTTTTTCTAAATGTTCGGGACTACATCGTGTCACATCATTAACGAGATATTCCTCCGCAAACCGAACAACAGCTTCTGGAAAAGACAAAAACTTCTGACAAATCTCGATGTAGCCAGTGACGTCAACGCCAGGGGCGTGGCTTTCTAGTAACGCCTTGATGTCGATGGGGTCAGTCAACATGTCCACCTCCACAAGGTCGGTGTTATTTCCTGAAAGAGAAAACTTCTTGAATGTTGTAAACACAACACTGACCATGAAGCGTGATGACCACCAAAATCTGCATAATTTGGTCAGAAACGCCAAAAATTCGTAGTCACTCCCACTGGTTCTCAAACTCTCACGTTTGTGAAACACAAAAATGTGATGATGTTTTGGACAACGCTGCAGCAAAGATTCAATCTGACCTAAGACGAAGGCGTCAGTGTAACTGCTTGGTGCTGGACTCAAGGTTACTCCCCCTTGTATTGTTGTCATGACTGTAGCGAGGACATCTTGTACCGTGGACAATCTCTTACACATGAACGAGTGACACAGGAATCCGTTGTGTTGGGGGTAGGACTCTGATTCCCGCAGTTCCTGTATTGCCTGAAATATGCAAATTTAAAATAAGTTTTTAATACGTGTTCTTTTTTTCTTCTAGTTTTTTTTTCCAGCTCTAATTCTTACATTGCCTAACGTGGTTATATTTTGCACGGTTCCCTATGTTTAAGTAAACCACTTTCTAAGTTATCAAAAAGTAAATAAATGTTCATATAAAATTTTAAGTGCAGAAAGTACATATATAGAATATAAATAGCTGGGTCATAATTTCCAATTTATGTTATGTATTTAAATTGTTTTAGTACATAAATACTTTACCAACAATTTTATGTGCAAATTGAAACTTCGCATACATTACGTGCATTCGTTTTTCATAGCAAACTTTTCAATATAAATGGATTACTTCCGTGTATTTATAAAGAAAATTTATTGACTCATTTTATCTTTTTACAAACATGTCAAGAAAATCATTTCTTAGTGTGTCTGTTTGTTTTTTTAATTTTTCCTAAACTTTGAAAAAACATAAAGTAAATTTTTAAAAATTATCATTAAAAAAAACTGTAGCTAATTCTCTTTCAACAAAAAGTTGCCAAGTTTATGTCCTGATAGGATTAAACAAAAGTTTATCTCGTCAGTTTATAATAGTGGTGGCGAACCTTTTGGGGCCGCGTGCCCATAATTGAAACGAAACCCTCTTATTTATAGTGAAGTGCCAACACTCCAATGAAACCCGAAAATGGTGGTTTGGCTTACCTGGTTTAATTTAAGGGAGTAATATTTTAGTCACGTCCCGGCTGAGGCTCTGCGCACCGACTGTGGCACACGTGCCATAGGTTCGCCATCACTGGTTTATAGCTATCTGACTGTGGACCTGTATGTACACGGTCACTGGACCAATGTAATACACTATATACTTTTTAACCCAACAGCGGTTAATTTCCAAAAAAATTTCCTAAGTAAATACATCACCAATAGACCAGCAGAAGAAACTTGGAAATATATAGAAACAATAAATCTAAAATCAATCTTGATGAGGATGTTCCAACAAAACAAAAATCAAATAAAATTAAGAAATGCCGGTTCAATACTAGTTTAAATACATTTGGCATGAAGAAAGAGAGTTTATTTTAAAATTTTAAGGCTACCAATGTAAAAATGATACACAAATAATACTTAAAGCCTAAAAACATGACGCAGAAACTTTGTGGAATTCTCCAAAATGAATATGTAAACAATTTAATTTCTAAAGACAACAATAAAAACGTATGGTCTTTATTAAATCTAATAATGGAACCTACAGGAATAACAACACTAAAAGGCCCAAATAATAAAGCCTATAATGATAATGAGACAACATCGTCAACACATCTTTTGCCTACGGCGACAAAGAAATTTTATGAACTTAAATAAAATAGAGTAAATAGGTAAAGTCCTGTAGACGAGATGGGTATAAATACATTTCTATTAAAAAAAAACTTTAAAATAAACAGAATTACTGGTCAAGAAGAATGGCCTGCAGTTACTAAAACTAAACAAAACAATGAACTGTCCCCAATCATTGTAGTACTTTTTAAAGCCTCCCTAAACAAGGTTAAAATGTCCCAGGATTAGAAATTAGCTAATGTAACTCCCCTCTTTAAAAAAGGCGATAAATCAGACCCTGGTAACTGTAGCCTTGTATCACTTACTAGTATTACCTGCAAAATACTCAAACACATAATATTATAGAATAGTTAATCACCTAGACAAACATAATGTTCCATGCCCACCAAACATATTCAAATCATCTATCTGCCCATCTGGTCCAGTTCGAGCGTGAAATGGTTTGCCTGCACAAACAAGGAAACCAACAAACTATCTACATCCAAAGTTATAATAAAATCAGGAATATATGTAAAGATGACGATGTGCACAACAATAAAAAACTATTGTGTACAACAATGAAACAACTATTGTGTACAACAATGACACACCTGGTGTATATAACAATGAATCAACTGATGCGGATGAGGTTTTTCTAGAACATTTACCTGATCAACTAAAGCTGATTTCCCCACCATAGGCGGCCCACCAACTTGAGTAACGGTTCCAAACTTTTTCATCGAGCATTTGATGGACTGTGTAAGATCTTTTCTGATATTAGGACCAAACTCTGTCGGCACCGACTGTTTTATGTCTGACACAAATTGGGGGAAAAGATCACTGGGATATAGAAGCTGCTGGGTGGGGTATTCAATTTGATGGGTGGGGTGTTGAATTTGATGGGTGGGGTGTTGAATTTGATGGGTGGGATATTCAATTTGTTGGGTGGGTTGTTCAATTTGATGGGTGGGGTATTCACTTTGATGGGTGGGATATTCAATTTGTTGGGTGGGATATTCCATTTGTTGGGTGGGGTGTTCAATTTGATGGGTGGGGTATTCACTTTGATGGGTGGGATATTCAATTTGATGGGTGGGGTGTTGGGGATGATGACTTGACGAATCAACCGGTGGAGTAACTTGAAGCTGGTGCAGGTTTTGGTGTATAATGCCATAGTGTCTTGTGTAAGATGTTGTGGTAAACTCGGCTCTGTACATTACCTGGAAGTCAGGCTGGTAGTAGTGTTTGGCTGATTGAGAGAAATGGTGGGGAATACCCTGGGTGAGTGCTGGTATACCCTGGGTGAGTGCTGGTATACCCTGGGTGAGTGCTGGTATACCCTGGGTGAGTGCTGGTATACCCTGGGTGAGTGCTGGTATACCCTGGGTGAGTGCTGGTATACCCTGGGTGAGTGCTGGTATACCCTGGGTGAGTGCTGGTATACCCTGGGTGAGTGCTGGTATACCCTGGGTGAGTGCTGGTATACCTTGGGTGAGTGCTGGTATACCCTGGATGCTTGACATTAGGATATTGCTTTGGTAGGTTATGCCAGTGAGTTGTTGGTGTGTATTGGGGCCATCTTGATGTTTGCCCTGGTGGGCAGATGACGAAGTTTGAGATAAGTAGGTCATACTGGGATAAGGATCAGTCAGAAGACGGCGTCCATGAGTCATACAGCGGTGTGAGGATCCCTGATGAGGTGCGGACCTGGTAAAAAACGCTGCGACATTTCGTGAACTTGGCCTCGCGTGAACCGCTCGTTGCACAGCAAGCTCCTGTGGATCAGAGGGGATCGGGGTCGATCTAGGGGGTCTCCCCCTGAAATGTCCTTTAAATAACTCGTCCATTGCAGTGAGGTAAAAGAGAAACGTGTTGGAAGATTGATGACATAATCCGGGAGTTGTTGAATTTGGTTGAAATAATTTTATCTTCAGAGAAGAGTAAGAATCATGAACTTGGCAAACAACAGGGAACGAATGATGTGCCGGGGAAGGGCGCCCATGCAATACGTCACGCTCCTGGGGAAGAAGTGTAAGAAATGGACAGGGTGAGTCGGTGTAAAGATCTCATGTGACCCAACACTTGTATTACTTTCTAGAAAAATTGATGCTCAAGGATGAATTATATCTTAACAATGGACCAACTTTGAACTAAGCAATAAATTAATGGTGGAGAAAATTGACTACAAACTGTCACAATGGGCAGAGTTAAAACCTTCAAAAGTAATGTGACGTCATTCATGGATGACGCTTTGCAGAGGCTTGAAGGGGCCTCCGAGATTTGAGACAAAGTGCGATGTGGGGGTGGGACGTATTTCATGGCGCGATGCTTACACATTAAATAAATAAATAAATTGATTATTTATATAGCGCTTTATCCCAGTAAGGAACTGGGCTCATAGCGCTTTACATGAAAGAAATGACATACCTATTAATATTAAATTAACTTTCATATCATAACAAACACAAAAATTACAGTACATAATACATAAGCTACGTTAATCATTTACAAGAAATGTTGTTTCATTAATTTTGAAAATAAATGTTGAAAAGATGTGCCTTAAGTGCAGTCTTGAAGGACTTGGTTGTTTGAATACTACGTATGTGTAATGGTAGAGATAAATCAATCAACAATGAATTGTGAAGCAAGGTGATTTAAAAATGAAATTAAAAACAAGATATCAGAGATTCACAATGAACCAAGGAAGACTGAGTTGACTAGTGACGCTTTTAACGCAATGAGATTAAAATGTAGATAACCATACACATTTAAGTATCATATATATATTTACCCTCAATTATGGGCTCCAATTATGTTTGACTGACTCACTTTGGCCTAATGCTAAGGGACATCACTCTGCTTTTAACAAAATTGAAAATAGAGACTTAAAAATCATAATCATTTTGGTTTCCAGATTAACATTAACCAAACAACGCACGGACCTTTGACGTCAGCATTTGTGTTGCAAACAGTGCTGACTGACTCAAAGAGTTATTTTTTGGTGCATTAATTTGGTGCGCTGCTTTCTATTAAAAGTCGTGTGGTGATTAGCACTGTAAAAAATATTATATAAATACTTTGTGTAAATTTGAGGAATATTTCGTATTTATCATAAAAGATAAGTTACTTGGGCTTTTGACAAACAAACAAAAGTGGGCTCCATAGGCGTCCTACAACCCCAATTAGAAAATACTTTGTGTACATTTAAGGAAATTTAATATTACGTATTTATCATACAAGGACAAGTTAATTGTCTTTTGAAATAGGTGGGCGCCATAGGCGCCCTAAAAAGTGGGCGCCATTGGCGCCACGGTGCCGCAACACAACCTAATAATCTATATATATCAAGGGGGCGCGGTATGTTTGTTTGTTAACTCTTTGTTACACAATCACGAGAAAACCAAACCATGGACCGTGACCAAATTTTATTGGACGGTTCCTTGTAACCCGCAGAGCACGTCTTTTTATTTGAAAATGACACTCTCGTTTTCTCATTTTTAAAATATGAACACTTTTATTATTTTGACGATTCTAGATTTTAAAAAATACACTCTATAAAAATATATAAATATGGAATCAGCGTTAATTTTTTTTCATTTAAAATTAACTAAATCAAGCACTACATGAATTTTAAAAAATTAAAAATAACTTAAGCGTGATTATATTTGCTGCTTTTCAGAGGGCGCGAACACTTATAATTATCTTATCTTACCAATTACAGACGCTCTTTCTATACAGATGATTATTGCGTCCTACGGTTATACATGATTTTTGTATAGTCTTGCATTTTTATTAAAGTTTTATATGGATAGTGTTGGTTTTCCTGGTTTCCTCTGGCAACCTATTCCACGTCCGAATTCCGGACGGGAAGAAAGAGAAAAAGTGTTTTTATCCTTATGTCTATCTGAGGATTGTATTAGATTATCTGTGTGTTGAATTTCCAAGTTAGAATTAATTGCCTTATGTATAATTACAACTTTGCTCGTTCTTCTTCTATCCTCTTGTGTTTTAAGGTTTAATGATTTAACTTAAGGTGTTATTCTTGTCAGTTTTGAATATTCTCCAGAAATTATTCTGGCAGCTCTTTTTTAAAATTTGTTCTAGTTTATTAATGTTTTCTTTGGTGGATGGGTCCCATACAGAAGATTCATATTCTAGTACTGGTCTCACCAAAGTGAGGTAGCATTTCAGTTTTACATTCTTATTACATCTGTAAAAAAAAATTCTCTTTTTAAAGCCTAAGGTTTTGTTTGATTTTTAATGATAAGGGATTCCATGATAATATCTCATTTATATTACTTCTAAGCATTTTGCATCTTTAGTTTGAATAATTTGTTTTCCATAATTTGAACAAGTTTAAAATTAATTTGTTTCTTTTTCTTTGTCACTCTCAACAGTTGATAATTTTCTGGCTGGAAAGACATACTCCAGTTAAAATTTAATACTATTTCTGTGGTCGTATTAAATCAACGATGTTTCATGTTGATATCTCCTAAATATTTATCTTATTAGTAAGACTAATATTGTGGGAATAGACTAATATTCTGGGAATAGACTAATATTGTGGGAATGGTCCGGGTCGATCATGACGGACAAACAACATCTTTTAATTGCTATATATTAATTTTATTTTTTTTCTATAAAATAGAGCCTAAGATCTAAACCACTAATCACAAATTCTCCGAATTTAATTCTGCAGGCTCATTTCTAAGACTTTACATTCGATGTTTAAGCACGACTGCGCTAAAAAAAAATAATAATAAAGAGTAATATCGCTTTCTCTTATATTAGCTTAATATAATTTAATTATTTAATACTGGACTGATGGCTAGATCTAAGACAGGCTTAGTACACATGAACCTAATAACCCATATGAAATTTTACATCGAATTGAATTCAATGCGTCAACTCCGTCGTGTCCGTGGTACCGAAATCATTTTTTTTTACTTCTAAATGTCATATCTTTGTCAGCGGCGTAGCGTGGGTATGTGCCGCCCGGGGCAGAACCCTAGTTTGCCGCCCCCCTTCTCCGGGAAAATACATATATGGTCTAAAGGAAAGACCACTAATAAGGACACTATTCATTTTTATGTTAGTAGTAAATAGGAAAACTTTCATTTTTAAAAAAAATTAAAGTTTTCTGCTTTTCTTCATGGCACAATCGTTAATGTATCAATGTTGTCAGCCATGCCATGCTCAAAATTTATAATAGCTGCTAGATTACGTAAATGTTGTACAAAAATCATAACTGCAAAACCTCACTTGAAATTCGACAGTAACCTCATCTTAAGAAGAATACAACTTTCTTCCAAAATATTTCTCTACATAACATGACTACATATCGCTTTGATCGCCAAAATTTTCTCTCTCGTTCTTTGACTGAAAGGTACAATTAAAATAGTTAGGTCTCCACATAAAGTTTTATTGAAAGTCAAAGCATCATTTAAGTAGTCCATTAGTCTCTCTGTGAGCAGCCTTTGCAAAGCATTTTTTGCACAAGTTTGTACATAATGTTGTGCTTCATTGACTTTATAAAGTACATTTTTTCAAAATGTCCAGAAAAAAATTGCACTGTGACTCGCAAAGTTCCTGCGTCTGTTCGTGTTTTTAAATGTCCGTCTGCCTCGGTCAGTTTTTCTAAAGTTTAAATAAGCGTCAAAATGGATACATGGTATATTCACTATTTTGTATTCTGACGTCAGTTTAATGCCTTGCCTTTAGCAGCAATTAGATCTTTACAAAGTGCTTGGATATTTTTTTTAACATGCGTAACAACGTTCTAGTGTACTAAAAATGTTAGAATTTTTTTCAGGTGGAACGGCATGTAAACAAAAAAGATTTAATAAACTGTTTGAGCGAGATTCGACATTGAGTTTTGTCTTAAAGTCGCTTGAACTCCTGTATACTTTCCAGCAGTAATAACACACGTTGGGTCTCTGCAATCCATTATTTTAAGATTATAAGCTTTAAACTCTTTTAAAAATAATTTCCGAAATGTCGTAAGAAGATGAATGTTTTGTTTCAATGAAACCTATGAAAGATTCTACAGCGATTACTTTCTTGTTTTCGATCTTTACATATCACACAACTGGATTTGTCTGATCCTTGAGTGAAATATGGAGAGCTAACGCATACAATGGAATAATATGTGGTTTCGTGTACCTGAAAGATTTATTTTTTGCGTACTGCATCTCCTAAAACTACAATGGTCTCATTTTGAATTCGAGGGAACTAGTTTTGTTTTTAAAATGTATAAGTTCCAGAATATTACCTATATTTGCACTAGTATATTACTCTCTGTGACCACGAAAAGCCAAAAACTATTTTGCCAGGATTTAATCATGTCAAACATTATAACACGAACTTCTTGCCCCTTTGTTTTGGTTTCTTTTTAATAGCCTATCTTTTTTATCCGATTTCTGATTCCTTCATTTGCAAATACTTTGGCAATGATGAGCACTTGTTCACAATAGGATACATTTGAATTTTTTTTGTGTCAACTATTATTTTATTAGATAAACAATTTTGTTCATTATTTTGGTTTTTGCAACAAAACAGCAGACATTTAAATTAAAATGATGAGGAGGAGAATACGGCATATAAGTACGCTAACATTTTTCCCCCAGTAATTTACTTACGTTAAAATCATTCTCACGTTGCCCGTGTCATCTCTATTTTGGTGTAGGGTCCGTGTCTATTTTGGAGAAATAAAATACAAAATACACAAACAAAGTGTGCAATTAAAACAATAAATTTGAGCTTTATTTTAAACCAAAACGACAATAGACGTTTCGGCTAATGCCTTCATCAGTACAATAACATAAAATAGGTACTTACATATATTTAAATTCTATAAAACATATTATATCATAAAATAATTTAAAATATTCATGTAAAATAAAATGAAAGGAAAAACAAAAACAAACAAGGACAGGTGATATAGGAAAAAGGAGGAAGTATTTTGGAGAAGTTAATCTTAATATGTTGGACACTCTTTCAATCTTGCTTCACTTATAGTAAGTTACTTATATCAATTTAGTCCATGTATGTTGTTAAAATTTTAGAAGTTTTTGGAATTTTATGGATATAGCAATTTTAGCTTCTACAAGATAAGTGGCTGAAAAACTTGAATCAATTAAAAGTACCAGCACATCAGTGTCATGTTCTTACACTACTTCAGCCCCTTGGTTATTCATTTCAGTAGCTTTAGTATCAGAAGAATTTATTTAGATTCATTATGGCGTTTACAGTTTTGACATTAGAAAAGTTCATGTATTTCAACAGATCCTTCATTTCTTTTATTTCCTTTTACCTTGACTTTTCTTTTCTTTTATTAAACTTAATTTATAGCTTTCATTTTTATTAACTCATTAACAACAAGGAATTTGCCGCCCTAAACAAAGTGCCGCCCTTTAGCCTTAGATTGGCTCATGTTTTAAATTGATAGGGTACAGCAATTTTCGCATCTACAACAAGAGCGGCTGTCAAATTTGAAGGATCAATTAATTTAACAACTGATCCGTCTCGTGTACTCATGCTACTTAACACGTTTGGTTTTTCTGTTCATAAGTATGAGTAACAGAAGAATTTATATCCAATACTGAGCTTGAATTTTTGTCAGAATAATCGTTCACATATGTTAGGATAGTACCTCTATTTCTTTCTTTAATTTATTATTTGGTTTCTATTTTATTTTGATAAAAGCTCCACTTTTTTTTCAAAATTGTTTTTCATAGAAGCTAATTAACAACTAGGAATTTGCCGCAACTAAAAAAGTGCCGCCCGGGGCTTGTCCCCCCCTGCCCCCCCCCCTCGCTACGCCACTGATCTTTGTTCACATACTTCATTCAACCAATAGATAAATATTACATAAACGTGAACAAAAAAGTATATGATATCAAAATTTAAAATATATAAAATATTATAAAAAAATACATGTGTATTATTCCTGATGCCTTTCCTTGCTATGTAGATTTTTTTATTAAAATTAATACCCTATTGAATCGTTTCATTCATAGTGCTCTTTATCTTACGTAAAATTGTCTTAATTTTAGAGATTTACTTTTTTAATTAGTATATTTCTGACCAGATGTAAGTAGTATTCTCAAGAGTAAGCTCATCTCACAATTAAGTTAAATTACAAACATTTGGCCAAACTAAAATCGTCCTTTAAAAAGAGATACTTAACAGACCCTTGAAATAGTCACTTTTATGGCAGACCCTTAAAATAGTCACTTTTATGGCAGACCCTTGAAATAGTCACTTTTATGAGGAAACCAATGCTCCAAATTGATTCAAAACACGCGTTTAATATATTGTAATGGTAAATGTTTACTTTTTTATCGTTGTTGGTTTGTCGTTTTTTTAATAATTTGTTTATGATATTTAAAACATTTTTAAGATATTCATTTTAATACAATTTAAACGAACAGTGTTTCATATTTAGATAATTATTCTTTCTTAAATAGATACGTAGATCTTTTTTTAAAAATCAGATATCTAGAAACACATCCGGAAAAACGGATACGGGATATAATTTTAAAAACTAGAATTCCTGATCGAGGAACTAGAATTAACAAATAATTTTATTCCTTTTTGAAACAGCAACACATTAGATTCCAGCGGTATGGGGCCGATTTGGCTAAAGGGGCACAAACGAAACCAAATGTTAGCGAACGGAAATTTAATTTATTTTGTATAGTGATTTTTGTTTTGTGTGTTAAAAATTTAAATGCATTTTATATCAGCGGGCAAGACACTACATGTGTTTCTTTCAGATTGACATCTCTTGCTGCGCCAGGCCCAAAGGCTATGAAAAATATTTGTCATGCATGATTTAAATTATCTCCCTAAGGAAATCCATCTTTAGTTCCACAGCTCTCTATACTTTATCATGAATTTTCTCAATATAAGATAATTAAATTTTTTATTATTATTAGTTATAGTTGCATGCTCAAGCGTACGCTCAGCAAACAGTTTAGTTATATCACAACCGAATGGCCACCCATAAATCGTCTTATCAAATGAATAATTATTGGCTTATTTTCACCTAATAAATAAAACTTTGACAGCGGTACCTTTCCACAACGAAGCATGGGTATATATCTAGTTATTTATTTCAAAAAATGAATACAAAATCATTTGATGCATCGTATTTTACTTTAATAACTAACTATAGTAGAAAGCTTCTCTAAAGTCTAGCCCTATGTGGAGGCAACCTACTCCACTCTTCTGGGCGTGCTACACTAACAACACATGTATCTTATATAGGCACAACACACAACGGATGAATGGCACAACACACAACGGATGATTGGCATAACAAACATTTCTGTTCTTGTTTTTTATCCTTGTGAATCTGTTTACGCTTAGTGTTTGTTCATCAATATGAGACGTACTGTATTAATGGTGTTGATTAAAGGGACAATTTAATAATAATAGCAACAACAATAATAATAGCTTGATAATTAATAATAATAATAGCTTAATAATAATAATAATGATTATAATAATAAGATGATAATAATAATAATAATAGCTGTAACACAGAAAACAGATGTACAACCCAATCACTTTGTCTAATAGATGAAGGTAAGTTAGCTTAATGCCGGATAGGCCAAAATAAGGTTTTTTCCGGCCGCCGATTTTGCCGCTATAACACGTAACAAAGATGGCGGCCGGAAAAGTTTTGCGAATTTTATGAAATTTGGGGGGTGGGGGGGTGGAGATGAAGATGCTCCAATTTGTGGCTCTTTTAGCAACATTTAGGAAAACAGCAAAAATGCAAAGAAAAAAACTGCGCAAAAATGAAAAGAATAATCATACTCACAGTTCATGCGTCTGAATCACGAAAATGACTTAAAATAAACCTAACACTAACACCTTCCATTTTGGAAAATACCCCTTTAAAAATTATTAAATTAAACCTAACCCTAAAACCTTCCATTTTGGAAAATACCCCTTTAAAAATTATTAAATTAAACCTAACCCTAACACCTTCCATTTTGGAAAATACCCCTTTAAAAATTATTAAATTAAACCTAACCCTAACACCTTCCATTTTGGAAAATACATCTTCCATTTTGAAAAATGTTACACAAAAATTAAAACATAACTTTAAACAGCGACGCTACTACACGTTGCTTAAATTTTAATGATTTTGGTTTCCCCATTCCCCTCCCCTTTGTTTCCAATCATGTCGATATTTGCGTATTAAGAACATAAAGCCATAAATCAGTCACAGAGGGTTAAGTAAGGGGAGATAACTGAGTAAATTCACACCATATAACAAGGGATTTAACTGCAGACTAGCAACCACGGCGTCAAAGTGACGTCACTAGCACCGCCATCTTGTCCGATACAACGATAAATAGACTAGATGAATTGTCAAATGTTTTAGATATAATGATCTAAGATATACAATATTACCAGACTTCTCAACAGTCAAAAGCTTTCGATTAAGTTCACTATTCCAGTTTACTGGAAAAAAAATATATATATATTGGTTATTTAAAAGGTACTTGTTACCCTGCACATTCAAGATGTGTTCATAGACGAATAAAAAAAAATATGCTCATGAACCTATAAGTGTTCGTTTATACATACAAAATATGTTTATGTACACATACGTGATCTCCTGGGACAAAGAGCTGTTCAGTAACTTTATTGTTCATCCTCTTGTTTAAACAAGTCAGAATTTGTTCACAGAACTACCAGCTGTGAGAAATAGTGTCGGGGTATTTGGGGGATTTCCCACTTTCTGATGTTTCTATATTTAGCTTAAAGTTTTGCCTGCTTTCGGAACTTTGAACCTTCCTGAACCTTTAACTGAACTCATGAATTAAGTTTAACAGGGACTGTACCTTAAATGTAGTCTTATCTTAATGGCCCCGGTCAAAATGGCCCTGGACAAATAGATGGACTAATGATCAAAAATACAATCAAATATAATATTAGTATTTTTAGTCACCGATTCAGCGTCAGGTTTAGCTCACACGAAACAATAATAATGACATCACAAGAATGAATTTAATAGCATTTACTCGATATGGTACCAAGTCACGGTTGTTTGTTGACAAGAAATAATATAATAACATCACAAGATATAATTTTACAATTTGACCGAAAATGTTGACAAAAGATTAAAATGAAAAGAAAAAAAAATGTGTTACAAAATGTAAACTATTTGTGTGGGTCCGTTTTGTCCGGGGCCGTTTTGACGGGTCACGTCCCCAGAGAACTTTCACTAAATTTTGTATCATGTTATAGAACTTTTTTAAAATGCCTGGAACACCGCCCTTAGTCTTTAAGACTTAACTAGATCTAGGGCCGGCCTTGGGGAAAGGCGAACGAGGCAACCGCCTTGGACCCCGCGCTTTGACTAAACATTTTTTTTTCCTTTTTACAATGTAACTACTATTACTTAGTACTTTTTTTTTAAAACAACAGTATCACGAAAACTTTATATTTTCAAGATAAAATAATTAGAAAATACCGTACTAATATAATAAACTATTATTATCATCCTAAATCCTAATACAAAAATTATTTTTCCTCGAGTATTTCAGTAAGCATTTAAGGATTCAGGAGACCATTTTGAATAAGAAAACGCCATTTTTAGGCTTTAACTTGTTATAAGTGGGAGAAATGCAAAGAAAAATATAATCCTTTAAAAAATATATAATTATTTCCCTTTGATTGCTTATAAGAAAATTCTTAATTTAACAGTAAAAAATGTTTGCACAAAAGAGCAAATAACTTGGCAGCCAATTGTGAAGATTAAATGAAATTTTGGATATTGTATTGTCTCCGGAGATATGTGTATCTGCAAAATTTCAGCTCAATCCAGGAATGTCGATTTCGTCAAAAAGACGTATCAAGATTTGACGCTCACAAACATACCGATACGCACACCGAATGGCTCGCTAAATAAAAGCGTGTAATATAGCTGAAATTTGATAATTTATTTTTGTTTGATTGTCATTTCAACAACAATTCTCATCAACATATTGGAAACGTGACGTAACAGCGCACATAAAAACATGATGTATTCTCTGGTCTTTAAAAGATTTTTTTTTAAATGGCAAGTTTGATTTTTTATTTACATGTCTTTATCGGTGAACTAAAAAAAAAGTAATGTTGCTAGTTCTAAAAACTTTTACGTTAGCTATAAACTAAACAATTTAACTGGGTCTCCACATATTGTTTCTACACTGATATCGTTATATGGAGGCACTCAAAACTTGAAACATGACTTATTACCAATTAATTCATACATCAACATTCAGTTAACTCAATTTTGTTTTTAACTTACAGGGAAAATAAAAAGTGTCTGTTATTATCCATTAAAAAAACCTTTTCATATGTAATTTAATGAACACTACTCTTTAAATAAGCGGTACACAATAACATAGACAAAATGTTTTGAACAAGTTTTTATAAAATTTTTAGCCACTTCCTTCAAAACCTCAATCAAATTAAAAGTACATGAAATAGTTGACAATTTTTTTTATAAATTTAACAAACAAAACTCTTCAAGGGAAACAAAATCCAACGGAGAGAATGCAAACCATTCCTAGAACAATGGAAAAAACACAATTTTGAATCGTTAGCTTTAAGAATTTATGTTTCTATATTGATTTTTATCTGCAGAATTCATTAATCACAACATCATCTAAAGTGAGATTCTGTTTCACAAGTGTTAAAATAACAATACATAATTTGCATTCATTTAACAACAAATATGTAACAAAATTGTTTATTGAGCTAGTTATTTTGCACCACAACAGTTAAGTTTTAAACTTTTTAGGCATTTGCATCAAATATTGTCTGACCATACTAAATATTCTTAATTAATGGTACTCACTTAATTTTTAAAGTCCAATTACGATTAAAATCCAGGCGTGGTGATCTCCATAACAACAAAATAGAGGCAATACATAAGGATTTAAACGGTTGCTATCGATATGACTTGTTGATTTATTACCTAGTTAAGATCAGGGTGTTTCAATATAATCTATGTAAGATTAGGATGTGTCTATCTAGATGAATTCAGAGTGCTCAACTAGTTAAGATCAGAGTGTCTCACCTAGTTAAGATCAGAGTGTCTCACCTAGTTAAGTTCAAAGTGTCTCACCTAGTTAAGATCAGAGTGTCTCACCTAGTTAAGATCAAAGTGTCTCACCTAGTTAAGATCAGAGTGTCTCACCTAGTTAAGATCAAAGTGTCTCACCTAGTTAAGATCAGAGTGTCTCACCTAGTTAAGATCAGAGTGTCTCACCTAGTTAAGATCAGAGTGTCTCACCTAGTTAAGATCAGAGTGTCTCACCTAGTTAAGATCAGAGTGTCTCACCTAGTTAAGATCAGAGTGTCTCACCTAGTTAAGATCAGAGTGTCTCACCTAGTTAAGATCAGAGTGTCTCACCTAGTTAAGATCAGAGTGTCTCACCTAGTTAAGATCAGAGTGTCTCACCTAGTTAAGATCAAAGTGTCTCACCTAGTTAAGATCAGAGTGTCTCACCTAGTTAAGATCAGAGTGTCTCACCTAGTTAAGATCAGAGTGTCTCACCTAGTTAAGATCAGAGTGTCTCACCTAGCTAAGATCAGAGTGTCTCACCTAGTTAAGATCAGAGTGTCTCACCTAGTTAAGATCAGAGTGTCTCACCTAGTTAAGATCAGAGTGTCTCACCTAGTTAAGATCAGAGTGTCTCACCTAGTTAAGATCAAGGTGATTAAATACAGGCATTTTATTCCCAGGTGTGTTGTTAATGGTTAAATCCAGATGTAAGATAAAGATGTGAGATCAAGGAGTAAGATTAAGGTGTAAGATTAAGGTGTAAGATTAATTTTTAGAATCAAGGTGTAAGATCAAGATGTGTCAACCTCCATATTTTCCGAGAGTCCCCATGTAGGTGAGATCCAGATGTGGTAAATGTTTTACATAATAAACCCCAAAGTTAACCATCTCATGAAGATAATTTTGATAAGTCAATACTGTACCATTCATTAGCACATTCTTCTATTCGATCTTATTTCAATAGTTTTGACACAGAAACATGTCACTATAGCATGATAATGGGAATGGCAAGAATACCGATGTAAATCGTTTGACTATGATTAATGTTTGTCCCAACATGATATTTAAATGGATTCTATTCAAATTTGCTTCGTTGTCATGTATAAATTACAAATTGTCAGTGGGAAAAAATCTTTCTTTTCGAAGTAATTTTTGCTGTCTTTGATTCATCAAATATTCGACCTCATCTCGCCACATGTTTGTGCTGTATACCTGGTTGACTTCCTGGCAGTGTGGACATGTAGGTGTCATGTAACTGATGAAAGTTTCAAGGTCAAGATCTTCATATTCTGTATCTCTGATGTACAGATAAAGATCCTTGTGCCTAGCGGCAAAGGCAAGTTCTTGTTTTGTGGAAACCATCAAATCTCGAACCCAGTCTTTCTCTGAAACAAACATCAAATAGCTATTTTTGTACTCTTGAAACTTGTCTCGGGAGTTCCCCCAATTCAAGATCATCCCGTGTTCGTAGGCGGTCAGCATATAATGGTTTCCATCGTCGGTTAGTTGTATGCTGTTGCCCAGCCTCAGCATGTAATCAACATAATCTTCAGCAGATTTAACATAGCGTGAAGTTATTGTTTCATCTGGCGTCAGATCCCTTTGCCTGAGAATAATCCTGTAATGAACCATTGAGTTCAGCACGCGAAGTCGGAAGTCGTGTTGTTTGGCGATCTTTTTCAGAATCTCTTCTGCCTCAAACGCTTTGTCATAGGCTTCCTTGAATAATTGCCTGGATGGAATTGAAAAGAAAATTTAATGAATCAATAATATGGTAAAACATGTTTTCAAGTTTAATGTATTCATATCCTAACACTGTGGACCATACCAGTATCGAGAATTTTGAATACCTTCTCGCACAAAATGGTTTTTTTTATTTATTTTTTAAAAAATTTTCCCACTTTGTCTTTTTATCAACGTACACTTATTTTAAATATTACATTGAGGATACTTAAATTTTTCAAAAAGTTTTAAAATGTTATTTGATTAACATACTATCTTAACGCTAAAATTTCTTATCTTATCTGTTTACAGACGCTCCTTCTATACAGAAGATTATTGCGTCCTACGCTTATCTATGGTTTGTGTTTAGTCCTGCATTTTTATTAGAGATTTAAATGTTGATAAAGTGTTGGTTTTTCTGGATTCTTCAATCAACCCATTCCACGCCCGAATTCCGAACGGGAAGAAGGAAAACTTGTATGTGTTTGTTCTTGCATACGGAATAAGAAAGGTGTTTTTATCCTTATGTCTATCTGAGGGCTGTATTAAGTTATATTTGTGTTTTATTTCTAAATTATAATTAATTGCTTTATGTATGATTACTACTTTGCTCTTGGTTCTTCTAATATCCTCTAGTGTTTCAAGGTTTAATGATTTAACTAATGGTGTTATTCTTGTCAGTTTTGAATATTCTCCAGTAATGAATCTGGCACCTCTTTTTTGAATTTGTTCTAGTTTATCAATGTTTTCTTTGGTGGATGGGTCCCATACAGAAGATGCATATTCTAGTACAGGTCTCACCAAAGTGAGGTAGCATTTTAGTTTTATATCTCTATTACATTTGTTAAAGTTTCTTTTTATAAAGCCTAAGGTTTTGTTTGATTTTTTAATAACTTCATTGACATGGGGATTCCATGATAGTTTCTCATTTATTAAGACTCCTAAGTATTTTGCATCTTTAGTTTGGGTCAGTTCTTTTCCATGAATGTAATACATTTTACATGTATTTTGATTTTTGTTGTTTCTTTTTCTTTGTTACTCTTAACAGTTGACACTTTTCTGGGTGGAAAGACATACTCCAGTTAGTTTCCCATTTTATCAATTCATCTAAGTCTTTTTGTAAAATTTTGCTATCTTGTTCTGATTTAATTTTTCTATTGATTATACAATCATCAGCAAATAACCTAACTTTTGTACCTGTTGAGATGTTGTTGGGTAAATCATTTATATAAATTAAAAAGAGTAAGGGACCTAGCACAGTTCCTTGTGGAACTCCTGAGTTAACCTTTATTGGTGCAGATTTAGATCCATTAATTATTACAGTTTGCTCCCTGCCCAAAAGGAAGTCTTGGGTCCAGTGATGTAAGGAACCTGAGATTCCAAAGTAGTTAAGTTTTTTAAGTAAACTAAGGTGGTGAACTTTGTCAAATGCTTTTGAGAAGTCTAGTAATATTGTATCTATTTGATCATTTTTGTCTAAGCCTTTTGATAGTTCATCTATTAAACCTATTAATTGTGTTTCACATGATCTATTTTTTCTAAAGCCGTGTTGATGTGGGCATAGGGCATTATATTTGTCAAGGTGTCAAAGTTTGTCAAAGTTCTGAGGTCAGATTTGCCTCAAAATCAGTTTAAAACGTAACTATTTATTTCTTGTTTAGACGAATCTACTGTTTAAGTTTGAAAACAATAGAATTTAAAAAGGTCATTTTTAAATTATAGTATTAGCATCTCATAGCCTAAACAAATTAGATCTTGATTATCTAAAAATGGGTATTTTTGTGACTGCAGCATTTATATAGCTCAAATGCCTTGATTTAGAAAATCTACGCGTTTCAAATTCCGTATATATTGCTGTCAGGTATAGAGCTTTTCGGTGAAATGTCAAACAATTTATAAAACTTACATCTAAATTACATTCCATTAAACACATTAAAGTACTTACTGTTTGATGCTCAACTCAGCTATATGTCCCAAGGTCAAGGCCATGTAGTAGTTCTGCCCAGCTCGTTCCCGTTGAATTTCGAGTGCTTTTTCCAGATATGTCTTGCCACGCTCTGGTCAGTAATGGCGTTTAAACATGAGTTAGAAATGCTGACCATGTCAAAGTGGTGTGTATACAAAACGTTTATTAATATACTTTTTACATGGCAAAAACAATGTGTGCTCAAAGCTTTTCCTTTGCTACCATCACCTTTAGGTATTTTGTCCTCTAAGTCAGTGCTTCTCAAACTTTTTAGTATGGCGGACCGGCAGGAATTTTTTCAATCGCACAGGGGACCGGTGCACTATTTTCCCTGCACTGACAATTTTTTCTGTCCTTTTTTGAAAACTTCTGTGGACCGGCGGCGGATGGCCCACGGACCGGCACCGGTCCGCGGACCACCACTTTGAGAAGTACTGCTCTAAGTCACTGTCTACATTTTGCCCACCGTATGACACCGTTAGGAACAGATGGGGAATCAGCATTCAAACCAAACTAAAAGCATACGGAGCTGTAGTGCTGCTTATTTTACTATACGCATATGAAACATGGACTGCGTACCAACGCCATGCTAGATTGTGGAAACAACTTTCAAACCAAAAGTCTGGGAAAAAAATTATCAACTCAAAATGGAAGGAAAAAGTTCCAGACACCGAAACACTTATCAAGGCAGGACTACCCAGTATTTTCACAAGCCTCATGCAGTGCCAACTACGCTTGGCGGGACATGTCGCGCAAAAACCGGTCCATCAGCTCACAAAGAGGCTCTATTAGGGTGAGCTTACTAATAGGCATAAAGTCTACTGAGTTCCACGTAAGCAATACAAAGATACGCTTAAAACGGCACTGAAGGTCTTCGATATTGGGCATGACTTTTGGGAGGTAGCCGCCAGCGACCGAGCCCCTTGGCGTTTCATGATACGGAACAGTGCAACAGCATGTGAGGCAAACAGACAACAGGCTGCAAAGTCCAGACGTCAGGCTGCCAAGTCCAGACGTCAGGCTGCCAAGTCCAGACTTCAGGCCAGGAAGGACAGTGCAACAGCATGTGAGGCAAACCGACAACAGCCTGCCTAGTCCAGACGCCAGGACAGGAAGGATCGTGTTAAAAACCCTGATGGCATCCCAACCATCTCTTGTCCGACATGCGGACGCACCTTTCGTGCAAGAATAGGGCCAATAAGCCACCAGAGGACACACGTCGCTGCCTAAGCACATGACAAACATGATGAGAGTGGTCCTCGTCGATTACGACAGACAAGCAACAACAACAACAAAAAAATAACGTCTTCCTGATTGAAGCAATTGGTTAAAACCATTAGTCATAACGTGAGAACATCGATGTAAGAGCCAAAATCAGTTAATTTTACAGTTTAAATGAGTTGATGGCCAACATTTAATTATCTAGTGGCTTTCTTATCGGCAGTCTGAGAAAACTTGCCTTATCTTAAAGAATGTGTTAGAAGAATTGATGACAACTTACCTAATTGACCAATTCTCGCGAAGCACATCCCGATATTGTTTAGCGGCACCACCATGTCTTGTGGACAAATCTTTTCCAGGTACCTTCTCTGTATGTAAGCTTTTTGGTACCATTCTAGTGCGCCTCTCAAATCTTTGTTACCTATTATTATCAGGACTCAATTTTATTCATATGTAAACTATGTAGCTAAGGGGTGCTCACTAATGCCTAATTTTGTCTCACTAAAGTCTCAGTTTGTTCCAGTACAGTCTCAGTTTGTCTCACTAAAGTCTCAGATTGCCTCACTAAAATCTTATATTGTCTCCCTAAAGTCTCAGCTTGTCTCACTAAAGTCGCAGTTTGTCTCATTAAAGTCTCACCTCTTTGGATTGTTAGTCCAATGTTGTTTAGCAAGATAGACAACTCTGGGTGATTGGGACACCTTGCTTCTAACTCATCCAATAAGACCTTGAGCTGTTCCCTCGCTTTAGCATTGTCACCTAGGTCACGTGATTACAGGGCATACAGGCAAATGTAACACTATAACACAAACTTTTAAATAAAACAAACCTTTAAATAACACAGAACTTTAAAAAACAAACCTTTAAATAACAGGAATCTCTAAATAAAACAAACATTTAAATAACTGAGACCTTGAAACAGGGCCGGTCCTAGGGTCCCTGTAACCTATGCGGCCGCAGTAAGTCCCGCGCTTTCATGGGCCCCGCCTATCGTAATTTTCACTTATTATGCTATTAATTCCTTATCCCTACCCAAACGTGGCCCCGCGCAATCTGGTTCGCATACTAGGCCGCATAGGGCCCCGCAATTGCTAAGACCGGCCCTGCCTAGAAATAAAACATATCTTAAATAACCACTAAAAAAATTTTTTAATTTAATCGTTCATAAATAATGAGATATAAAAATAACCGAACGCAAATTGTGTAAAATTTAAACGCGTCATCGCGGTAATTAAGTCAGCCGTTGTTAAACTGTATCACAGTAATAGTAAATACCTTAATAAATAATACTTCTTCTTTCTCTATCAATAATGCTTCAATGCCTATTAAAAACTTGAGTATAGCTCTCTTATCTTTCAGAATATATTATGAAGTATAAGTCGACTAATATAAGGGGCATAACCAGTCTGTATTGACAAACCTAAAAATATCATGGGAACAGTTTCCAGAATTTCTGTAGTTAATTTGTCCTCTTCTTTTTGCTGCTCGGTGATTTTAAGAATTTTATCAACCTCCTCTGGTATATCATGGTCACCTACTTCCTTAATCTTCCTGAAATACCTGCATGGAAAGGAATACTATACATCAGGGGTCGGGAAACCATGGCTTGCGAGCCATATATGGCTCTTTTGTTGGCTGCATCTGGCTCGCAGACAAATGTTCGGTTTATAACAAAAAATGTTTCTTCAGACTTCTTTGATCTACAATCTACATATTAATTTGAAGAAATGTGTTCTTTTATTTTTTAAAAATCGTCATAATGGCAATAACCTTATTAATTATTTTCTATTTTTGAATGGCTTACTTGATGTAACACATTATTAAATGTTTAGATGTGGGAAAACTTTTGGAGGTCGCATGTTGGTTGACCAATCAATTAAAGCCGAATAATGATGAGGAGTGGCATACGTGATAGTATACATGAAATATATATAGATGCGGGAAATAATCAAGGTTAGGGGTTAGTAACCTTAGGAGAGAGATTGCTATTCAAATATTTAAGGGAGAGAGCTTAGGAATTTGAGATCAAAGTGATAGCCGTGATTTCTGTGGAAAAGTGGCAAACATATTTTGTTCAAGTGGGGTTTCCGTATATTGCTTTAGAAAATATCGGACGATGTGCGCATGTGCAAAAGGGTCCGCACAACAGATTGTCGTCGTATCAGATTGTATGTAAACTTTCCGTTTAATTCCGTTGTAAGCTAACTAATTTTAGAAACCTTTTTGACAAGATGGCTAAAACTAAAAGAAAGAAAGACGATGAGTATCGTACGTACTTTTCAGCAGGAATGGACAGAGGAATTTGCCTTTATGGAGAGAACGGGTTCTGCAGTGTGTCTAATGTGCAGTGATAAAATTGCATCTACGAAAGGGACAAATGAAAAGCGAAACTTCGAGGCACACCATTCTACATTTGCATTGAAATATCCTGCGGGAGAAAGCAGAAAGAAAGCATCTCAAGATCTGCTATCAAGAGTGCAAGCTAGTCAGCAGAAAAATTGTGTTGGACCCAACAATGTGACTGAAATTCGGGTAGCTTTGCTGGTGCTTTAGCTATTTTGAAAAACCGAAAGCCATTCACAGATGGGGAGTATGCCAAAGCATTAATGATTTATGTTGCCAATGAACTTTTTGATGACTTTTCGAATAAGGACAATATAATTAAACGGATAAAAGGCATGCCTCTGTTGGCAAGAACTGTTAACCATCGTAGCATCATGATGTCAAATCAAACTGAGGCAAGGCAAGTGAAGGACATAAATGTGGCACTGTTTTCCTTTCTCGCTTTGGATGAGTCAACAGACGTCAGTAATTTATCCCAGTTCAGCGTGATTGCAAGGTATGTTGTGGGTGATACACTACATGAGGAAAGTCTTGCTGTTTGTCTATGAAGTCACAACAAGAAGGCAGGATTTATTCGAGTCCACTGAATTCGCAAAAGAAAAGAAATCTACCGATGGATAAACTTGTTTCGGTGTGCACTGATGTTGCTCCGTGCATGGTAGGGGGCAGTTTGGTGAGGTGATGTCGCTGTTGGTTCAGGTAGTCAACTTTATTGTTGCCCAACCATTAAATGATCGCCAGTTTAAAACACTGCAACATGCGTTGGTTGCCAAAGGGAACGTGCTCCACCGATTTGCGGCTTGTCTGAGCGAAATTCGGACTTTTCTTGAAATGAATTTCGAGCATCCTGAGTGAGCTGACACTGAGTGGCTCCTGAAGTTCTATTATCTTGTAGACATGACTGAACATCTAAATCAGCTCAATGTGAAAATGCAAGGCGTTGTAAATACAATCGTATCACTGCAACAAGCAATGTTTGCATTTGATAACTGGCTTGAACTCTTCATTGTCCACACTGAAATAGGTTTACTACACTTTGAAAAACTGGGAGATTTCAAAGACACGTGCACATCAAGTGAGTCTGCTCAACATCTTAATATTCAGCAGCTAGCAGGCTTCACGACTAATCTCCTGCAGTCATTTAAAGAGCGCTTTGGATAATTTCGCGAGAACACCCGTCTTTTTAAGTTCATCATCCATCCACACGAGTGTGATGTGGACAGCACTGACCTGAGATGCATCCAAGGTGTCTCCGTCAGAAATTTTGAGCTCCAAGCTGCTGACCTGAAGGTCTCAGACATGTGGGTGAATAAGTTCAAGTCACTGAATGAAGATTTGGAAAGACTGGCACGACAACAAGCAGAGTTGGCGAGTTAACACAAGTGGGCAGAAATGAAGAAAAAAAAACTTCAACACGCAGACCAGCTGATTGTCAAAACTTGGAACGCACTTCCCGCCACATACCACACACTGCAGAATGTGAGTATTGATGTCCTGACAATGTTTGGCTCTACGTATGCATACGAGCAGTCTTTCATTAATCTAATGAACATTAAGACCAACCACCGATCACGTTTAACGGATGGAAGTCTCAACGACAGCATGAAGCTTAACCCCCGCATCAACCAGACTTCAAAGTCATCAGCAAATCTATGCAGTACCATAAGTTACATTAATGGTAAGAAATATTCATTATTGATTAGAAACAGCATGACAATGTTATTAAAAAGAATTCACAGACGTGATTGTACTTTTATTGTGGAAATTACACAAAATGTACACATTTACTTGAATTTTTAGTTTTAAACATAATGTATGGCTCTCTCAGAATTACTTTTGAAAATATGTGATGTTTATGGCTCTCTCAGACAAAAGTTTCCCGACCCCTGCTATACATAGTGGCTCTTTCTTTGCTAATATCTCCCTCCCTCCCTCTCTCTTTCTCTCTCTCTCTCTCTCTTTCTTTCTCTCTCTCTCAATTTCTCTCTCTCTTTTTCTCTCTCTCTCTCTTTCTCTCTCTCTCTCTCTCTCTCTTTCTCTCACTCTCTCTCTCACTCTCTCTTTCAGCCTGATGTGTATAACTCCCACCTTCCGACATAAATGAAAATTTTATTTCGTTGGTTTTGTGAAGATTGTTTTAACAGCCAGCTAAACAGGAAAGCTATAAATATTTAAAACTCGAATAAAAATGAAAGAATAGACATAAGCCATGGCAAAGCAAACAACACAAAATCTGCTGCATAGAAGGAGCGTCTGTAATGTATGAGGTAGGAAAATAAGATCACATTGTTTGGGTATGACGCAATGACTTGCCAAGAGAAGTAACTCAATTGTTTATGGAATATTTAAACCGATAAAAAGTTTAAAATTCATTTTAGTTTATACATTTATTTTAGGGGGTTTGGTGGTACTGAATGTTTAAACAGAATTCATACAACTAACTGGGTCAACAATGCATTTAATATCATTAAACTATGTTATTCTGAAGGAAGAAATGCGATTATTTTTTTTAAATATGTAAAATTATGTTTCAGATATTAATATTTCACCATAATTTCTAAAAGTCCGTCCAAAAATATTATGACCAAAAACGTTTTAAGAAATAATTTAACATACGAGTATTTCTAAGCTCTTCACGCCTTTTGGAGTGATAGTAAGCATGTTGCTTTTGTAGAAAAAATATAAATATGATAACTTACTTCATTGCTTCTGGGTTATTCCCTTGTCTTTGCAGTATGTTCGCTTTCCTGCCGAGCGCCCACTTGTAATAATGGACTGGTCCAACCTCTTTTAGGGTTTCAATGGCCGAGTCCATGTACTTCTCAGACAGTTTCCAGTCGACTCCTTTTTTGTAAAGTAAAATTAAAATTAGGAAATTTACTATAGACATAGTTATCTTTTCCTATTAAAGTTTTATCACCACTCGTCTAATATTGTATCAACTTATTAAATCGTATTGATTGTATCAATCTTATCAACCTACTAAATGAAACCAAACGATGTATTGTGCCCTAGACATTAGCTTTCCATTGCCATTGCCAAGGGCTGTGATATGCCCTAGAAATTAGCTTACCATTGCCAAGAGCTGTGATATGCCCTAGGCATTAGCTTACCATTGCCAAGAGCTGTGATATGCTTTAGACATTAGCTTACAATTGCCAAGGGCTGTGATATGCCCTAGACATTAGCTTACCATTGCCAAGAGCTGTGATATGCCCAAGACATTAGCTTACAATTGCCAAGAGCTGTGATATGCCCTAGACATTAGCTTACCATTGCCAAGAGCTGTAATATGCCCTAGACATTAGCTTACCATTGCCAAGGGCCGTGATATGCCCTAGACATGCCTCTAGGACTGCTTGCTGTTGACGACTGCCAAACTCCTTGGCATTAATGAACAGTGCCTTGTAGAAGTCTTTACTTTCATTAGGAAAACATGACATCACAAGACGCCTGCCATGCACAGCCACCTGGGAGACCAATGATATTATAGTTTTAAAAGTTGCGTTTTTTAATAAATCTGATAAAACAAAATATATTTTCTTCATTTTAAATTCAGCTCTAATTGAGTGGCGTAATCTTTATACCGGGGATTCTTAAGTCCGGCCCGTGGGCCAAATGCTGCCTTTATTTAAATTTTAATTTTTAACCCGGCCTTATCTTAAAACATTTATTGAATCGTGGGTTTTATTCTGTAACAAAGAAATTTATATTTATAAGAAAGGCAGAATTATGTGCTGATTTGTGTACAAAATACGATGACGTCTGCAAAACATATAAGTCAGTCTTAAAGTGTGTCATTTTTATAAATATCTTAATCAGTCCATCACATGGAATAGGACACTCTTTTCAAAAGGTATGGACACCCTTGTAGTTAAACTCAACTAACTACTAACAACTAAAAAAAAACTTCAAACCATTACGAATATTTATGCCAAAAGTCAAATCTGTTCTGCCAAAAGAAGAAGAGCTTTTAGAAGCCACCAACTAGTTTCGTTGTTATGGTAAATTTTTTTGGTGTTTTTTTTTATTTCACGCACTAAAACACTTTAATATTATTATTCTATTTCCAAGCAATTCATCAAAATAGATTTTCCAGAGATTATCGAGTGTTATTTCAAAATTGGTAATGTCTATTAAATTATTTCACAAAGATTGCTGCAGTAAATGACCTTTAGGAAAGCATCATAGGTCCCTGATGTACAGTTGATGGCTAACTCCAGGACGTGACGTACGTGTGGCCATTCTTGGGCCAGGCAACCGTAGACTTGACCTTTCTTACCATGGAGCAAGATGTTCCTCTCAGCACTCTTAAGTACGTGACTTACAAAGATGGTAAAACTGAAAGGAACAAATCACAAGAAACAAATCACAAGAAACAAGGTACGAGGAACAAATCAAAGTGTAGGTTCAGTTTTCAGGTTTAAATACTATTTTAATAGAAGAACCCGCCTAAATTAGTTTAACTCTTTTAAGTTTCAATATCCGTATATATTCGTTATATCTTTGAATAACTACTTATATATGACATTCAATTAGTAGTAATTTAGCTCATATGTTTTCTGACCTATTGCAGGACTGGTCTTTGATGGCTAACTTGCCCTGCGTCCTGGCTATCTTAGTGTAGTAGATGAGCAAAGGATGTAAAGCAAGTCTGTTGACGCTATAAAAAACTGCACGCAATACATAGTTGTCTTTGAGTCGCTTCATCAACAATGGCACCCATTCGTCGAATCGGTAAACATCTATTTGTTTCCTGAGAACTTCAATTAGGTTTTCTAAAAGTAAACAGAATTATTAAAACATTTATTTTATTCCCTGTATTTTTTTAATAAAACTTATCTTTTCAGTTACAGACACTCTTTCTATGCAGAAGATTATTGCGTCTTCACTTGTGCATGGTTTCTGTCTAGTCCAGGGGTCGGCGAACGTGTAAATTACCCCATTTGAGGAAAAAATGGAACTCTTGGGGGTAATTCAGACTAATTTGGGACATATAAAACAACCCATTAGAATCCACGTTTTCGGGGGTAACGTCAACATAAAATTTTATATTTTGGGGTAAAGGGCAAAAACATTCGCCGGCCCCTGGTCTAGTCTTCCATTTTTATTAACATTTTTAAATGTCTATAGTGTGTAAGTAAGTGTAAAAGATACTTGAGTTTAGAAAAGGCACAAACATAAACGCCACGAGTCTAAGGTTGAACAAAAAAGATTTTCTTCTATATGAATTTTTTTTAAATTTATTGCATCCTCCCACGTTACTCACACAAGGTTTTACTTTTTAAAAAGCGTGACCGATTATAAGAAACTAACAAATTACTAGTGTGCTACCCGTCAAAAATAACGGACGTTTTTAAAATAAATACATTTCAGCTGAAATCTATTTATTTTTTTAAAATACACATCAGAATAAATATTAATGTACTACAGAACTTTCATTTATTTTTTATTTTATTCATTTATTTTCATATTTGAACAATTTTATGCGGAACGTTCGAAAATAGTTATTTTTGGGGCAGTAATTTGGTGTGCTGCTTTCTAAAATTAGTTGCGTCACGGACAGGAGAGACGGGACGTGACAGAGATGGCAAATTATGTATATTGATTTTATACTTTTGAAAGTATTTTTATGAAATAAAGTTCATTTAATACATATTTTAGTCTTCATTATAGTTTATTTTAATATCAGTGCGTTCAACGGCGGGTGAGGTGGTCTAGCTTGACTAAAGAGCGTCTTAGAGTCCACCCAGCTCCGAATGGGTACCTGACATCAGCTGGGGTAAAGTAAATGTGGCCGGGCATTGTACTAGCCACACAATCCCCCTTATGCGTGGCCAAAGAAACTTGTGAAAGCTGCGTCACTTGCCCCGAAAGCCAGCGTGGTATGAAAGGGGAACTTTACTGTACTGTGTTTAACACGTATAACATGGCGTATTGACATCAGAAAAGAAACAAGAATTGAAACACTTGCCTTAGCGGCCAGCAAAGTTGTCTCGGGTGAATCACGAGTGTTTTGCGTGATTGGATGACGGAGAGGTCACGTGAGTAAAAGCGCGGGAAGAAAGAGTCCTTCCCATTGGCTAAGAAGGTTGGGAAGTCAGTATTAGAGTTGGCTGGTGTCATGGCAGATGTATGCCAGTGTGTTCCACGTTGTACAACTTCAAATTATATTTCTTGTACAAAGTATAACTATTAAAGTTGTTTTATTGAAACAAGTTCTTCAGAGGATTATTGTGTACAAGGTTTTTTATTGAGAGAACGCCTACAAGAGTTACATATACACATTAATAAGTAAAAAATCATTGACATTGGTGTCAGAAGAATAAACATTGAATTCTTATCACCTTTAAGAAATTTGATAGAAGAGGTTCGTAGCAGTGACCAGTATGGTGTATTTCAAAAAGGAAAGTATTCATTAAAAGAAGAAATATTGTAATATTATCATTATTTGTGAATATTCAAGTTTTTAAGAAGCTGTGAATAAACTTTTGTGGTTCAATGAAATATTTGATACAAGAATATTTCAAGATGGCGGCTTAAACGCAGGAGACCACTGCCTGCGCTGTGTAAAACTGGATCAGACAAGTTGATCCTCACCATGCAGTGACACGGTCTGCACAGTACAAGCGTACTACAGTATACTGTATACACACTGCCGAGAGCTGGTAGGTTCTTACGTCAACAAGCCTACTGTCGTATGCATACAGTGTATGGTAACACACGGTGAACGTATATAGGATCAACAAGCTCACTGGTGCTAGTTGATTCCAGGAAATATTTGGAAACATAACCTTGAACTTGAAAAGCTATGGACTATTAACAACTGTGTCAGTGTGAATTATAAATCAAGGAACGGAATTTGTATTCATTCATTGTTTGAAAAGTGTGATAATTGCAATTTTGGATTAATGGAATGAACTAAATTGTTTAAAAACTACTCGAAAATTGAAAATTTAACTAAGTGACTGATTTCATAGTATAACTTTGGGCCATCGGATGTGTTTTGTCAATAAGAGGGAGCGTATATATAAAGTATACTTTAAGATCCCGTGTGAGGATGCTTTGTTGTCTCATCTTGTCAAAACTAAATTTCATGGTTTAGACGTGTCACTTGTTTGGACTTAACATTTTGAAATCAAGATTTTTCTCATTTGGAGGATTTATACCTTAATAAATTTAATATATAGATAACTACATTCCTTACCGGATTGCTTGACTCATATTATTCCATTTAACAAAACATGGATTACTACAAAGAATTCACTGCCATTGGCTTAAGTGGAAAAGAATTGAAAGACTTTGTTGAAGGGAAAGTCAAGGAAGCAAAAGAAGAAGAAAGAGCAATGCAAAAAATTGCTGAAGAAAAAGAGAAGCTAAGAATAGCTGAAGAAAAAGAAAAGCAAAGAATTGCTAAAGAAGAAGATAAGCTAAGAATAGCTGAAGAAAAAGAAAAGCAAAGAATTGCTAAAGAAGAAGAAAAGCTAAGAAAAGCTGAAGAAAAAGAAAATCAAAGAATTGCTGACGAAAAAGAGAAGCAAAAGCAAAAAGAGGCCAAAGAATAAGAGAGGCAAAGACAAATCATTGAAAGAGAAGAAAGAGCTGCAAGAAGAGAACTAGAACAACTTCAAATTGACAAGTTAAAACTACAAATTGATTTATAGAGTAGAGACCACATACCTGGTAATGACACAAACAGAAAGTCAGCACCGAAGGACACTATCAAAATTAGAAAATATGATAGCCAGAAAGAAAAAATGGATGTTTATCTGGATTATTTTGAATCCATAATGGCCATGAAAGGTTATAATGAAGAAGATTGGCCAGCACAACTGATGACTCAACTAACTGGAGAAGTATTTGAAGCTTACAACAGTATAGCCAAAGAAGACAAAAGCATATATAAAAATGTCAAAAAGGCACTTCTATGTCATTTCGGAAAGTCAGAAAATGATTATAGAAAAGAATTTCATGAAATGCGAATCAAGATGGACAAAGATCCACAGATCATAGTGCATGAAACACAAGTTCAATTTAAAAAATGGCTGGAACTTACAGCAATAGATACGATCAATCCAAAGGCCATACTAGACATGGTGTTAATTGACAAGTTCTTAGAAAATGCAATACCAACTCTATTCACATATTTAACTGATAAAAAAGTTCGTACTCAAGCAGAGCTAACAAATGCATTACGCACATTCAAAGACTTTCATCCAAATGTGGAAATGGATAAGAGACAAGATATCTTTGCAGCAATACAAATTAAAAACCAAGAAAGAAGACAAGGAATGAGAAACCAGAGTCTGCCAACCCAAAGCAACAGACAAACTATTTGCTGGTACTGTAACAAGCCAGGACATATGGTGAAGCAGTGTTACCACAATAAAGGACAACAAAATATGGTGTCACCTAATGGCAGCCCTATAATAAAGAAAACAGAAGAAAAATCAAGACAAGATCACTTTGAAAACAAAGGTAGCCAAGCATGGAAAGAAAAATCTAATCATAATTCCAGACATAGAGATTATGATCAAGGTAGACAATCATGGAGAGACAGATATAAGCATAATTACATATATAGAGAGTATAATCCAAGCAGAAGATCATGGAGAGGCAGATATAGTTTTGATTCCAGAATAAGAAATTTTGATCAACCATGGAGAAAGAATGAAAACCAAGACATGAATGATAGAATAAAGATGGATCGAGAAGAAATAATAACTTGTGACACTTTAGACACTATTGACAATCACGCATATTGCAAAAGGGATGAAGGTCATAGTAGCAGCGATAAAGATGGTACTAGTGAATTTGAAACCATTCGTGTGGAATCATCTGAATTAGGAAGAACAATTGGTTGTGTATTAAGCAGAATGAAAGACAGATAAAAACAATGATTTTCAGATAAAGCTTTCTACTGACAGTGACTGATCTGGTCGAAATTCTATTGCATTATCTGGAAG
The DNA here is from genome assembly GCA_944989445.1 of Ampullaceana balthica. Taxonomy (NCBI): domain Eukaryota; kingdom Metazoa; phylum Mollusca; class Gastropoda; family Lymnaeidae; genus Ampullaceana; species Ampullaceana balthica. Next base: position 14,309 of record CALYLW010000380.1, on the reverse strand, counting down.
CAAAAATGACATCTCAAAAGCTAAACGACTTATTCAAGATGCTGGAATTAATATTGTGAATGGACGTAATCGTAGTCGTGGTTGGTGAATTATTGAACATTTAACAGTCTGAAGAAACATTCAAAGCCCAGCCTGTTTGAATTCATACTCGTCAGCTGAGGAATGACTATTTTTGAACTGGGCTATGCTATTAACCGACTACAAATTTGACATTAAACCTGTGAAGGGAAAGGACAATGTGGTTGCAGACATATTAAGTAGAATGACAATAAATAAAGACATTCTGTGTATTCCTAAGTGTTAAAACCAGAGACTGTATTAATATTAGTCTGTGAATTCCTCAATGATAAAACCAGAGACTGTATTAATATTAGTCTGTAAATTCCTAAATGATACAACCAGAGACAGCAGTGGCGTAGCTAGGTGGGCGGTGGGGCGGTCTGCCCCGGGCGGCACACATTTTGGGGGGCGGCATTTGGGGGCATTTGAAAAGTACAGCCCTTTCGGACAACCGCCCTTTTCTTTTGAAAGAGGAAAACACGGGTGAAAATAAAATATTCGTACTTTCGAGTCGTAATTAACGGATTCTCAATACATTTTTTAAAAATTACATACTGTTTGTTATAACTAACGCATAACCGTTAAGAAATTTAAAATCGCTTAAAAATTGTATCAATTTGTTTTGAAAATTAAGCGGTTTACATCACAGGTTACGCTTTTTATAAGAAAACAACACAAAGAACACATCACCGCTGCACCGAATATACTATTAATATCGCCGCGACAGTTATTGCGTGGATTTTCGACATGCACAGAATGATACGCGAAAAATTACCTACATAGTTTGATGGTTCAAACATTGTGTTTAACTTGCAAGTAGTAATTTATATTAGATATATTTATATATATATATATTAGATCTACTGTTTAAGTTTTCAGAAACTTATTCTAAGGTAATTTATTAAAAATGTAATGTTTTGTTTCTCTTTTTATTTGTTTTTTTTTCAATAAAGTAGCGCACAGAAAATGTGTGTGTTTCATTAAAATACGTATATTCACTAAACATTTTACGTCTATCCTATTAAAATAATGTTTAGATAGTTTGAATTAGTCTATTTTACTGAAAATTTTTGCGATTTTTTAAAAAGAAAGATTAATCGCGATTGTTGTTTTTTTTATCCAAATTTTGCATAATGGTGAAAATTTGTTAAGATCGTGCATTGTGTATTCACCATTTAAAAAAAATTCTTTATTGTTTTTGTTGTAAACTGTTTGATGATCTTTTCAAATCAAATTTTAAGAGGCAAAAATGGTTTTAACAAAAAGTGGACATTTAATCTCAAAATAAGTCATCACGAGTTGAATCTCCTGCATATTCGATCATTTTCCCAATGGAAGGAATTAGAAATAAGAATTGGACATGGTGCAACTTTTGATAAACTACAACAACAGCATATAGATAAAGAAATAAGAAAAAATGAAAGCAAAAACTCACAATACTTGATATAATTAGATTATTGGCAAAAAAAATTGGCGTTGAGGGGTCATCGTGAAAGTATTCATGAGGAAGACATCAATTCAATTGAAAATAGAGGAAATGTTCTAGAATTTGTTGACTTGTTGGCCAAGTACGACCCAGTATTATGTGAACATTTAGTAAACATTAAGATTGGTAATAAATATAGTGTCTCCTATTTGTGGAAAATGATTCGAAATGAATTCATAGACCTATTGAGAGACTTTGTTGTAGAAAATAAAGGAAAAAACTGCTGAGGAAATCACAAATATGATTTTAAATAAATTAGAAAATGTTTAGATACAAAAAATTGCAGAGGAAAGGCTTACGATAATGCTTCCGTCAATCTAAATGCAGATTTTTTAGCATGCACAAATCATTCTTTAAACCTGGCATGTTTATATGCAGCTTGTACTGCTATTGATTCCTTTACATTTTTTGGAACTATCGAAAAGTTGTTTTCATTTTTTTTTAATTCTTCCACTCGTCGATGGGAAGTTTTACTTTCTGTCACAGGTCAAGGTGTCAAACGCAGCGTTGAAACTTGCTGGAGCAGAAGCGGTTAACTATAGCAAAAAATCATTTTTTTAAAAACATTTTAAGCGCCTTGGAAAAATTGACATCTGAAGAAGATAATAGTAAAACGAGATCACTTGTTGAAAATTTTCTCAATTAAAATAAACAGCTTAACAATGATATTAAAAATAATTCAGAGATATAATTATGGTACTTTTAGTTTAACACAAAATGCACACATTTACTTCAATTATTAGTTTTAAACATAATGTATGGCTCTCACAGAATTACTTTTCAAAATATGTGGTGTTTATGGCTCTCTCAGACAAAAATTTCCCGATCCCTGATTTAATACTACAAAATCCTGCAATATTGTCCGTAGAACAAAATATAACAAATTATTTAACTTTTGATAGCATAACACACGATTTTTCTACTATGAAAGTTAGGAAAATAAATGTATAAATAATATGTTTACATACTAATGTACACAATTTGTTTATAAAATAAAAACAACCCGTAAAAAACCAAGTTTTTGACTATAAATCCTTTATGTACGAGAAGTAACTAAAAGAATGTTCATTATAATACGCAGTGCCAGACCATCCAGAAATACAAAATTGCAGTTGAGTCGTAAAACATGTTTAATATAATGCGCACCGATCAGAAATATGTTTATAAAAAGAGTTGTCAATAAAATACGCTCCTTATTGCGCGACAGAAAGGTTGTTCAATATAATACGCACCGCGACGCTCTATCTCAAAAAATAGCATGATACATAGGAATAAATAAAATAATCTAAAAAATCAATAATTTAATTACGGTACATGCGATCGATCTGAAATTTTGATACATTGTTTTTATCATCGGTACGAAACTGCCTGCAAAATTTCAGCTCGCTATCTTGCGAGCAAGTGGGTTAAAAATCGATCAAAAGTTTTGGCGACAAGGTCGGTCGGTCGGACGGTCGGTCGGTCGGTCGGTCGGCCGCAGACACCACGAGTTAATATAAAGGATTTAAAAATAATTAAATCATTTATTTATAAATACTAAATAAAAGCATACTAATTGGTATTTTTTGGTGTAAATTTGGAATACGATTGTCTCATGGGGGAGGGGGGACCTGCAACCTCATTAGCTTTCTTGTAACCTTTAAAAAAAAAGTATCTTGTATTTTTATAAAATATGTATTTATAGGTATAACATCTTATTTGGCCTCCTTTATTGCTGCTTACTTAAATGTGGCATCCAATGGTAAAAATGTTCGCCACCTTTACTTTGTTTCAATTACAGTAATTTATTTATGTTTATTAATTTATAAAAACCATCATACCATTTACCTAGAAAGGGCGGCAAATTGGAGACCGCCCCGGGCGGCAAAAGGTCTAGCTACGCCACTGAGAGACAGTAATAATATTAATATTTTTATTCGCTGAACAATGGACAAGGAACAGTGTTTGAATTCAACTGGATTATTATTTAATTTTAATAATATTGATTGTTAAAAGTATTTTAATTACACAAAATTACAGATGTGTTTAAAATTTCAGTTTCATCTTTTCAGCACAGGTAGACTGTTGCAGTCCTACAGATTTTTTCTCTTGATTTTTATGTCCAGATATTGTATGTAAGGCAATGAATGTCCATTGATTATAAATATTTGAAATTTGAATATATATATATATATATATATATATATATATATATATATATATATATATATATATATATATATATATATACGAGTGTTTTGCGTGATTGGATGACGGAGAGGTCACATGAGTAAAAGCGCGGGAAGAAAGAGTCCTTCCCATTGGCTAAGAAGGTTGGCAAGTCAGTGTTAGAGTTGGCTGGTGTCATGGCAGAGGTATGCCAGTGTGTTCCAAGTTGTATAACTTCAATTAGGCATTCTCGCTCAAAGTATAAATATTAAAGTTATTTTATTGAAACAAGTTCTTCAGAGGATTATTGTGTACAAGGTTTTGTATTGAAAGAACGCCTACAAGAGTTACATATACATATTTTAAAAAGTAAACCATTGACAATAGTCTGTACCATCTACTAACAATATGTGTAACAAAGAACGTAATCAAAATTATCCCACTTCTCCAGACTCGTCTAAATTCTACAAACTGTTTGCGTTGTTGAAGTTGTTCAAGTTGTTCAAGTTGTTCAAGTTGTTCAAGTTGTTCAAGTTGTTCAAGTTGTTCAAGTTGTTGAAGTTGTTCAAGTTGTTCAAGTTGTTCAAGTTGTTGAAGTTGTTGAAGTTGTTCAAGTTGTTCAAGTTGTTCAAGTTGTTCAAGTTGTTCAAGTTGTTCAAGTTGTTCAAGTTGTTCAAGTTGTTCAAGTTGTTCAAGTTGTTCAAGTTGTTCAAGTTGTTCAAGTTGTTCAAGTTGTTCAAGTTGTTCAAGTTGTTCAAGTTGTTGAAGTTGTTCAAGTTGTTCAAGTTGTTGAAGTTGTTCAAGTTGTTCAAGTTGTTGAAGTTGTTCAAGTTGTTCAAGTTGTTCAAGTTGTTCAAGTTGTTCAAGTTGTTCAAGTTGTTCAAGTTGTTCAAGTTGTTCAAGTTGTTGAAGTTGTTCAAGTTGTTCAAGTTGTTGAAGTTGTTCAAGTTGTTCAAGTTGTTGAAGTTGTTCAAGTTGTTCAAGTTGTTCAAGTTGTTCAAGTTGTTCAAGTTGTTCAAGTTGTTGAAGTTGTTGAAGTTGTTGAAGTTGTTCAAGTTGTTCAAGTTGTTCAAGTTGTTCAAGTTGTTCAAGTTGTTCAAGTTGTTCAAGTTGTTGAAGTTGTTCAAGTTGTTCAAGTTGTTCAAGTTGTTCAAGTTGTTCAAGTTGTTCAAGTTGTTCAAGTTGTTCAAGTTGTTCAAGTTGTTCAAGTTGTTCAAGTTGTTCAAGTTGTTCAAGTTGTTCAAGTTGTTGAAGTTGTTCAAGTTGTTCAAGTTGTTCAAGCAGTTCGTGACCTCTGAATTTCGGTAAAAATTTAGATTTTTTTTTCTAGCCAAGCGACAATTATTCGGTGCTTTCTTTCAATATTGTTGGAAGAATAAATGATTTTTTATGAAAATTTGCAATAAAATTTCGAAGTTTAAATGAAAATAGATAGAGATTTAGATGAAGATGGTAGAACAAAATCGAAAGAATATTATTTTAAGTTAAGGAACAAAGTAGGATTAGAGGAAGAAGGATGAAAGAGAAAATAACAGTTATCCGATAACTACGATGTTGTGGTATCTGGGTTCGAGATAATTAAGATATTTTGAGTTTAACCGTGTCAGACAGATATGGATCATCACATGAAGAGTCATTCTCTAGGTATATGTGTAATCTTTGGCGGATTAAGGGGGGGGGCTGAACAGGCTAAAGCCAGGGGCCTCCGATGGTTTAGGGGCCCCCGAATTTAGTATATTTTATAATAAAGGTGGACGCATGTTTGCATGAATCCCTGAAAATATCATAAATTATTTAATTAAGAAAATCTTATATGTTAATCGGATAGCTATTTGGACCCGATAGTCTTAGTAATCGAAAAACATGATTTGATAGGCTCAATAAGAGACTATTTTAAAGAATATTGTTAATATTTTTTAAATTGACAAGTTTCGTCAAGCTCTCCTGGCCGTGTGGCAGTGTTTAGGCTTGTTGTGCAAGCGATATCGGGATCGATTCCCAGTGTGGAAGAATTTATTTTTTAATTTGTCTTTTTTTTTAATTGTCTTTTTACACTCAATTTTAGGATACCGGCAAACAGTTATTTCTTCATGTTCGGTTTTTTCTTGAATAATCTTTTTGGCTGGGAAGGCCGATCCCGTAGTACAAACAAAGTATGAGATAAGATAAGGAACCAATGAACTATTTAGTTACCATTTAAGTCTTATATTAGCTGCTAGCAATCATTTTATTTAAAGGGACGCTGACTGGATAGGGCCCCAGTTTGAATTGCAGCCAGGGGCCCCGTGCAGGCTTAATCCACCCCTGTGTGTGATATATATGACTATAAAACTTATGTGAATGATAGTGTGTGCGTGTGTGTGTGTATGTTTATAGTATTCCTAGTTTTAAGGACTTGTCTGATTGGACTTCCTACCCTCAGTAAATGTTGAGTCCACGGAACTGCCAAAGTACATGAGAAGTTCAAGGTCATGTTCAGACAGCCATCCCTCGACATCCGATATTCTCTTTTCAAATAACATGGAGAGAAAATCAGCATCCACGCACACTCGTTTTTCTAAATGTTCGGGACTAAATCGTGTCACATCATTAACGAGATATTCCTTCGCAAACCGAACAACAGCTTCTGGAAAGTACAAAAACTTCTCACAGATCTCGATGTAGCCAGTGACGTCAACGCAAGGGGCGTGGCTTTCTAGTAACGCCTTGATGTCGATGGGGTCAGTCAACATGTCCACCTCCACGAGGTCGGTGTTATTTCCTGAAAGAGAAAACTTCTTGAATGTTGTAAACACAACACTGACCATGGAGCGTGATGACCACCAAAATTTGCATAATTTGGTCAGAAACGCCAAAAATTCGTGGTCACTCCCAGTGGTTCTCAAACTCTCACACTTGTGGAACACAAAAATGTGATGATGTTTTGGACAACGCTGCAGCAAAGATTCAATCTGACCTAAGACAAAGACGTCAGTGTAACTGCTTGGTGCTGGACTCAAGGTTACTCCCCCTTGTATTGTTGTCATGACTGTAGCGAGGACGTCTTGTACCGTTGACAATCTCTTACACATGAATGAGTGACACAGGAATCCGTTGTGTTGGGGGTAGGAATCTGATTCCTGCAGTTCCTGTATTGCCTGAAATATGCAAATTTAAAATAAGCTTTAATACGTGTTATTTTTTTAATATTTTTTTTACCTCTATTTATTCTGTTACCTAACCTTGTCATATTTTGCTCGGTTCCATATTTTTAAATAAATCACTATCAAAAGTTATCAAAAGGTAAATAAATTAGAACCTAAACTATGTGTAAAAATGTTATTTTTATTTTCTTAATTGAAATTGTTTAACATAAATAATTTACGACCATGTAATGTGCAAATTAAAACTTTGCATAAATTACGTACATTAGTTTTTCATAAACTTTGGTAACAAACTCTTCAACATAAAAAGATGACTTCCATGAATTTATTTAGAAAATTTACTGACTTAATTTACCTCTCAAAACACGTCAACTGAAGCATTTCTTAGTGTGCCTGTTTTTTAAATTATTTATTCCTAAACTTTGAAACATCTTACAGCAACAAACTTATCTTTTAAAAAAATTGTACAGAATTTTCTCTACGAATATCACTAAGTCCTGATGAACTTCAACAAAACTTGTGCACGTTATTTTGTAATAAACTGACTATAAGTAGACCGATAAGTATACCGTCACTTGACCAGTGTGTCCACTCTAACTTGACCAGTGTGTCCACTCTAACTTGACCAATGTGTCCACTCTACCTTGACCAGTGTGTCCACTCTAACTTGACCAATGTGTTCACTCTAACTTGACCAGTGTGTCCACTCTACCTTGACCAGTGTGTCCACTCTAACTTGACCAGTGTGTCCACTATAACTTGACCAGTGTGTTCACTCTAACTTGACCAATGTGTCCACTCTAACTTGACCAGTGTGTCCACTCTAACTTGACCAGTGTGTCCACTCTAACTTGTCTAATGTGTCCACTCTAAATTGTCTAATGTGTCCACTCTAACTTGACCAATGTTTCCACTCTAACTTGTCTAATGTGTCCACTCTAAATTGTCTAATGTGTCCACTCTAACTTGACAAATGTGTTCACTCTAACTTGACCAGTGTGTCCACTCTACCTTGACCAGTGTGTCCACTCTAACTTTAACAATGTGTCCACTCGAACTTGACCGGTGTGTCCACTCTAACTTGACCAATGTGTCCACTATAACTTGACCAATGTGTCCACTCAAACTTGACCAAAGTGTCCACTCTAGCTTGACCAGTGCTTACACTCTAACTTGACCAATGTGTCCACTCTAACTTGACCAGTGTGTCCACTCTAACTTGACCAATGTGTCCACTATAACTTGACCAATGTGTCCACTCAAACTTGACCAAAGTGTCCACTCTAACTTGACCAGTGTGTCCACTCTAACTTGACCAGTGCTTACACTCTAACTTGACCAGTGTGTCCACTCTAACTTGACCAATGTGTCCACTCTAACTTGACCAATGTGTCCACTCTAACTTGACCAATGTGTCCACTCTAATTTGACCAATGTGTCCACTCTAAATTGACCAATGTGTCCACTCTAACTTGACCAATGTGTCCACTATAACTTGACCAATGTGTCCACTATAACTTGACCAGTGTGTCCACTCTAAATCGACCAAAGTGTCTGATCTAACCTGATAATGATATCGACCACAGTGTCATCAAATCCGATAATTTCATTTCATTAAATATTTTGAACGAATGACGTCAAGAGGTGCTGATAGTTCTTCACGATTTGAGCCCACTGACAGATTCCAGTGTCTCTACCACGTGAGTCCAGTCCAAGTCAATGTAGAGTCCACTAACAGAGTCCAGTCCAAGTCAATGTAGAGTCCACTAACAGAGTCCAGTCTCTCTACCAGTTGAGTCCAGTCCAAATCAAAGTGAAGTTCTGTTGAAATTCTCTCGCCCTGAGAACTGATATTGTGTGATGTACGAGAGTGTGATATAATGATATGAAAGCCACTTGACCCAAGATAAGGAGCCCAACTGAATGACACTCATCACGTTCAAATCTCGGCTGTTGATTTGTGCAGGTTAATGTGTCTGATGTCGATGGGTTCATTTAGATTTGACAGCTGAGGCAAACAGAATAAACAGATTTTGTTTTCTCATCGCAAGAACACATATAAATCCTCTTTCTTCCTATCTGGAATTCTAGCGTGGAATGGGTTGCCTGAACACACCAGGAAACCAACAAACTACATGTATCTAAATTCAAAATTCTAATAAAAATGAAAGACTAGACATAAACCATAGAACAAATGACGAAGAACACAATAATGAAACAACTGGTGTGTACAACAATGAAACAATTGATGTGTACAACAATGAAACAACTGATGTGTAGAAACAATAAAACAACTGAAGTGTACAACAATAAACAAGTGATGTGTACAACAATAAAACAACTGAAGTGTACAACAATGAAACAAGTGATGTGTACAACAATGAAACAAGTGATGTGTACAACAATGAAACAAGTGATGTGTACAACAATGAAACAAGTGATGTGTACAACAATGAAACAAGTGATGTGTACAACAATAAAACAACTGAAGTGTACAACAATGAAACAAGTGATGTGTACAACAATAAAACAACTGAAGTGTACAACAATGAAACAAGTGATGTGTACAACAATAAAACAACTGAAGTGTACAACAATGAAACAAGTGATGTGTACAACAATGAAACAAGTGATGTGTACAACAATGAAACAAGTGATGTGTACAACAATGAAACAAGTGATGTGTACAACAATGAAACAAGTGATGTGTACAACAATGAAACAAGTGATGTGTACAACAATGAAACAAGTGATGTGTACAACAATGAAACAAGTGATGTGTACAACAATAAAACAACTGAAGTGTACAACAATGAAACAAGTGATGTGTACAACAATGAAACAAGTGATGTGTACAACAATGAAACAAGTGATGTGTACAACAATGAAACAAGTGATGTGTACAACAATGAAACAAGTGATGTGTACAACAATGAAACAATTGATTCTTATCACTATGAAACCACTGATGTTTACAACCATGACTCAAATTTTGAGTAGACTAATGTAACAACTGGTTTATACAACTATGAAGCTTGTGGCATTTAAAACAATTCAAATCACCTGAGGTGGATGAGGTTTGTGTTAAACGTCATTTACCTGATCAACTAAAGTTGATTTTCCCACCATAGGCGGCCCGCCAACTTGAGTAACGGTTCCTAACTTTTTCATCGAGGTTCTGATGGACTCTGTAAGATCTTTTCTGATTTTGGGACCAAACTCTGTCTGCACCGCCCTTGTTATGTCTGACACAAATTGAGGGAACATATCCCTGGGATATTGAAGCTGGTGACTGGGGTGTTGAATTTGATGGGTGGGGTGTTGAATTAGATGGGTGGGGTGTTGAATTTGATGGGAGGGGTGTTGAATTTGATGGGTGGGGTGTTGAATGTAATGGGTGGGGTGTTGAATTTGATGGGTGGGGTGTTGTATTTGATGGGTGGGGTGTTGAATTTGATGGGTGGGGTGTTGAATTTGATGGGTGGGGTGTTGAATTTGATGGGTGGGGTGTTGGATTTGATGATTGGGGTGTTGAATTTGATGGGTGGGGTGTTGAATTTGATGGGTGGGGTGTTGAATTTGATGGGTGGGATGTTGAATTTGATGGTTGGGGTATTGAATTTGATGGTTGGGGTGTTGAATTTGATGGGGTGGGTGTTGAATTTGATGGTTGGGGTGTTGAATTTGATGGGATGGGTGTTGAATTTGATGGTTGGGGTGTTGAATTTGATGAGTGGGGTGCTGGTGATAATGACTTGACGAATCAACCGGATGTGTATTGGGGCCATCTTGGTGCGTGACCCGGTGCGCAGATGGCAAACTTTGAGATAAGTAGGTCATACTGCGATAAGGATCGTTCAGATTATGGTCATAGATCTCTTCACCACCGACTCGGTGGCGTCCATGAGTCACATCACGGTGTGAGGATCCCTGATCAGGTGTGGTCCCGGTACAAAACGCTGCGACATTTCGTGAACTTGGCCTCGCATGAACAGCTCGTTGCACGGCGAGCTGCTGGTCCATGAATCTGTTGTACAGGGGTCCCCCACCATGTGGGTCAGAGGGGGTCGGGGTCGTTCTCGGGGGCCGCCCCCTGAAATGTCCTTTAAATAACTCGTCCATTTTTAATTGCAGTGGGGTAAAAGAAAACTTGTTTGAACAGTTGATGACGTAGACGTAACCCAGGAGCTGGTGAATTCAGCCGACATAATTTTACCTGCAGAGGAGAGTAAGAAATAGAATTTATAAATTAATACATAAATCCTCCCATAAATAAACTGAAGAAATAGCCGGGAACAAATGATGGGGTGGTGTGGGGTAAGGGGCCATCCATGAAACACGACAAACCGCGGGGAACGTTTTACCCAGCACTTGTATTACTTCCTGTAAACATTGATGGTTAAGGATGAATGACATCATAGCTTATAGCTTATCTATACAGACGCTCCTTCTATGCAGAAGATAGTTGCGTCCACAGACCATGACAGATGATCTGTTGGCAAGTGATGCAGCATTCACAAGCCACGGCTTAGTGAGTTCCACGCATTACCCAGCCGCCTAACACTACATTAGGAGCGGGGTGATTCAGGGACGCCCTAGGCCCCGGGAACAAACCCTTGCCTTCACACGGATTCGAACCCGTGACCATCGGTACGACAGTCCAGTGCGCTGCCACTCGACCACCGCGTCCCCATATTCATAACTATGGACGAAGTTTGAATTAAGCAATAGATAAGTGATGGCAAAGATTGGTAAAGGGCTGTTACGGAATGATGCAACACACACCGGATGAAAACACAACACACAATAGATGAATTGTACAAAACACCGGATGAGTGCGACAACACACACTGATGAATGGCACAACACACCAGATAAATGGCACAACACACATAGAATGATTGGCACAACACACACCGGATAAATGACACAACACACACCGGATAAATGGCACAACACACACCGGATAAATGGCAAAACACACCAGATAAATGGCACAATACACACCAGATAAATGGCACATCACACATAGAATGATTGGCACAACACACACCGGATGCATTGCACAACACACACCGGATGAATGGCACAACACATAATGATGAATGGCACAACACACACCGGATGCATTGCACAACACACACTGATGAATGGCACAACACATATTGCTGTTCTTGTTTTAATCCTGTTGAATCTTTCTATTATTAGTGTTTGTTCATCAATATTAGACGTACTGTATTAATGGCTACGATTAAAGTGACAAATAATTAAAACAATAATAATAAAACAACAATATTAATAATATTTTAAAGTAATAATAATAATAATTAACAATAATAGCTTTATAATAATAATATTAATAGTTTCAGTTTTAGGCTTTAGGAAAACAGATCTTGTGAAACCCAATCAACTGGTCTAAATCTAATAGTCTAATAGATTACTTGTCAAATGTATTAGACGATAATCATATAATTCAAACAATATAACTAGACTTCTCAAACTTTCGATTAAGTTTACCATTCCAGTTCACTGAAGAGGGAAAAAAAAATAAATAATTATAGTTATAGAATTGTAAGTTATAGAAAAATATAATATATATGTCAGTGTCAGTCAGCCTGCACATACAAGAGGTGTTCATCTACATATATTAATTATATGGAACTGAACACATAAGCGTTCATTTATACATCCAACATATGTTTATGTACACATACGTGAAATTCTGTAACAGCGAGCTGCGATCTGTTCAGTAACACTAGTTTTCATCTACTTAACAAGATATAACTGGTAGGAACAAGGTCATAGAACTTCAAACAGTGAGACTTTACCGTCGACGTAATTGGGGGATTTCCCACTTTCTGATGTTTCTATATTTAGCCTACAAGGTTTTCCCTGTCTTCGGAACTTACGCACGCACTGATGATGGAGGAACCTTGTCTTATCTATACAGACGCTCCTTCTATACAGAAGATTAATGCGTCCACAGACCATGCCGGTCTGTTGGCAAGTGATGCAACGTTCACAGGCCTCGGCTATAAGGGTTCCACGCATTACCCAGCCACCTTTATTTCCCCTAACTAATGTTAGGTACTCATTCGGAGCTGGGCGGACTCAGGGACGCCCTAGGCCCCAGAAACAAATTCTTGCATTCACAAGGATTCGAACCCGTGACCTTCCTGAATTTTGGACTGAACTCATGAATTAAGTTACAATGGAACTGTAACTTTCATGTATTCACACTCCATGATGTACCTGGACTGTAACTCATGCGGGCGCCCCAGGGTGGGCCAGGTGGGCCATGGCCCACCCAATTTTTAGAGCTAATGGACCACAATGTATTTGGCCCACCCAAAAAATCAACTGAAACCAACAATAGGGCAACTGTTTAATGTACAACTCTTCTTTTTTATAAGTTTGTTAATTTTTTTAGTACTAAATAACATTGCGATTTTGAAAAAAATCGGTTTTGCTTAAAATAATTTCACTATGTGGCCGTGTCCGCCACAGAAACTGGGCACTACCCCCCTCCCTCCCCATCCCCTCTCCACCCCCACCCCTCCAATCTCTCAGACCATATCGCACCAGTCCCTCCCCCGGCCTAGTGGAGGGTTGACCATTGAAATGCGGCGATCGCTGGTCGCGTTAGCGCCGAACAAAAGCTCAAGTTTAATTACCAAAAATTGCGGTCAGGGTCGGAGACGTCATGGGGCAGTGGTCAATCTGTTACATTTGAAGTGCGTCCAGACGGGACATGGGAACAGAGGAATGCCAACAGTATTTTATAGTGGCCAGGGAAAAACATGAATGGAACGAGTTTTTACGACTTGAGCCATAGGATGATCTCCAATATCACCCCACATTCCTCTGACTACCAATATAAGGGGAGGTCTGTGGGAGACAAGGGAGAGAGAGTCACACAGCGCCTGGAGAGCGAGTGATCCAGTGCCTGATGAGGTGTACCGAACTAAGTGGTAGAGTAGCGCATAGCTTAGGGACTGTTATAAAATTGTTTACTGTGCTTCCTGATTTAGTTATATACTTTAGTGCTTTAACTGTGTCAGCCTTAGGATAGAAATTACTCTAATAAACACTATTCACAACTATAGTCGGGCACTACTTGTGTGTTATCTACTTATTAAATAAAACTGTCAAGTTTTGTGTGTGTGCTGCAATATATCAAGATATAATCAACCATAACATTCCAACTATAGCCACCACTCGGCTACAACTAAAAACTAATTTTAAAAAAACAATAAAAAGGAAACTGGGCATGATGTAATTATGGAAATAAAAACACATTTCTCGAAAAATTGCCCATGAATCTTTTTTTATAAAAATTCGTACATCTGAAAAAAAAACAACAACTGTGAAGCGTTTCCTCACGCAATCCACTCAACCGGAAATACCGAGTAAAAAAGTTGAAAACAACGTCTCATCTGATGTTATTATGGACGATGTTGATACCAAGGATC
>CALYLW010000379.1:992052-1024278 GCA_944989445.1 Ampullaceana balthica | reverse complement strand
CTGGGGACATATGTGCCCAACTGCCCCAAATTGTGACGACTCTGACCTGCGTACAGTGGATACGGGTTTGATTTCCTTTGATCTCACTATTGACACGAGCGGACGTAGGTTCACTATTGACACGAGCGGACGTAGGTTCACTATTGACACGAGCGGACGTAGGTTCACTATTGACACGAGCGGACGTAGGTTCACTATTGACACGAGCGGACGTAGGTTCACTATTGACACGAGTGGACGTAGGTTCACTATTGACACGAGCTGACTTGAGTTCACTATTGACACGAGCGGACGTAGGTTCACTATTGACACGAGCGGACTTAGGTTCACTATTGACACGAGCTGACGTGAGTTCACTATTGACACGAGCTGACGTGAGTTCACTATTGACACGAGCGGACGTAGGTTCACTATTGACACGAGCTGACGTGAGTTCACTATTGACACGAGCGGACGTAGGCTCCCTATTGACACGAGCGGACGTAGGTTCGCTATTGACACGAGCGGACGTACGTTCACTATTGACACGAGCGGACGTGGGCTCATTATTGACACGAGCTGACGTGGGCTCACTATTGACACGAGCGGACGTAGGCTCACAATGGACACGAGCGGACGTAGGCCCACTATTGACACGAGCGAACGTAGGCTCACTATTACACGAGCGGACGTAGGCTCGCTATTGACACGAGCGGACGTAGGTTCGCTATTGAAACAGCGGGCGTAGGCTCACTGTAATAACTATGCAAGACTTACAGTGCTGGATTTACATATTTTTTTGCTAAACAAGCTTTATCTTTGAGCCCCCGCCGTCTTGGGGGCCACCTGGATTTCTTTTTCCTATTTGGCACTGACATAGCATATCTGGACTTCAAAAGAGCCCCCCGCCCCCGCCCCCATATCATCTCAAATAGCATAGGGCCCATCAAGCCCAAATTTGGCCCTGAATACTTTTAGCAATGGAGGAGAAAATTTACATGTATCAGTAATGGTTTGGTGTTTCTATTCAATTTCGTACCTTTTAGCCAATATTCAGTCTTTGCTTTTTTTATTTAGGGCTGTGTGCGTGAAAAGAGGTGGAGAGGTGAAAGCGGTGATGTGAAAGATGGTGGGATGTCTTGTGTGAAAGAGGTGGGAGTGTGAGAAGAGGTGGTGTGTGTGGGTGGTGCAGGTGTGTGAAAGGGTGGGTGTGTGAAAGGAGGTGGTGGTCGTGATTGGGTGAAAGAGGTGGGGTGTGAAAGAGGTGGGCTGTGTGAAAGAGGTGGGCGTGTGAAGAGGTGGGCGTGTGAAAGCATGTGGGCGTTGATTTGTGTGAAAGAGGTGGGCGTGTGAAAAGAGGTGGGCGTGTGGAATGAGGTGGGCGTGTGGAAGAGGTGGGCGTGTGTGAAAGAGGTGGGCGGTGTGTGTGAAGAGGTGGGCGTTGTGAAAGAGGTGGGCGTGTGAAAGAGGTGGGCGTTAGGTCGTGTGAAAGAGGTGGGAGGTGGGCGTGTGAAAGAGGGGGCGTTGAAAGGGTGGGCGTGTGAAAGAGGTGGGCGTGTGAAAGAGGTGGGCGGCTGTCGTGTGATGAAAACTCAATGAAAATTGGTTCAAGGGGAAGCAAGCAGGGCTTGAGGCTATTCTGGTAAAACCTTAATTTTTCGTTTAGCATCAGAAAACTGTAGAAGAAAATCAATAGATTCAATTTCATGAGAAAATATCTTGATATTAGTTTTAATTTAATAAGTCATTAAAAAAAGAAAATTAAATATCTGGGGGAAAATGAAACTATTTCTCTAAACAATTTCACGCACCTTTCAATACGAAAGTGAATTTGCAATTTAAGCAACGCCCCACAATCATGCAAGACGTCACTCTCTACATCTACAACAGAGAAACAAACGAAAAGACTCTCCACAATTTTGATGGATTAAAAGTTACCACACTATTCCTATCGGGCAAAGTGATGTCCGAAATGTTGCTGGCGCACTATTCGGCCAATCACAGATTTCAATAGAATCACCGAACCCAGCAATGTTTATATTAGCAGCGTCCATGTCAGTTGTTAGAAGATTGGAAAATGGAAACTCACATGTCATTAGATTAAATGTGGTAAACTGGTAGGTCGATCCAAATTGGTATTCATGTATCCCCCTGAGCAGGTTTGGCCTGTTATGCCCCGTCCATCACGGATCTTGGTCAATAATGCACGAATTTTGGCTTGCTCTCCCTCTTTCAGAACATGTTTACATTGGTGGGGTGGGGGTGTCAAGTTCGGGAAGTATCAGTGGAGTTGAGCGGAGCTGGGGGAGGGGTGGTGGAGTGGCGGTCCATTCGCTCTCGGAGTCAAGTTTTCTGTTATGTAAAGGAAGCGTCTTCAGCGAACTACTCAGTTTGCGTATTGCTGGAAAGGCGGAGACGGTTTGGCGGCGAAACTTCCTGACTATGCTGGGCGAGTCTCCAACCTGAGCAACGCCTTCGGCTCGATGCCCCCATCAGTGCCAACTCAGGGCATCATGATGACCTGGGCCGTCTGTAACTAGGTCCCCACAAGAGGAAGATGCAATAAATTCTTTCAATTTTCAGCGACTCCAGACGTTATGTCCTAATTTAAAACCAATGTTTAGGCCTTGTTTAAACATAGCTGCTCTTAAGGAATAAGTCGATTGCAAGAATAATAAAAAAATAAATATATCGGCATCAAGGTGGACAACAAATGTATATCGGACGTAAAGCTTTTTTAAAATTAGTGCCACTATTTCAGTGTACACCCCACCCCCCCCCCTTTTTATTTTTATTTTTGAGGCATTAGGAAAAACTGATACATTTTCATCTTGAAATTTCAAGATTTGTATATTTATTTTACAATTTTTAAAAATATTATTTTCGTGCATATTTTACATTAGTGGGTAATTTTATCAATTATAATTGGACATTAGTGGGTCTCGCTATGGTGTCGACTCTCTCAATGATCGATTGGGGGGGGGCAGGAGGTGGGGGAGCAGATTGCACAGTATTTTGATTTTATGAAACATTTCTGGTTTGTAATAAAATGTTGGTTTAAATAGTGTAATGGACTTTTAAATGGTGTATACATTTTTGGGGACACTCTATAGTCCCGTTCATGTCGGTGCTAGCACTATGATTAACTCTAGACGTGTTCATGTCAAAGAAATAATGTTGATTTATCCTAGGCTTGTACTCGTACATGTGATGTCAGAATGATGATGAATTATTAAAGACCCTTTCGCGTGAAAGTGAAAAGGTCAGATCTCGTCTAAATACTCTTTAACAACATCCCCCGATGTAATTCTTATATTGTTGGCTAGGAAGGTCGCACAAACCGACACACAATCACACATCATCCCCCCCCCCTTTTTATTCACCCCCATACACCTTTTCAAAGGGACTGTGTCCTAAGTTTCTCAGTAACGAGGACAAGGGGGCTATGATAAAACTTCAACCAAATCTCACAAGAGCACGGAACTTTTGCGGGCCAAGGGAAATAACATTAACCAGAACTTGTGTGTTCAACTCAACACTTGAATTTTCCAACAGTTGTCTCCCCAGGTCTTCGACTGACCGCCGATGTGGGTGTCGTCTTTCGTCGTATTGGGTCATCAGATATTTGGTCAGCCAGTAGCCCC
This sequence comes from Ampullaceana balthica, assembly GCA_944989445.1. Lineage (NCBI taxonomy): Eukaryota > Metazoa > Mollusca > Gastropoda > Lymnaeidae > Ampullaceana > Ampullaceana balthica. Next base: position 1,020,655 of record CALYLW010000379.1, on the reverse strand, counting down.
GTCTCGTCCTGGCGGGATACGATTTCACGACGGCCAGTTCCCTCAAACATCTAAATCAGAGGTTCTCAGACAGTTTGGTTCCTTTATTTTATTCAATTTTGTTTAAACTTCGAGAAAACCCACGCAGCAAGCTACTAACAAATGGATTTCACCTGCACCCATGACGTCATTCAGTGTGAGATTTTATTGTGGGGGGGGGGAACGAAGAAATCATCCTGCATGACGTCATTCACTGGCAGGACTAAATCACAAACTGTGGCAGCGGACAAGGCAGAAGCCAATAGAGCGAGAGATTCTCTGGAAGAGGTAGAGATTAATTTGCCATAGGCTAAGAAAACTTGCCTCCAATTTCAATACAACAAGGCAAGCACTGAAATGGAACCCCGAGGGAAAGCGAAAAAGGGGTCGTCCAAGAAACACTTTGCGCCGAGAATTGGATACAGATATCAAGAGAATTGGCCGCGACGGGAAGATCCTGGAGAAGCTGGCCCAGAGTCGAATCCTCTCATCAGACTTTGGGGGCGCAGTTTGCCCATCCCCCTGCTTTAAATCTATGCATATAAAATTATCCATATGACAGTTTTGTGCCTAGTTCTTTTATTTTATAACACATTTTGTAACTTGTAATTTCGTGATTAGTCGTTGGTGACATGCATCAACTGACAATTAGCCCACGGCATTGTTGGAGATATTAAAATTATTCCTGGACTCTGTTACTTTTGATGTTTATTAAGGAATACACAAAGTATTGGAATAAAATAAGGTAATACAAACAAAAGATTATGTAAAAACTGAGACGAGCAAAATAAGGTAATACAAACACTAGATGCGCATAAAAATTAGTGGAGCAAAATAATGAAAAATAAACAATAGATGAATACAAACATTGGAGGAAAAAATAAGAAAAAAAGATGAATATAAAAATTGGAGGAACAAAATAAGGTATACAGACAATAGATAAATACAAAAAATTGGAGGAACAAAATAAGAAAAAAAGATGAATATAAAAATTGGAGGAACAAAATAAGGTATACAGACAATAGATAAATACAAAAAATTGGAGGAACAAAATAAGAAAAAAAGATGAATATAAAAATTGGAGGAACAAAATAAGGTATACAGACAATAGATAAATACAAAAAATTGGAGGAACAAAATAAGAAAAAAAGATGAATATAAAAATTGGAGGAACAAAATAAGGTATACAGACAATAGATAAATACAAAAAATTGGAGGAACAAAATAAGAAAAAAAGATGAATATAAAAATTGGAGGAACAAAATAAGGTATACAGACAATAGATAAATACAAAAAATTGGAGGAACAAAATAAGAAAAAAAGATGAATATAAAAATTGGAGGAACAAAATAAGGTATACAGACAATAGATAAATACAAAAAATTGGAGGAACAAAATAAGAAAAAAAGATGAATATAAAAATTGGAGGAACAAAATAAGGTATACAGACAATAGATAAATACAAAAAATTGGAGGAACAAAATAAGAAAAAAAGATGAATATAAAAATTGGAGGAACAAAATAAGGTATACAGACAATAGATAAATACAAAAAATTGGAGGAACAAAATAAGAAAAAAAGATGAATATAAAAATTGGAGGAACAAAATAAGGTATACAGACAATAGATAAATACAAAAAATTGGAGGAACAAAATAAGAAAAAAAGATGAATATAAAAATTGGAGGAACAAAATAAGGTATACAGACAATAGATAAATACAAAAAATTGGAGGAACAAAATAAGAAAAAAAGATGAATATAAAAATTGGAGGAACAAAATAAGGTATACAGACAATAGATAAATACAAAAAATTGGAGGAACAAAATAAGAAAAAAAGATGAATATAAAAATTGGAGGAACAAAATAAGGTATACAGACAATAGATAAATACAAAAAATTGGAGGAACAAAATAAGAAAAAAAGATGAATATAAAAATTGGAGGAACAAAATAAGGTATACAGACAATAGATAAATACAAAAAATTGGAGGAACAAAATAAGAAAAAAAGATGAATATAAAAATTGGAGGAACAAAATAAGGTATACAGACAATAGATAAATACAAAAAATTGGAGGAACAAAATAAGAAAAAAAGATGAATATAAAAATTGGAGGAACAAAATAAGGTATACAGACAATAGATAAATACAAAAAATTGGAGGAACAAAATAAGAAAAAAAGATGAATATAAAAATTGGAGGAACAAAATAAGGTATACAGACAATAGATAAATACAAAAAATTGGAGGAACAAAATAAGAAAAAAAGATGAATATAAAAATTGGAGGAACAAAATAAGGTATACAGACAATAGATAAATCTTATCTTATCTGTTTACAGACGCTCCTTCTATACAGAAGATTATTGCGTCCTACGCTTATCTATGGTTTGTGTTTAGTCCTGCATTTTTATTAGAGATTTAAATGTTGATAAAGTGTTGGTTTTCCTGGATTCTTCAGGCAACCCATTCCACGCCCGAATTCCGGACGGGAAGAAGGAAAACTTGTATGTGTTTGTTCTTGCATACGGAATAAGAAAGGTGTTTTTATCCTTATGTCTATCTGAGGGTTGTATTAAGTTATCTTTGTGTTGTATTTCTAAATTAGAATTAATAGCTTTATGTATGATTACTACTTTGCTCTTGGTTCTTCTATCCTCTAGTGTTTCAAGGTTTAATGATTTAACTAATGGTGTTATTCTTGTCAGTTTCGAATATTCTCCAGTAATGAATCTGGCAGCTCTTTTTTGAATTTGTTCTAGTTTATCAATGTTTTCTTTGGTGGATGGGTCCCATACAGAAGATGCATATTCTAGTACAGGTCTCACCAAAGTGAGGTAGCATTTTAGTTTTATATCTCTATTACATTTGTTAAAGTTCCTTTTTATAAAGCCTAAGGTTTTGTTTGATTTTTTAATAACTTCATTGACATGGGGATTCCATGATAGTTTCTCATTTATTAAGACTCCTAAGTATTTTGCATCTTTAGTTTGGGTCAGTTCTTTTCCATGAATGTAATATTTTGAATTTATTTGTTTCTTTTTCTTTGTTACTCTTAACAGTTGACACTTTTCTGGGTGGAAAGACATACTCCAGTTAGTTTCCCATTTTATCAATTCATCTAAGTCTTTTTGTAAAATTTTGCTATCTTGTTCTGATTTAATTGTTCTATAGATTATACAATCATCAGCAAATAACCTAACTTTTGTACCTGTTGAGATGTTGTTGGGTAAATCATTTATATAAATTAAAAAGAGTAAGGGACCTAGCACAGTTCCTTGTGGAACTCCTGAGTTAACCTTTATTGGTGCAGATTTAGATCCATTAATTATTACAGTTTGCTCCCTGCCCAAAAGGAAGTCTTGGATCCAGTGATGTAAGGAACCTGAGATTCCAAAGTAGTTAAGTTTTTTAAGTAAACTAAGGTGGTGAACTTTGTCAAATGCTTTTGAGAAGTCTAGTAATATTGTATCTATTTGATCATTTTTGTCCAAGCCTTTTGATAGTTCATCTATTAAACCTATTAATTGTGTTTCACATGATCTGTTTTTTCTAAAGCCGTGTTGATGTGGGCATAGGGCATTATATTTGTCAAGGTGGTTAACTATTGTACTATATATTATGTGTTCTAGTAATTTACAGGTGATACTAGTAAGTGATACAGGCCTGTAATTACCAGGGTCTGATTTATCCCCTTTCTTAAAGAGTGGAGTTACGTTAGCTAATTTACAATCCTGGGGCACTTTACCCTGGTTTAGAGAGGCTTGAAAGAGAACTACAAGGATTGGGGACAGTTCATTGCTTAGTTCTTTTAATAATCTTGCAGGCAAATCATCTGGGCCGTAGCTTTGTTTATTTTTAAGTTTTTTTAGGAGTGAATGTATACCTATCTCATCTACAGTTATGTTACCTATTTCCTCCATTTTATTTAAATTTATTAAAACTTCCTTGTCGCCTGAGGCAGAAAAAGATGATGCAAAATATGTGTTAAGGATATTAGCTTTAGTTTCATTATCATTATAGGTTTTATTATTTGAGCCTTTTAGTGTGGCTATTCCTGAAGGTTCCATTTTTTTTAGATTTGATAAAGGACCATAAGTTTTTATTGTTATCTTTGGTAATTACATTGTTTATATACTCATTTTGGAGGTTTCGACTAAGTTTTTGTGTCAAGTGTTTAATCTTTAAGTATTTTTTTGTGTATCCTATATGAATAGGTAGCTTTATATTTCTTAAATAAGTTCTCTTTTAGTTTGCATAGCTTTTTCAATCTAGAATTGAACCAGCATTTGTTAATTTTATTTGATGTTAGTTTTGTTGGAACATTCTCATCCATTATAGTTTTTAGATTTGTTTTTATATCTTTCCAAATTTCTTCTACTGGGCTATTTGTGTTAAATTTACTTAGGAAAGTTTGTTGGAAGTTAGCCGCTGATTGGTGTAGTTTTATTGAATTACATTTATTCCAAAGATAGATTATTCTTCTAGGTATCATATTAATTTTAGTTTTTATTGTATTGGTGACCCTAACAATATCATGGTCGGACAGTCCTGGAATTATTTTATAGTCTAACACTAGTCCTGGTCTATTTGTTAGGAATAAATCTAGTGTTTTATTTTTCCTTGTTGCTGTTTTTACTATCTGTTCTAGGTTTAAATACACAAAATTGGAGGAACAAAATAAGAAAAAAAGATGAATATAAAAATTGGAGGAACAAAATAAGGTATACAGACAATAGATAAATACAAAAAATTGGAGGAACAAATTAAAATAAGAAAAAAAGATGAATATAAAAATTGGGGGAAAAAAATAAGGTATACAGACAATAGATAAATACAAAAAATTGGAGGAACAAAATAAGAAAAAAAAGATGAATATAAAAATTGGAGGAACAAAATAAGGTATACAGACAATAGATAAATACAAAAAATTGGAGGAACAAAATAAGAAAAAAAGATGAATATAAAAATTGGAGGAACAAAATAAGATAACAAAAATGAATATAAAAATTGGAGGAACAAAATAAGAAAAAAAGATGAATATAAAAATTGGAGGAACAAAATAAGAAAAAAAGATGAATATAAAAATTGGAGGAACAAAATAAGAAAAAAAGATGAATATAAAAATTGGAGGAACAAAATAAGAAAAAAAGATGAATATAAAAATTGGAGGAACAAAATAAGAAAAAAAGATGAATATAAAAATTGGAGGAACAAAATAAGAAAAAAAGATGAATATAAAAATTGGCAGAACAAAATAAGAAAAAAAGATGAATATAAAAATTGGAGGAACAAAATAAGAAAAAAAGATGAATATAAAAATTGGAGGAACAAAATAAGAAAAAAAGATGAATATAAAAATTGGAGGAACAAAATAAGAAAAAAAAGATGAATATAAAAATTGGAGGAACAAAATAAGAAAAAAAGATGAATATAAAAATTGGAGGAACAAAATAAGAAAAAAAGATGAATATAAAAATTGGAGGAACAAAATAAGGTAATACTATTAACAGATAAATACACAAAAAGGTGGATATTAAACAACACGTAAAAACAAAAGTTTTTGACTATAGATCCCTTATACTTATATATGAGACATTTGCAGACTGAGCGTGACTAAACTCTCCTTGCTGTAAAACACGGGGATGTGGTCATGGATGGCTGGAGTGAACTCCAGTGACACGTGGATATCAACAACAGAAGACGGCTACAGAGAGTTACATAGAGATGAACTAGAAATGCATTAATTTAATTACGGTACATTCGATCGATCTGAAATTTTGAAACAATGCATTGTTAGGTGACACGAGTCTATGTGCAAAATTTCAGCTCGATAGCATCACGGAAAGTGGGTCTTTTTTAAAACTTTTGTTTTTCCGCCTCCCCGACCAAGACAGACAGAGACGACGGTGAAGTTTATATTAGGGATTTAAAAATTAAAGGAATTACAATTCAAGTAGGAATGCAGATTATAATCGAAGAATTAAAAAAATTGGGGGAATAGAAAGAATAAAGGAATACCACCAGAATAAAGCAATTTTAAAGTTTCGTGGGAATCTCTCTTATAACCACGTCCGGGGGTCAACTACAAACCAGAAATGAGATCCATTGAATGAAATGAGAACTCGGCCCAATATCCCCCCCAAACCACAACCAAACCCGACTTTTCTCCGTATGTGCTGGTCAGTGGCCGGGCGAGTCAGCCCTCAGGTCACTGTTGATGTTAGGGACATCAAATCTAAAGCCAGAATTATCTACTATTTTGACATCCAGGAAACAATTCCCACTAATACAGGTGTTCATGTGCAGTGCATCAATGTATTATTAAATAATATTAAATACAATATTAAATAACATTGATATTATGTATATAATAAAATTAAATATGTAATTAAAAACATCTATGTTTTGATTCTTTCTTATGTGGACCTCTAGTGTGTAGTTGGCTCCCAAGCTGCTGTTTGACAGTTAATGCGGCCCTCCGGCAGAAAAGTTTGAAGACCCCTGCTTTAGAAGAAAGCATTCATTCATTCATACATACAAACCATGTCCTGGAATTCGACGATTTAAAAAAAAATAATTAATTTTTGGGGGGTGGGGGTCAGGTATTGTTGACAAGTGGGAGATTGAACATGGCACCGGACACGGCGTTTTAAGACGAAAGTTGTCACAAAGACATTGAAGTGACATTTTGCTGGCTTCCACGCTTCGTGTGTGACATGTCTCAGGGCGAGTTTAGCACTGCTCTTCTTAAAATCCATGTTTAATTATTGATTTCTTCCATTAGGGGAAACTTGAAGACATTTTTGTTTTAGAACCAAGTTGATGTAGCGGTGATGCATAATGTAAGATGCAAGATTGAATCTTGATATCCTGTTGGTGTGTGATGTTGATGCGAGGAAGATCAATACATTTATGACGGGGCCATGTTTAATAATCACGAGCGGTATTTAGTATGACCACCTTAAAGTTGAGTTGATTTACATCTATTGTTAGGCCCTGGTAAAGTAGTGGTTATTTATTGATTTTATGTCTTAATTGATGTCTTATCTTATCTATACAGACGCTCCTTCTATGCAGAAGATAGTTGCGTCCACAGACCATGACAGATGATCTGTTTGGCAAGTGATGCAGCGCTCACAGGCCGCGGCATTGTGGGTTCCACGCATTACCCAGCCGCCTAACTAGTGTTAAGTGCCCACTCGGAGCGGGGTGACTCAGGGAGGCCTTAGGCCCCAGGAACAAACTATTGCCTTCACACGGATTCGAACCCGTGACCATCGGTACGACAGTCCAGTGCGCTGCCACTCGACCACCGCGTCCCATTTGATTTATTCAATCAATTTGCAGTTGATCAGGTTGGGTTGATATTAAGAGTTGATGTTGGGTTGAACTCTATTGTTGATGTTGGGTTGACCTCTATTGTTGATGTTGGGTTGAACTCTGTTGTTGATGTTGGGTTGACCTCTATTGTTGATGTTGGGTTGACCTCTATTGTTGATGTTGGGTTGAACTCTGTTGTTGATGTTGGGTTGACCTCTATTGTTGATGTTGGGTTGAACTCTATTGTTGATGTTGGGTTGACCTCTATTGTTGATGTTGGGTTGAACTCTGTTGTTGATGTTGGGTTGACCTCTATTGTTGATGTTGAACTCTATTGTTGATGTTGGGTTGAACTCTGTTGTTGATGTTGGGTTGACCTCTGTTGTTGATGTTGGGTTGACCTCTATTGTTGATGTTGGGTTGAACTCTGTTGTTGATGTTGGGTTGACCTCTATTGTTGATATTGGGTTGAACTCTGTTGTTGATGTTGGGTTGAACTCTGTTGTTGATGTTGGGTTGACCTCTATTGTTGATGTTGGGTTGACCTCTATTGTTGATGTTGGGTTGAACTCTATTGTTGATGTAGGGTTGACCTCTATTGTTGATGTTGGGTTGACCTCTATTGTTTATGTTGGGGTGACCTCTATTTTGGATGTTGGGTTGAACTCTGTTGTTGATGTTGGTTTGAACTCTATTGTTGATGTTGGGTTGAACTCTGTTCTTGATGTTGGGTTGACCTCTGTTGTTGATGTTGGTTTGAACTCTATTGTTGATGTTGGGTTGAACTCTGTTCTTGATGTTGGGTTGACCTCTATTGTTGATGTTGGGTTGAACTCTCTTGTTGATGCTGGGTTGAACTCTATTGTTAATGTTGGGTTGACCTCTATTGTTGATGTTTGGTTGAACTCTGTTGTTGATGCTGGGTTGAACTCTATTGTTGATGTTGGGTTGAACTCTATTGTTAATGTTGGGTTGAACTCTGTTGTTGATGCTGGGTTGAACTCTATTGTTGATGTTGGGTTGAACTCTATTGTTGATGTTGGGTTGAACTCTATTGTTAATGTTGGGTTGAACTCTGTTGTTGATGCTGGGTTGAACTCTATTGTTGATGTTGGGTTGAACTCTATTGTTAATGTTGGGTTGAACTCTGTTGTTGATGCTGGGTTGAACTCTATTGTTGATGTTGGGTTGAACTCTATTGTTGATGCTGGGTTGAACTCTATTGTTGATGTTGGGTTGACCTCTATTGTTTATGTTGGGTTTACCCCTATTGTTGATGCTTGGTTGACCTCTATTGTTGATTTTGGGTTGACCTCTATTGCTGATGTTAGGTTGAACTCTATTTTTGATATTGGGTTGATGCATGTTGAAATTCCGTCTTTTTTACTTGTTCCCACTAATCCCGCCTAAGAGTAAATTTCTTTTTTTTTAAAAATCGTGATAAGAACATTCAATCTAAAATAGCCATCAATCCTAGCGATTTTCTTTATGTCAATCAAGCGCTGCCACTCATCTGATTCACAAAAACATTGATTTGTGTAGGGTGGGGTCAGAGGTCATAGTATAAAAATCAACAAAGTCTCGATTTGATGGGATGGAGCTCTTTAAAGCCGGAGATTAGCGATCGTCTTGCCACGAGGGGCTAGCTACATTGAATGAATGAATCAAAGGCTTTCACATAGCAAAAAACAAAACAAACACAAATACGCGTGGTGAGTGTGTACAAGCGTGGTGGGTGTGTACAAGCGTGGTGGGTGTGTACAAGCGTGTTGAGTGTGTACAAGCGTGGTGAGTGTGTACAAGCGTTTTGAGTGTGCAAGCGTGGTGAGTGTGTACAAGCGTGGTGAGTGTGGTTAAGTACTGAACTTTTCATGCAGCTGTAGATAAAGGTATGCATTGTTCCTGCAGGTGTTGAGAAAAAAAAAGTAATGAAAGGTTATTATCATTTGAAAGTACCTTTTTATGATAATTATAAAACAAACATTAATAGCTCTATTTAAAAGTAAGTACATGTAACATATTCATTCATTTGACCAATAAACGTTGACAGCAGAAATTTACGGATGTCAAATCTATGTCCGCGCTTAACTTGGTAAGTATGTAAGATCTTTGACTTGTTGGTTGTCTTTCAGATACTTTGAAGTCAACGTTTCATTGTTCTACCAATGTCATAAACAGAAATAGCTTCACTTGTCCAGCCCTTTAAATCACCTCTATAATGTAATTTTTTTATTTATTTAAAACTTTGGGGTAAGATTCTTGGGAAGTGAATTGCGAGCGGGGATGAGGGGGTGGGGAGAGGAACGGTTAGGGGCTTAATTTTATCAGACCTCTTGAAAACGAAATAAAATAACCTTTTCGAGAACTCAATTTTTTTTTAAATAAAAAATAAAATAATAAAAAAAAATAATAATTGGAAAAACGCTTGGCCAAATGAATGCGTCCATTTTAGACACTTGTCACGCCAAATCTGGAGATTTTCGGTGTGGCGTGCTGTTTGGGGATGTTCTTCAAATTTGGGAAGACCACAAAATTCACCCAATGAGAAGAAGAACTCGAGGAAACTTGCAAATACGATTTGGCGCTGCTCAGCTAAGCTGATGCGGAGCTTCAATGCAAAGAAAATATCGCAAAATTTTTTAACTTTTTAAAAAGATTGTTAAATTTAAGAATGCTGTTGAGGTACTTGAGTGCTTCGAACACCGACCACGCCAGAAATAAATGGTTTTAGAATATGATAAAGAAAAAAATTTAAAACGAGAAATCACGAAACTGACAGGAAAACACGTACAAACAAACAAGACTTGCATTAAAATACCGGAAAGACACGAAAATTATGCGGTATAGTATTAAAAATATGGGTGAGTTTAAAAAAACAACTTTGGGTTAAATATTAGAAACGAAAACTGCGTAAATTTGGGATAAAATTTTATAAAAAAAAACTAAAATGGGCTCCCTTGGAGTTTTGTAATAGCAACTAAAAATCTAATTTTTGAAATATACCTTTTATTGACTAGTATTGAATGATAAAACGTTTTAATATGCAAGAGTTGTATTAATTTTATTTTTAATGTACGTAAATCCAATTACTTTTTAAAAAAAAATAAGGATGTCTAAATACTCTAAATCTGTACTTTTCTTGTCAGATCAGAGTGTCTAAAGTGTGTTACAATGAGATTTAAAAACAACAACAACCTGGGCATGAGTTTTCAGGTTGGCTGAGGACAGAAGAAAACACCTGACTCACTTAAGTTGTGCTTAACGCTTTCGTTTTACCTTTCTTATTCCGCATGCAAGAACAGACACATACAAGTTTTCCTTCTTCCCGTCCGGAATTCGGGCGTGGAATGGGTTGCCTGAAGAATCCAGGAAAACCAACACTTTATCAACATTTAAATCTCTAATAAAAATGCAGGACTAAACACAAACCATAGATAAGCGTAGGACGCAATAATCTTCTGTATAGAAGGAACGTCTGTAAACAGATAAGATAAGATAAGATAAGATAAATATGTTCTGTTGCATTGATTCTTTTCAACAGTAACTCAAAGGCTTCGTGTTCATAAATACTTAATGTTTGCATTTTTAAAGTTATTTTTTTTTCTTTTGAGATTTTATCGTGAACAGGGAAGGGAGATTATTTAGATCAGAGCAATGCGCTCTATAAGATAAAGCATTTTAAAATTTCTTTGCGACGTTGGCTTTTATTTTTCTTGATAAACAATGCACTTAGACGTCACGCACCGGGGGGAGGGGGGTGTATTTAAGAACAGTGATGTCACAGCAAAATGCGCGACTTTAAATATTAAAAGTATAAAAGTTCCACTTAAATATTTGATTGCTTACAATTTATTTAAAGACGTTTTAAATGGCTTCATATTTGCCTCTATATTAGAGTGCAGCCTTACACTAAATACATAGTTAAATGACAAAAAAGGGATTTGAAACATGCTTATTTTCAAATAGAAAAATACGGCTTTTATGAGGGGGGGGGGATTTTGAGAGGTAATATTGGAGGAGGGGGGGGTCTAACTTTTTTTGTGACATCTTGTGACAAGAGGGGGAGGGGGTGAAAAATCGGCAAAATTCGCGTGACGTCATCTATGGATGTCCACCCAAGCATATGCGCTTCTTTTTTTTTAGGCATATTTTTTCCTCTGACATTTTATAAGTACTTCATTGTGAATCAGATGTGTACTAAGTACTCGAGCTATGTATACAAATCAATACAGGTCACTCCCACCACGCCCCTCTCTGAAATCTGGAAAACTGACAAGGGCCAAAGGTCACAAGGGATCATCTGTCCGGCTACTTTCGGAAGGAGGAGATCGACACGAGACTACTCTCTAAGCACGGGACTTCCTATGAACTAATGCCCCAGAGACTTGGTGGCTCGTCTGTTTAAGGGAGAAAGTGGGTTGAATTCTCACACAAGTTTTTTTTTCAGTGCAAGCACGCGCACACTTTCCACAGCGGAACCTGTTTACTTCCGAAACCATCAGGTTCATTTCCTGGAAGGGTGACGAGCTGGGGAGATGGTGGCATCATGTTGAGAGCTCTCTAACTCGGGGAGTAGAATAAAATAAAACTTGTTATAACCAAAACATTAAAACATAACACACATCAATTTGTTGAAACGTCAGCACAACCTTGCGAAATTTGACGTGCTGTTGTACGTCCTAATAGTGTTTTTGTACCTCCCAATAGAGTTTTTGTACATCGAAGCATGTGTTTTTGCATCTCAATAGTGTTGTTGTACATCTCAATAGTGTTGTTGTACATCTCAATAGTGTTGTTGCACATCTCAATAGTGTTGTTGTATTTCCCAATAGAGTTGTTGTACATCTCAAGAGTGTTGTTGTATGTCCCAATAACGTTGCTGTATGTCCCCATAGTATTGTTGTACGCCTCAAAAGTGTTGTTGTACGTCTCAATAGTGTAACTGTGACTTTATTTTTACTTATTAATATGTAACTTGTAGGCGTTCTCTCAATACATAATCTTGTACACAATAATCCACTGAAGAAAAAAAATGCAAAATACACAAACAAATTGTGCAATGAAAACAATAAATTTGAGCTTTATTTTTAGACTGATACGACAGTAAACGTTTCGGCTAATGCCTTCATCAGTACAACATAAAATACATTCTTACAATACTTACATAAGTAATAATAACATTCTTAAAAAATATTGTATTTTAAAATATTTATGTTAAATAAAAAGAAAGGAAAAACAAAAACAAACATGGACACAGGATATAGCAAAAAGGGGGAAGTATCCAAAGTTACAGTAAAAACCACAACGGGAACAAGATTATGCAGTTAAGTAAAATTATGAATTTGGTTAATTCCATATGGAGCCAACGTACCAAATCTTTTTATGAGTCTATTTTCCATGTGGACTCTATCATGGGTATTGCTTGCATATAAAATACCAGTTACTGCAATATCTGATATGCCGTTATGGTCAACACTGTTAAAATGTTTAGAAACAGGACATTGAGCCTGTTTATTTATATTATACAGGTGTTCTCTAAACCGATCTCCAAGACGACGACCAGTCTCACCCACGTAAATTTTATTACACCTCTTGCAAAGAATTGCATAAATCACGTTGCGACTTGTGCAAGTGAATCCATCTTTTATTAAGAATTTTTCAAGAGGGAAAGAAATGTTGTTAATTTCCATCACATATGGACAAGTATTGCAACGGTTACGGTTGCAACCTTTTGTTCCAATATATGCTTTCATTGTGGGAAGGTGACTTCTTACAAGAATATCTCTGAGGCTTCTATCTCTCCGGAAAGCAAAAAGAGGAGGTTTTTTGAAGACCTGCTGAGTTAGAGGGTCAGCCATAAGGATTGGTCGGTTTTTGAGAATCACCTGGCGAGCTTTAAAATTATGAGGATGAAAAGTTAAAATAAATTTTGATCGATCACATTGATCAGAAACAGATGATTTAAATGTATCCTGTCTGGTCATGCCTTTAATTCGATTGACAGCGGATATTAAAACTGTTTCCGGGTATGACCTTCTTCGAAAAAAATCCAGCATTTCATTACTTTTCTCCAAAAAGTCTGCCTCATTACTGCAGAGTCGTTTAAGTCTCAATAGTTGCGAAAATGGGATAGAGCTCTTACAAGATTCAGGATGGGACGATGAATACATAAGGAAACTATGGCTGTCTGTAGACTTGTAAAAAATTGATGTGGATATTTTATTTTCTTTCAATTTAATTTGTATATCCAAAAAATTAACAGCACTTCTATGGATTGTTGAAGTAAATTTGATCGAAGAATGGAAGTTACCGACGAAGTCAATAAAACTTTGCAATTGTTGCATGTTCATTTTTGTAATTCCAATGCAATCGTCAATGTATCTCCTGTAGTACTCTGGAGAGATACCTTTGTAATTTTCACTCCATAGGTGTTCCAAATGGCCCATAAATATGCATGCATAACTTGGTCCCATTTTCGTTCCCATAGCAACTCCACTAATTTGATCAAAAAACTGTCCGTTGAACTCAAACGAGTTTAAATTTAGGACCAGCTCAGTTAATCGTAGTATGGCACTTGCGGGGATCTTGAGATTTGCCTTCTTGTTGAGAAAAAATGAGATTGCAGAGAGGCCATCGGCATGAGGAATAGACGTGTACAATGAAGAAACGTCCATTGTAAATAGTAAATGATCTTCATTGGGTAAAACCAAGGAATCCAGAGATTTTAACATATGGCTAGTGTCCTTAATGAAAGATGGCAAATCTCAAGATCCCCGCAAGTGCCATACTACGATTAACTGAGCTGGTCCTAAATTTAAACTCGTTTGAGTTCAACGGACAGTTTTTTGATCAAATTAGTGGAGTTGCTATGGGAACGAAAATGGGACCAAGTTATGCATGCATATTTATGGGCCATTTGGAACACCTATGGAGTGAAAATTACAAAGGTATCTCTCCAGAGTACTACAGGAGATACATTGACGATTGCATTGGAATTACAAAAATGAACATGCAACAATTGCAAAGTTTTATTGACTTCGTCGGTAACTTCCATTCTTCGATCAAATTTACTTCAACAATCCATAGAAGTGCTGTTAATTTTTTGGATATACAAATTAAATTGAAAGAAAATAAAATATCCACATCAATTTTTTACAAGTCTACAGACAGCCATAGTTTCCTTATGTATTCATCGTCCCATCCTGAATCTTGTAAGAGCTCTATCCCATTTTCGCAACTATTGAGACTTAAACGACTCTGCAGTGATGAGGCAGACTTTTTGGAGAAAAGTAATGAAATGCTGGATTTTTTTCGAAGAAGGTCATACCCGGAAACAGTTTTAATATCCGCTGTCAATCGAATTAAAGGCATGACCAGACAGGATACATTTAAATCATCTGTTTCTGATCAATGTGATCGATCAAAATTTATTTTAACTTTTCATCCTCATAATTTTAAAGCTCGCCAGGTGATTCTCAAAAACCGACCAATCCTTATGGCTGACCCTCTAACTCAGCAGGTCTTCAAAAAACCTCCTCTTTTTGCTTTCCGGAGAGATAGAAGCCTCAGAGATATTCTTGTAAGAAGTCACCTTCCCACAATGAAAGCATATATTGGAACAAAAGGTTGCAACCGTAACCGTTGCAATACTTGTCCATATGTGATGGAAATTAACAACATTTCTTTCCCTCTTGAAAAATTCTTAATAAAAGATGGATTCACTTGCACAAGTCGCAACGTGATTTATGCAATTCTTTGCAAGAGGTGTAATAAAATTTACGTGGGTGAGACTGGTCGTCGTCTTGGAGATCGGTTTAGAGAACACCTGTATAATATAAATAAACAGGCTCAATGTCCTGTTTCTAAACATTTTAACAGTGTTGACCATAACGGCATATCAGATATTGCAGTAACTGGTATTTTATATGCAAGCAATACCCATGATAGAGTCCACATGGAAAATAGACTCATAAAAAGATTTGGTACGTTGGCTCCATATGGAATTAACCAAATTCATAATTTTACTTAACTGCATAATCTTGTTCCCGTTGTGGTTTTTACTGTAACTTTGGATACTTCCCCCTTTTTGCTATATCCTGTGTCCATGTTTGTTTTTGTTTTTCCTTTCTTTTTATTTAACATAAATATTTTAAAATACAATATTTTTTAAGAATGTTATTATTACTTATGTAAGTATTGTAAGAATGTATTTTATGTTGTACTGATGAAGGCATTAGCCGAAACGTTTACTGTCGTATCAGTCTAAAAATAAAGCTCAAATTTATTGTTTTCATTGCACAATTTGTTTGTGTATTTTGTATTTTATTTAAAAGCTTTATTGCAGTCCCATTCTATATGATGTATTAATCCACTGAAGAACTTGTTTCAATAAAACAACTTTAATATTTATACTTTGTACACGAATCATAATTTGAGGTTATACAACGTGGAAATCTTGAAACACACACACATTCCGTCCTTCCATTACGGAACTTCTCTGACAACTGATCCCCCAACCTTCTCAGCCAATGGGAAGGCTTCTTTCTTCCCACGCTTATTACTCACATGACCTATCCGTCATTTAATCACGCAATACACTCGTGATGCACTCATGATACACATGTGACATTCACCCCCATTCTTCAAAAAAAAATGTTTATGAAATACAATATTTTTGATCTTATTAAAATCAAATTAATCTATATCTATATTCAAATTTCAAATATTTATCATCAATGAACATTCATTGCCTTACATACAACATCTGGACATAAAATCAATAAGAAAACATCTGTAGGACTGTAACAGTCTTCCTGTGCTGAAAAATGAAAATTGAATTTTAAACACATCTGTAGATTTGTGTAATTAAAATATTTTTAACAATCAATATTATTAAAATTAACTAATAATCCAGTGGAATTCAAACATTGTTTGCATTTTGTGTAATTTCAACACTAAAAGTACAATAATTATGACTCTGAATTCTTTTTAATAAAACTTTTATGCTGTTGTTTTTTTTAAAAATAATGCTATTAATCTGTAGATCAAAGGAGTCTGAATAAACGTTTTTTTTAAAAAAAATAATCGAACATTTGTCTGAGAGCCAGATGCAACCATCAATAGAGCCATCTGGCTCGCGAGTCATCGTTTCCCAACCATGGGGGGCGCCATGAGAAAAATATTGGGTGGGCCAAGTTGGTAACACAATTTTTTTTCATTCGATACCCTTGCCTTAAATCAGGCCTTAAACCCTGGGTCTCTTCCTATCTATGTACCCTTCCCTTTTTAATTTTTCCAGACCAATGTCTAACTTCCAAATGGGCGACAGTGTAGTAAGTAAATTTCAATAAATTTCTACAGAATGGTAATGAAAAAGCATATGATATGATTTATATAATATAAAATTTGAAACAGTCAAAATAACTCAAAATAAAATAGTCTAAAGTCATGAGAAATGTCCATACAATTTTCTACGTGAGTCATTTAGACCGATAAACTCGTTCGCCACTGATACACAGTTGATACTATCTATCAGGTCAAGGTACACGTTAGCCATCATAATAGAATTAAGTCTCTCTTGCCCCATTGTCGATCGCAAGTAAGTCTTCAACCGTCGCAACCCGGAGAACGCTCGCTCACATGACGAAGTGGTGCTGGGAAGCATGACCAGCGTTGCCACCGCTGCATACACGGTCTTATGAGTGTCTCGTCTCACATCAGCATCGTTGAACCAGGCGATAATTGCCGGAATGTTATCTACGATGTTATTGTGTGACAGCAGAGCGAGTTCACTCTTTAGATTGATGCGATTAAGATGTGGGTGTAAACGAACTACTTCATCTAGCAGGTCTTCGTCTATCTGTGGGCCCACAGTAGCTGATCGGAGCAGCTGTTCTAGCGTACTGGCTGGTTTCAATCATTGGTCGTCAAGACGCCAACAAATAGTGCTATGTAGCGAATCCACAGCCTCGTAATAGTGAGAACGCTGGAACGCTTTTATATCATCAAACTGAAACTGCCCACCGTCACCTATGCAAAAAATGAATTGTAAATATATTGTGTGAGAGAGAGTGATAGAGAGATGTTTAATGAAAATGTATCAGCAACATAAGTTGAAATAAAAAATACGGAAAAATGAATAAAACTAAAAAAAAACAATGAAAATACCATTTAGACTTAAAAATAACACATGTTATTAAAAACGGAAAAAAACAACAACAGAGAAGCAAAATTAAAACACAACTAGCGACGTCATTTTAAAATTATAATATTACATAAATGTATATCATTGCCACTAATGTCAAACCATACACACCTTCCACAATCCTGACTGGAACACGCCGTCGACGAGGCAACTTCATGTCTTCCAGATCCATCCTCTTTGCTTCAATCACAGCGGCATTAAACATTACTTCGAACTGATCCCTTAACACTGTTAGTTCGCTCAACACGTGACGCTTACGGCGCATCACTTCAGAAATTGTCATAGTAGGACTTTGAATGGCGGTAACAAACGAGTCAGTTAATGCGAACAGACGATGAGCTACTGAACATTTGAAGTATGTCTCGGCTGAATGCATGGAATTTAACAAACCACGCGCTGTGTAGGCTGCGTCGGAAGTAGTTTTTCGGTCAGCTTCTATACGCTCAAGCGTCTGCATGAGGTGCTCATAGTTGCAGACTACGCTATTGATTGCTGACGCTCGTACGGTCCACCTAGTAGGGCACAATGGTCGAAGGTTAGTCATTGGAGCCGTGACGTGACGCTCCTCATTCTCTTTATATTCAAACTGAGTTTGCACATCTCTCAATATGTCTGTGCGTTTACCCGAATTGCGGATGAATGTCACTACGTGCTGAACAAACTCTAGTGTGCCGCTCAAAAATGGTACTGACTTTCCAGATTCTGCTACTGCCAAATTGAGACAGTGAGCCAGACAGTGAATGAAATGAGCATTTGGTGACCGCTCCTTCATCCGCTGAGCTACTCCAGAAATCGCTCCGGACATTGCACTCGCCCCGTCATAACCTTGACCGTGCAGTTCACTAAAGGACAGCTGACACCGTGTCATTACGTCAGTCAGGCATGACGACAGTATTTCCGCTCTCTGGCCGAGACCCTTTAGACTGTACAGTCCTATAAAATCTTCTTGGGCTGCTAACCCCTTGTTTGTCCATCTAATATAGACTGAGAGTTGTTCCGCCCCTGAAACATCCCTTGTCTCGTCTGCCAATATGGCAAATTGGCTGATGGCTTTCTTGGCATTAAACCGCTCAATGACCATCCGTAACAGTTTTTTCCCGATGATATTGCATTGTTCGTTGACAATGTCGTGGCTTAAGTGAATGCCCTTTTGTAGGCCAATTGATGTTGATGTATCAACACTGATACTGCTAGTCATCATCTGAATTAATTGATGCAGATTGTCGTTTTTCTCATCTTTACCTCGACGAATCGCCAGCCCTTGTCGCATGAGGAACATTAGACTGTTCAGCTGAATGACCAACCTATTCCGATTGACTTGCTGTTCTTTAGCGAGCTGACAACTTAGCTGCGTGGCAACAGACGGTTTGTTTCTATTACTCACGTATTCGGCCGCTGCTCTGTGAGATGAAGACGCTGCGTGTTCATCCAGCTTCTGGGATCCGTCTTTCCAGTTGTTGAATCCCTTGTCAATGAACGTGGACTCGACTTTACATGCTCCAACAAGACGCTTGTTGCCCATTTCACGACACCAGCTGCAAAGCAGAACTTTCCGTTGACGTGATATGCGCAGCCATGGATGACAGCTAAACCATTTTGCCTGCGGTTGTCGACGACGTCCACTGTAATCACGAGCAGCCTCGCTTAACAACGTATCATCTGGACAATCAGTTAGATCCTTGGTATCAACATCGTCCATAATAACATCAGATGAGACGACGTTTCCAACTTTTTTACTCGGTATTTCCGGCTGAGTGGATTGCGTGAGGAAACGCTTCATAGTTTTTTTTTCTCCAGGAGCTGTGTGACTCTCTCTCCCTTGTCTCCCACAGACATCTCCTTATATTGGTAGTAAGAGGAATGTTGGTGACATTGGAGATCATCCTATGGCTCAAGTCGTAAAAATTCGTTCCATTCATGTTTTTCCCTGGCCTCTATAAAATACTGTTGACATTCTCCTGTTCCCTTGTCCTACCTGGACGCAACTTAAAATGTCACTCATTGACCACTGCCCATGACGTCTCGGGACCCGGGTCGGAATTGCTGGTACTTAAACTTGAGCCTTTGTCCGGCGCTAACGCGACCAGCGATCGCCGCATTCAAATGGTCAAACCTCCACTCTGCCGGGCGAGGGACTGATGCGATATGGTCTGAGAGAATGGGGGGGGGGAGGGGATGGGGAGGGAGACGGGGGTAGTGCCTGGTTTCTGTGGCAGACTGATTTTTTTTCAAAATCGCAATGTTATTTAGTACTAAAAAAATTAGCCAACTTATAAAAAAGAAGAAATTAAACAGTTGCCCTATTGTTGGTTTCAGTTGATTTTTTGGGTGGGCCAAATACATTGTGGCCCATTAGCTCTAAAAATTGGGTGGGCCATGGCCCACCTGGCCCACCCTGTGGCGCCCCCCATGTTCCCAACCCCTGATTTATAGCATCATATACCACAGTTCTTGCAGCTTTACTGTCTAAAACCGTGTACGAAGCGCGCCAATCGACACGGGAATCGTAAAAAGGATCGCCGCCCATGGTTTGATTTGTGTGCCACTACCCAGGTAATTACGCCGCTGAATACCGGAGGGAATTGAGCTGAACACGGCTCTGAAACATTTTTTCCCCTCCAAAATTCAAACAATCCCACAGAGACAAGATGAATGACGACGAATGACGACATCTCTTGGCATTAAATGAATTACCAACACTTCGTGACAAAACTCTGCCATGACAAGGTAGCCAACGAAACAAGCAGAAAACTTTTAAAATTTTTTTTAAAATATCGTGTAACGTTAATCATGTTATTAAGGAAATGCAAATATTTGTGAATGGGCATATCAATTTCAATGGCACATCGATCAAGCTGCCTCAACGTCTTCCATATCACGTTAACATCTGTCCTGTTAACACCTGGTCTGATAACCTTCCGTGTTAGGTTGATTTTTGATCTGTTAACACCTGGTCTGATCACCTTCCGTGTTAGGTTGATTTCTGTCCTGTTAACAGCTGCTTTGTTCAAGTCTCCACTGTAAGTTTAACATCAGTCTTGTTGCCATGTCAACATCAATCCTTTTTTAAAAATCCTTTATATTAACTCGTGGTGTCTGCGGCCGACCTTGTCGCCAAAACTTTTGATCGATTTTTAAGCCACTTGCTCGCAAGATAGCGAGCTGAAATTTTGCAGGCAGTTTTGTACCGATGATAAAAACAATGTATCAAAATTTCAGATCGATCGCATGTACCGTAATTAAATTATTGATTTTTTAGATTATTTTATTTATTCCTATGTATCATGCTATTTTTTGAGATAGAGCGTCGCGGTGCGTATTATATTGAACAACCTTTCTGTCGCGCAATAAGGTGCGTATTTTACTGACAACACTTTTTATAAACCTATTCCTGATCGGTGCGCATTATATTAAACACGTTTTACGACACAACTGCAATTTTGTATTTTTGGATGGTCTTGCGCTGCGTGTTATAATGAACATTCTTTTAGTTACGTCTCATATGTAAATGATTTATAGTCAAAAACTTGGTTTTTTACGGGTTGTTTTTATTATTTATTCATATGATAGGATCTGCTGAAAAAAGCCTTGCTATTTTAACGTCTGCCCGGCTGTCATCATCATCATCATCATCATCATCATCATCATCATCATCATCATCATCATCATCATCATCATCATCATCATCATCATCATCATCATCATCATCATCATCATCATCATCATCATCATCATCATCATCATCATCATCATCATCATCATCATCATCATCATCATCATCATCATCATCATCATCATCATCATCATCATCATCATCATCATCATCATCATCATCATCATCATCCATCATCATCATCATCATCATCATCATCATCATCATCATCATCATCATCATCATCATCATCATCATTATCTCTGTTGAAGTCTCATTTTTGTGTTTTTTTATCTTCCTTCTTTTGCTATTATGTTTACTGCCATGTTAATTTCCTTTATGTTCAGTTAAAATAAGTCCCCTTCAGCTTACATCTGCCCCGCTGGGCTAACATCTGCCCCGTTGGGCTATCATCTTCCTTTTTTGCTAACATCTGCCCCGTTGTGCTAACATCTGCCCTATTGTGCGAACATTTGCCGTATTGTGCTAACATCTGCCCCGTTGTGCTAACATCTGCCCCGTTGTGCTAACATCTGCCCCGTTGTGCTAACATCTGCCCCGTTGTGCTAACATCTGCCCCGTTGTGCTAACATTTACCATGCTATCATTTTCCCTGCATTGTGTTAAAGTGGCGTGGCTTTCAATCACGCCACTAAACAGATCATCCCTCACTCAAAGCCAGCACTCATTTCACACGGCAGCGTCTATCACGGAATGGCGAGTCTATTATTAGATTCTCTTACAATAGTCACGTCTGCAAAACCATTGTGTCCTCCAGCCATGATATACGTAAAAAAATGTTTTTTTTAAAAAACCTCACCAACAATAGGAAACCTGAGTGAATACAATCAGTCTGATACCATGGAAACACCAGCTTTAATCTCAAAGTAACTGACGTCACGATGAAAACATTACGCAACAGTTACATCCCCCGAAGCCCTGACATAAGACACGAGCGTATTAAACCCTAGACAGAATAGATAGATATAATATGTGACGGTTTCCTTCGTGTATTGAACATTGAAGAAAATTATCTTATATAATCTTATTATCTAAATTTGGAACATTTCTTTTCTTGAGTAGGTTTCGAAGAAATGAAATGTAGTGAGAGGTATTTTTGTGAGGAATATCTGATCCCAGATTATCAAAGTAACCGAAACCGACTTGTAATCCCAGGTCAAAATAAAAACTTTATAACCAAAATTGATCATCCGAAAAATTGTTAATAAAATTTATTTAAGAAATTTTTTTATTATTCAAAAGTTATTGTCAAAAGACACTATTGACATCTATAATCTGAAGTTAATAAGAAAACTGATGACCAGTGACTGATGGTCGGTAATCAAAAGTTACTAATAAAAGCTTTAATGTTTGCTTTGTGTTTATCTATGTTCAAATCAAATTTATTTACTTAACTTAGACCAGTGATGGCGAACCCATGCCACATGTGCCACAGACGGCACGCAGAGCTTCATCAGCCTGCACGCAGTTGAAACTTTTGTACCTTAATCAAACCACTTTTCTGGCACTTTGTGTTGGCACTTTTGCTATATAAAATTAGGTTTTAATAGAATTTCAGGCACGCGGCCCAAAACGGTTTGCCATCCCTGACTTAGACAGTAAGTCTTTTAGTTATTCATTGTTGACTTATGAGTGATTTCGGATAACCGGAAATGGTACTTTACTCTTTTTGGAAGTACCATCCCAACCCTAACTGATCTATAAGAATATACGAGAACGTTTAAGGGAGTTCACTCACGCTTTTTAAAAATAATCTTTACATCGTTCCTTTTTCACAAATTAATGCATGTATCCTGCGCAAATAATGACGCCATACAGTGAAAAATTACAGCGAGAAGCACGCTCTGATAATCTCAACACCAAAACTTTCATTGTTTATTTTTAAAGTATCACTGGATATGTCATGCCAACAACCCTTGCTGTTATATTCGATTATACGAGAAAGTTTAAGGTTGCTCACTCTATATTAACGTACACAGCAACCAATATACACATACAATTAAACCTAGCCTAACACTAACCCGAAAATGAGAATTTTCATCTTAGTCTTAGTAATAACAACACTACTTTTAAGGACATTAACGTCAACCAACAAACATCCTAAAAATCAGAGTAATATATCAATAATTATAAACCACCACAACACAAAGCACACTGACTACACCTCTATCTTAAGCACAATAAAGGAAATCTCCTTCAAACAATGGAAACATAAAATATGTAGATATAAGCAAAAACACTTAATCTTAATTTTGCTCCTATCAGGCGACATAGAACTTAACCCAGGCCCAGTATCATCTAAATGTCAAATTTGTATTAAGGCATGCACTACCAAACAAGGAACCATTCAGTGTGACACCTGCAATGAATGGTACCACATTGCATGCCTGCATTCTAACACACCAAAGCACAAAGCAATAGGCCTAAGAAATAAATATGCATCTTGGCACTGCATACATTGTGGGTTGCCCCAAATCAGTTCAGATTTATTTAACTATAAGGACCTTATCACCACAAACTCTTACAGTGTTTTGGCTAATCCTTTTATAAATAAACCACTAGATAAAATGAAACCTACCACACAAACCCATAAAATTACCCATAAAAAATCTAATAATAATAATAATCAAAACATTCTCAAAACACTAATAGTTAATTTCCAAAGCTTAAAAAATAAAATTCCAGATTTAGAACTACTTATAAAAACAGAAGAACCAGACATAATTGCTGGTTCTGAAACTTGGTTGAACCCCAACATATATAACTCTGAGATTTTAAACACCAATTATAATATTTTTAGGAAAGACAGACCAGACAATTATGGAGGAGTGCTACTTGCAATTAAATCAAATATCATAGCTGAAGAAATTACTACACAGCCAAATTTTAATATAGAGTCTATTTATTGTAAAATAATTACACCAAACTCATCCCCACTTATTGTAGGCAGTATATATAGACCTCCGAATACAAACCTAGAATACATGAACAATCTTTGTAGTCAATTAACTTTCATAAAAGAGAATAATAAAAATGCAGTTCTATGGATTATGGGGGACTTTAATCTTCCAGATATAAATTGGAAAAATTATACAATTGATAACCATCAAACTAACAAAGAAATTAATGAACACTTTTTAGACACTATAAACAACATAAACCTAGAACAGATAGTAAAAACAGCAACAAGGAAAAATAAAACACTAGATTTATTCCTAACCAATAGACCAGGACTAGTGTTAGACTATAAAATAATTCCAGGACTGTCCGACCATGATATTGTTAGGGTCACCAATACAATAAAAACTAAAATTAATAAGATACCTAGAAGAATAATCTATCTTTGGAATAAATGTAATTCAATAAAACTACACCAATCAGCGCCTAACTTCCAACAAACTTTCTAAGTAAATTTAACACAAATAGCCCAGTAGAAGAAATTTGGAAAGATATAAAAACAAATCTAAAAACTATAATGGATGAGAATGTTCCAACAAAACTAACATCAAATAAAATTAACAAATGCTGGTTCAATTCTAGATTGAAAAAGCTATGCAAACTAAAAGAGAACTTATTTAAGAAATATAAAGCTACCTATTCATATAGGATACACAAAAAATACTTAAAGATTAAACACTTGACACAAAAACTTAGTCGAAACCTCCAAAATGAATATATAAACAATGTAATTACCAAAGATAACAATAAAAACTTATAGTCCTTTATCAAATCTAAAAAATGGAACCTTCAGGAATAGCCACACTAAAAGGCTCAAATAATAAAACCTATAATGATAATGAAACTAAAGCTAATATCCTTAACACATATTTTGCATCGTCTTTTTCTGCCTCAGGCGACAAGGAAGTTTTAATAAATTTAAATAAAATGGAGGAAATAGGTAACATAACTGTAGATGAGATAGGTATACATTCACTCCTAAAAAACTTAAAAATAAACAAAGCTACTGGCCCAGATGATTTGCCTGCAAGATTATTAAAAAAACTAAGCAATGAACTGTCCCCAATCCTTGTAGTTCTCTTTCAAGCCTCTCTAAACCAGGGTAAAGTGCCCCAGGATTGGAAATTAGCTAAGGGGCCGTCCATAAATGACGTCACGCGATTTTTGCAGATTTTTTACCCCCTCCCCCCCTCGTCACGCGACGTCACAAAAACTTAGACCCCCCCCTCTAAAAATACGTCACAAATCTTTGACCCCCCCCCAAAAAAAAACCAAAAAAAAATTAATAACAAAGAAACTAAAAAAATAAATAAATAAATAAATAAATAAATAAATAAATAAATACTTTATTTACTATTTGAAAATAAGTATATTTCCAATCACTTTTATTGTCATTTAAGTATTTATTATTTATTTAGTGAAGATCTAAATTGTAATATCGTAACCCGCGTGAATCATTTTTAAAAGCGTTTAACCGGCCTTCAGAAAACGAACTGTGTTAACATCCTTAGCTTATACTTTATTTTTAATGAATACAAATTAAACATTGACTATTGATCATCACGGTTAACGTCTTTGTTTAGAAAAAAAATTATTTAAAAATAACATTTTTAAAATGTATTTTTTAAAAATCTCTCAATTGACTGACGGGCATCCCGTAAGACAGAGGTCGGCGAACAGAGGTAAATAACCTGTACTGGGGTCAAAAAGGGAATTCTTGAGGGTAATGCAGACTCATTTGGGACTTATAACATCCACTACAATCCGCTAGATATATTAAAATACGTCATGTGTACGTGTACGCTTGGAAAATATGCCCATTATTAAACAGGTTCCTTCCAGAAAATGCATTTTTTAAAAATTTGACAACTATGTAGATTTCTTACCTACGCACTATATGAAGACACCTAAATCTACCATACTTTCATTTATATTGACACGAGTGACAATAATCCACATGACTTGTCTTTATCACGCATCATTTCTGTGATATTTAAAATTAATGCCTTAAAAACTGAGCTAAGAAAGAAAAGTTGTTTTGTTCTCCTCTCGAATTGCAATGTCAAGAATTTGATGCATTCAATAAAGTTAATGAATACTTGACTAATTTTAAATGGGCTCATTTATCATTATATCTAGAACAGTGCTTCTCATACTTTTTAGTATTGCGGACCAGCAGGAATTTTTTCCATTGTACCAGGGACCTGTGCACTATTTTCACTGCACTGACATTTTTTTCTGTCCTATTTTTGAGAACATCTGCGGACCGGCAACGGTTGGCATCGGTCCGCGGACCACCACTTTGAGAAGCACTGATCTAGAAGACTAGAATGGCCAGGGGCGTTTTATCAAAAACCATCGAACAATTATATCAAACTTAAAACGTTTTTAATTCTATCAAATAGATTCCCTCCCCCCCTCCCCTTTTAAAGAAAAAGGATATTCCGTGTCGTTTTGACTTAAAATATCTACACATAATCCTATTCAAATCATTTTTAGACACTTGTCATGCTTGTAAAACTCACCAGTAGCATTTTCGTGGGGGTGCTAAAGACGCTCCCCCAAATCCCCGAGTCACATGAGCAGGACCTAGAGTCTGGGGGGGGGTAACGCATACATAAAATTGTATATTTTGTGGTAACGGGCATGAGAGAACCAAACGGAGCTGCGGTTAGATCACAAATTCTTTGATGTCAACATCAAACGACGCAGTGTAACAATTTCATATGTTATCTTGTGGATTCTCAAACTTAAGGATTATAATTAGATTTAATTTTCGTGTCTTGATAGCATACGCCAACCAGCGTCTGATGGCCTACCGACCAGCACATTGAGAAGCACTGATTTAAAAGTCATTAAATAAATTGTAAGCGACCAAATATTTCAGTGGATGTTTTATTTAAAGTTACCCTTTTGATGTGACGTCACATTTCTTCAACCCCCCTCCCTCCCCCTCGTCACGCAACGTCACACAAGTGTGACCCCCCTCCCCCCAGGTGCGTGACGTCATTTATGGACGGCCCCTAACGTAACTCCACTCTTTAAGAAAGGGGATAAATCAGACCCTGGTAATTACAGGCCTGTATCACTTACTAGTATCACCTGTAAATTACTAGAACACATAATATATAGTACAATAGTTAACCACCTTGACAAATATAATGCCCTATGCCCACATCAACACGGCTTTAGAAAAAACAGATCATGTGAAACACAATTAATAGGTTTAATAGATGAACTATCAAAAGGCTTGGACAAAAATGATCAAATAGATACAATATTACTAGACTTCTCAAAAGCATTTGACAAAGTTCACCACCTTAGTTTACTTAAAATACTTAACTACTTTGGAATCTCAGGTTCCTTACATCACTGGATCCAAGACTTCCTTTTTGGGCAGGGAGCAAACTGTAATAATTAATGGATCTAAATCTGCACCAATAAAGGTTAACTCAGGAGTTCCACAAGGAACTGTGCTAGGTCCCTTACTCTTTTTAATTTATATAAATGATTTACCCAACAACATCTCAACAGGTACAAAAGTTAGGTTATTTGCTGATGATTGTATAATCTATAGAACAATTAACTCAGAACAAGATAGCAAAATTTTACAAAAAGACTTAGATGAATTGATAAAATGGGAAACTAACTGGAGTATGTCTTTCCACCCAGAAAAGTGTCAACTGTTAAGAGTAACAAAGAAAAAGAAACAAATAAATTCAAAATATTACATTCATGGAAAAGAACTGACCCAAACTAAAGATGCAAAATACTTAGGAGTCTTAATAAATGAGAAACTATCATGGAATCCCCTTGTCAATGAAGTTATTAAAAAATCAAACAAAACCTTAGGCTTTATAAAAAGGAACTTTAACAAATGTAATAGAGATATAAAACTAAAATGCTACCTCACTTTGGTGAGACCTGTACTAGAATATGCATCTTCTGTATGGGACCCATCCACCAAAGAAAACATTGATAAACTAGAACAAATTCAAAAAAGAGCTGCCAGATTCATTACTGGAGAATATTCGAAACTGACAAGAATAACACCATTAGTTAAATCATTAAACCTTGAAACACTAGAGGATAGAAGAACAAAGAGCAAAATAGTAATCGTACATAAAGCAATTAATTCTAATTTAGAAATACAACACAAAGATAACTTAATACAACCCTCAGATAGACATAAGGATAAAAACACCTTTCTTATTCCGTATGCAAGAACAAACACATACAAGTTTTCCTTCTTCCCGTCCGGAATTCGGGCGTGGAATGGGTTGCCTGAAGAATCCAGGAAAACCAACACTTCATCAACATTTAAATCTCTAATAAAAATGCAGGACTAAACACAAACCATAGATAAGCGTAGGACGCAATAATCTTCTGTATAGAAGGAGCGTCTGTAAACAGATAAGATAAGATAAG
>CALYLW010000379.1:797271-991615 GCA_944989445.1 Ampullaceana balthica | reverse complement strand
ATACACAATTACAGTTAGATACCCGATTACAGTTAGATACACGATTACAGTTAGATACACGATTACAGTTAGATACATAGTTACAGTTAGATACACGATTACAGTTAGATACACGATTACAGTTAGATACATAGTTACAGTTAGATACACGATTACAGTTAGATACACAATTACAGTTAGATACCCGATTACAGTTAGATACACGATTACAGTTAGATACATAGTTACAGTTAGATAACTATTAAGTTAGATACACGATTACAGTTAGATACCCGATTACAGTTAGATACATAGTTACAGTTAGATACACGATTACAGTTAGATACACAATTACAGTTAGATACATAGTTACAGTTAGATACCCGATTACAGTTAGATACACGATTACAGTTAGATACATAGTTACAGTTAGATACATAGTTACAGTTAGATACACGATTACAGTTAGATACATAGTTACAGTTAGATACATAGTTACAGTTAGATACATAGTTACAGTTAGATACATAGTTACAGTTAGATACACGATTACAGTTAGATACATAGTTACAGTTAGATACACGATTACAGTTAGATACACGATTACAGTTAGATACATAGTTACAGTTAGATACACGATTACAGTTAGATACCCGATTACAGTTAGATACACGATTACAGTTAGATACACGATTACAGTTAGATACATAGTTACAGTTAGATACACGATTACAGTTAGATACACGATTACAGTTAGATACACGATTACAGTTAGATACACGATTACAGTTAGATACATAGTTACAGTTAGATACACGATTACAGTTAGATACCCGATTACAGTTAGATACACGATTACAGTTAGATATACGATTACAGTTAGATACATAGTTACAGTTAGATACACGATTACAGTTAGATACCCGATTACAGTTAGATACACGATTACAGTTAGATACATAGTTACAGTTAGATACACGATTACAGTTAGATACACGATTACAGTTAGATACACGATTACAGTTAGATACATAGTTACAGTTAGATACACGATTACAGTTAGATACCCGATTACAGTTAGATACACGATTACAGTTAGATACATAGTTACAGTTAGATACACGATTACAGTTAGATACACGATTACAGTTAGATACACGATTACAGTTAGATACATAGTTACAGTTAGATACACGATTACAGTTAGATACACGATTACAGTTAGATACATAGTTACAGTTAGATACACGATTACAGTTAGATACACAATTACAGTTAGATACATAGTTACAGTTAGATACACGATTACAGTTAGATACACAATTACAGTTAGATACACGATTACAGTTAGATACACGATTACAGTTAGATACATAGTTACAGTTAGATACACGATTACAGTTAGATACACGATTACAGTTAGATACACGATTACAGTTAGATACACGATTACAGTTAGATACCCGATTACAGTTAGATACCCGATTACAGTTAGATACACGATTACAGTTAGATACATAGTTACAGTTAGATACACAATTACAGTTAGATACACGATTACAGTTAGATACACGATTACAGTTAGATACACGATTACAGTTAGATACACAATTACAGTTAGATACACAATTACAGTTAGATACACGATTACAGTTAGATACCCGATTACAGTTAGATACACGATTACAGTTAGATACACGATTACAGTTAGATACACAATTACAGTTAGATACATAGTTACAGTTAGATACACGATTACAGTTAGATACACAATTACAGTTAGATACACGATTACAGTTAGATACACGATTACAGTTAGATACATAGTTACAGTTAGATACACGATTACAGTTAGATACACGATTACAGTTAGATACACGATTACAGTTAGATACACGATTACAGTTAGATACCCGATTACAGTTAGATACCCGATTACAGTTAGATACACGATTACAGTTAGATACATAGTTACAGTTAGATACACAATTACAGTTAGATACACGATTACAGTTAGATACACGATTACAGTTAGATACACGATTACAGTTAGATACACAATTACAGTTAGATACACAATTACAGTTAGATACACGATTACAGTTAGATACCCGATTACAGTTAGATACACGATTACAGTTAGATACACGATTACAGTTAGATACACGATTACAGTTAGATACACGATTACAGTTAGATACACGATTACAGTTAGATACACGATTACAGTTAGATACACGATTACAGTTAGATACACGATTACAGTTAGATACACAATTACAGTTAGATACACGATTACAGTTAGATACACGATTACAGTTAGATACCCGATTACAGTTAGATACACGATTACAGTTAGATACATAGTTACAGTTAGATACCCGATTACAGTTAGATACACGATTACAGTTAGATACCCGATTACAGTTAGATACCCGATTACAGTTAGATACACGATTACAGTTAGATACACGATTACAGTTAGATACACGATTACAGTTAGATACCCGATTACAGTTAGATACACGATTACAGTTAGGTACATAGTTACAGTTAGATACACGATTACAGTTAGATACACGATTACAGTTAGATACACGATTACAGTTAGGTACACGATTACAGTTAGATACATAGTTACAGTTAGATACCCGATTACAGTTAGATACACGATTACAGTTAGATACATAGTTACAGTTAGATACACGATTACAGTTAGATACACGATTACAGTTAGATACATAGTTACAGTTAGATACACGATTACAGTTAGATACACGATTACAGTTAGATACATAGTTACAGTTAGATACCCGATTACAGTTAGATACACGATTACAGTTAGATACACGATTACAGTTAGATACATAGTTACAGTTAGATACACGATTACAGTTAGATACACGATTACAGTTAGATACACGATTACAGTTAGATACACGATTACAGTTAGATACACGATTACAGTTAGATACACGATTACAGTTAGATACACGATTACAGTTAGGTACACAATTACAGTTAGATACACAATTACAGTTAGATACACGATTACAGTTAGATACCCGATTACAGTTAGATACACGATTACAGTTAGGTACACAATTACAGTTAGATACACAATTACAGTTAGATACACGATTACAGTTAGATACCCGATTACAGTTAGATACACGATTACAGTTAGATACACGATTACAGTTAGATACACGATTACAGTTAGGTACACAATTACAGTTAGATACCCGATTACAGTTAGATACACGATTACAGTTAGGTACACAATTACAGTTAGATACCCGATTACAGTTAGATACACGATTACAGTTAGATACCCGATTACAGTTAGATACACGATTACAGTTAGGTACACAATTACAGTTAGATACCCGATTACAGTTAGATACACGATTACAGTTAGATACACAATTACAGTTAGATACCCGATTACAGTTAGGTACACGATTACAGTTAGGTACACGATTACTGTTAGATACACGATTACAGTTAGATACACGATTACAGTTAGATACACGATTACAGTTAGATACATAGTTACAGTTAGATACACGATTACAGTTAGATACATAGTTACAGTTAGATACACGATTACAGTTAGATACACAATTACAGTTAGATACATAGTTACAGTTAGATACATAGTTACAGTTAGATACACGATTACAGTTAGATACACGATTACAGTTAGATACACGATTACAGTTAGATACACGATTACAGTTAGATACACAATTACAGTTAGATACATAGTTACAGTTAGATACATAGTTACAGTTAGATACACGATTACAGTTAGATACACGATTACAGTTAGATACACGATTACAGTTAGGTACACGATTACAGTTAGGTACACAATTACAGTTAGATACCCGATTACAGTTAGATACACGATTACAGTTAGATACACGATTACAGTTAGATACATAGTTACAGTTAGATACCCGATTACAGTTAGATACACGATTACAGTTAGATACACGATTACAGTTAGATACACGATTACAGTTAGATACACAATTACAGTTAGATACATAGTTACAGTTAGATACCCGATTACAGTTAGGTACACGATTACAGTTAGGTACACGATAACAGTTAGATACACGATTACAGTTAGATACACGATTACAGTTAGATACACGATTACAGTTAGATACATAGTTACAGTTAGATACACGATTACAGTTAGGTACACGATTACAGTTAGATACACGATTACAGTTAGATACACGATTACAGTTAGATACACGATTACAGTTAGATACACGATTACAGTTAGATACACGATTACAGTTAGGTACACGATTACAGTTAGGTACACAATTACAGTTAGATACACGATTACAGTTAGATACATAGTTACAGTTAGATACACGATTACAGTTAGATACCCGATTACAGTTAGATACACGATTACAGTTAGGTACACAATTACAGTTAGATACCCGATTACAGTTAGATACACGATTACAGTTAGATACACAATTACAGTTAGATACCCGATTACAGTTAGGTACACGATTACAGTTAGGTACACGATTACAGTTAGATACACGATTACAGATAGATACACGATTACAGTTAGATACACGATTACAGTTAGATACATAGTTACAGTTAGATACACGATTACAGTTAGATACATAGTTACAGTTAGATACACGATTACAGTTAGATACACAATTACAGTTAGATACATAGTTACAGTTAGATACATAGTTACAGTTAGATACACGATTACAGTTAGATACACGATTACAGTTAGATACACGATTACAGTTAGATACACGATTACAGTTAGATACACGATTACAGTTAGATACACGATTACAGTTAGATACACGATTACAGTTAGATACACGATTACAGTTAGATACACAATTACAGTTAGATACACGATTACAGTTAGATACACGATTACAGTTAGATACCCGATTACAGTTAGATACACGATTACAGTTAGATACATAGTTACAGTTAGATACCCGATTACAGTTAGATACACGATTACAGTTAGATACCCGATTACAGTTAGATACCCGATTACAGTTAGATACACGATTACAGTTAGATACACGATTACAGTTAGATACACGATTACAGTTAGATACCCGATTACAGTTAGATACACGATTACAGTTAGGTACATAGTTACAGTTAGATACACGATTACAGTTAGATACACGATTACAGTTAGATACACGATTACAGTTAGGTACACGATTACAGTTAGATACATAGTTACAGTTAGATACCCGATTACAGTTAGATACACGATTACAGTTAGATACATAGTTACAGTTAGATACACGATTACAGTTAGATACACGATTACAGTTAGATACATAGTTACAGTTAGATACACGATTACAGTTAGATACACGATTACAGTTAGATACATAGTTACAGTTAGATATCCGATTACAGTTAGATACACGATTACAGTTAGATACACGATTACAGTTAGATACATAGTTACAGTTAGATACACGATTACAGTTAGATACACGATTACAGTTAGATACACGATTACAGTTAGATACACGATTACAGTTAGATACACGATTACAGTTAGATACACGATTACAGTTAGATACACGATTACAGTTAGGTACACAATTACAGTTAGATACACAATTACAGTTAGATACACGATTACAGTTAGATACCCGATTACAGTTAGATACACGATTACAGTTAGATACACAATTACAGTTAGATACACAATTACAGTTAGATACACGATTACAGTTAGATACCCGATTACAGTTAGATACACGATTACAGTTAGATACACGATTACAGTTAGATACACGATTACAGTTAGGTACACAATTACAGTTAGATACCCGATTACAGTTAGATACACGATTACAGTTAGGTACACAATTACAGTTAGATACCCGATTACAGTTAGATACACGATTACAGTTAGATACCCGATTACAGTTAGATACACGATTACAGTTAGGTACACAATTACAGTTAGATACCCGATTACAGTTAGATACACGATTACAGTTAGATACACAATTACAGTTAGATACCCGATTACAGTTAGGTACACGATTACAGTTAGGTACACGATTACAGTTAGATACACGATTACAGTTAGATACACGATTACAGTTAGATACACGATTACAGTTAGATACATAGTTACAGTTAGATACACGATTACAGTTAGATACATAGTTACAGTTAGATACACGATTACAGTTAGATACACAATTACAGTTAGATACATAGTTACAGTTAGATACATAGTTACAGTTAGATACACGATTACAGTTAGATACACGATTACAGTTAGATACACGATTACAGTTAGATACACGATTACAGTTAGATACACAATTACAGTTAGACACATAGTTACAGTTAGATACATAGTTACAGTTAGATACACGATTACAGTTAGATACACGATTACAGTTAGATACACGATTACAGTTAGGTACACGATTACAGTTAGGTACACAATTACAGTTAGATACCCGATTACAGTTAGATACACGATTACAGTTAGATACACGATTACAGTTAGATACATAGTTACAGTTAGATACCCGATTACAGTTAGATACACGATTACAGTTAGATACACGATTACAGTTAGATAAACGATTACAGTTAGATACACAATTACAGTTAGATACATAGTTACAGTTAGATACCCGATTACAGTTAGGTACACGATTACAGTTAGGTACACGATTACAGTTAGATACACGATTACAGTTAGATACACGATTACAGTTAGATACACGATTACAGTTAGATACATAGTTACAGTTAGATACACGATTACAGTTAGGTACACGATTACAGTTAGATACACGATTACAGTTAGATACACGATTACAGTTAGATACACGATTACAGTTAGATACACGATTACAGTTAGATACACGATTACAGTTAGGTACACGATTACAGTTAGGTACACAATTACAGTTAGATACACGATTACAGTTAGATACATAGTTACAGTTAGATACACGATTACAGTTAGATACCCGATTACAGTTAGATACACGATTACAGTTAGGTACACAATTACAGTTAGATACCCGATTACAGTTAGATACACGATTACAGTTAGATACACAATTACAGTTAGATACCCGATTACAGTTAGGTACACGATTACAGTTAGGTACACGATTACAGTTAGATACACGATTACAGTTAGATACACGATTACAGTTAGATACACGATTACAGTTAGATACATAGTTACAGTTAGATACACGATTACAGTTAGATACATAGTTACAGTTAGATACACGATTACAGTTAGATACACAATTACAGTTAGATACATAGTTACAGTTAGATACATAGTTACAGTTAGATACACGATTACAGTTAGATACACGATTACAGTTAGATACACGATTACAGTTAGATACACGATTACAGTTAGATACACAATTACAGTTAAATACATAGTTACAGTTAGATACATAGTTACAGTTAGATACACGATTACAGTTAGATACACGATTACAGTTAGATACACGATTACAGTTAGGTACACGATTACAGTTAGGTACACAATTACAGTTAAATACCCGATTACAGTTAGATACACGATTACAGTTAGATACATAGTTACAGTTAGATACCCGATTACAGTTAGATACACGATTACAGTTAGATACACGATTACAGTTAGATACACGATTACAGTTAGATACACAATTACAGTTAGATACATAGTTACAGTTAGATACATAGTTACAGTTAGATACACGATTACAGTTAGATACACGATTACAGTTAGATACACGATTACAGTTAGATACACGATTACAGTTAGATACACGATTACAGTTAGGTACACGATTACAGTTAGGTACACAATTACAGTTAGATACCCGATTACAGTTAGATACACGATTACAGTTAGATACACGATTACAGTTAGATACATAGTTACAGTTAGATACCCGATTACAGTTAGATACACGATTACAGTTAGATACACGATTACAGTTAGATACATAGTTACAGTTAGATACCCGATTACAGTTAGGTACACGATTACAGTTAGGTACACGATTACAGTTAGATACACGATTACAGTTAGATACACGATTACAGTTAGATACACGATTACAGTTAGATACATAGTTACAGTTAGATACACGATTACAGTTAGGTACACGATTACAGTTAGATACACGATTACAGTTAGATACACGATTACAGTTAGATACACGATTACAGTTAGATACACGATTACAGTTAGATACACGATTACAGTTAGGTACACGATTACAGTTAGGTACACAATTACAGTTAGATACACGATTACAGTTAGATACATAGTTACAGTTAGATACACGATTACAGTTAGATACCCGATTACAGTTAGATACACGATTACAGTTAGGTACACAATTACAGTTAGATATCCGATTACAGTTAGATACACGATTACAGTTAGATACACAATTACAGTTAGATACCCGATTACAGTTAGGTACACGATTACAGTTAGGTACACGATTACAGTTAGATACACGATTACAGTTAGATACACGATTACAGTTAGATACACGATTACAGTTAGATACATAGTTACAGTTAGATACACGATTACAGTTAGATACATAGTTACAGTTAGATACACGATTACAGTTAGATACACAATTACAGTTAGATACATAGTTACAGTTAGATACATAGTTACAGTTAGATACACGATTACAGTTAGATACACGATTACAGTTAGATACACGATTACAGTTAGATACACGATTACAGTTAGATACACAATTACAGTTAGATACATAGTTACAGTTAGATACATAGTTACAGTTAGATACACGATTACAGTTAGATACACGATTACAGTTAGATACACGATTACAGTTAGGTACACGATTACAGTTAGGTACACAATTACAGTTAGATACCCGATTACAGTTAGATACACGATTACAGTTAGATACATAGTTACAGTTAGATACCCGATTACAGTTAGATACACGATTACAGTTAGAAACACGATTACAGTTAGATACACGATTACAGTTAGATACACAATTACAGTTAGATACATAGTTACAGTTAGATACCCGATTACAGTTAGGTACACGATTACAGTTAGGTACACGATTACAGTTAGATACACGATTACAGTTAGGTACACGATTACAGTTAGATACACGATTACAGTTAGATACCCGATTACAGTTAGATACACGATTACAGTTAGATACACGATTACAGTTAGATACATAGTTACAGTTAGATACACGATTACAGTTAGGTACACGATTACAGTTAGATACACGATTACAGTTAGATACACGATTACAGTTAGATACACGATTACAGTTAGATACACGATTACAGTTAGATACACGATTACAGTTAGATACACGATTACAGTTAGGTACACAATTACAGTTAGATACATAGTTACAGTTAGATACACGATTACAGTTAGATACACGATTACAGTTAGATACACGATTACAGTTAGGTACACGATTACAGTTAGATACACGATTACAGTTAGATACACGATTACAGTTAGATACACGATTACAGTTAGATACATAGTTACAGTTAGATACACGATTACAGTTAGGTACACGATTACAGTTAGATACACGATTACAGTTAGATACACGATTACAGTTAGATACACGATTACAGTTAGATACACGATTACAGTTAGATACACGATTACAGTTAGATACACGATTATAGTTAGATACACGATTACAGTTAGATACATAGTTACAGTTAGATACACGATTACAGTTAGGTACACGATTACAGTTAGATACACGATTACAGTTAGATACACAATTACAGTTAGATACATAGTTACAGTTAGATACATAGTTACAGTTAGATACACGATTACAGTTAGATACACGATTACAGTTAGATACACGATTACAGTTAGATACACGATTACAGTTAGATACACGATTACAGTTAGATACACGATTACAGTTAGATACATAGTTACAGTTAGATACACGATTACAGTTAGGTACACGATTACAGTTAGATACACGATTACAGTTAGATACACGATTACAGTTAGATACACAATTACAGTTAGATACATAGTTACAGTTAGATACCCGATTACAGTTAGGTATACGATTACAGTTAGATACATAGTTACAGTTAGATACCCGATTACAGTTAGATACACGATTACAGTTAGATACATAGTTACAGTTAGATACCCGATTACAGTTAGATACACGATTACAGTTAGATACCCGATTACAGTTAGATACACAATTACAGTTAGATACATAGTTACAGTTAGATACCCGATTACAGTTAGATACACGATTACAGTTAGATACACGATTACAGTTAGATACACGATTACAGTTAGATACACGATTACAGTTAGATACACGATTACAGTTAGATACATAGTTACAGTTAGATACACGATTACAGTTAGGTACACGATTACAGTTAGATACACGATTACAGTTAGATACACGATTACAGTTAGATACACGATTACAGTTAGATACACGATTACAGTTAGATACACGATTACAGTTAGGTACACGATTACAGTTAGGTACACAATTACAGTTAGATACACGATTACAGTTAGATACATAGTTACAGTTAGATACACGATTACAGTTAGATACACGATTACAGTTAGATACACGATTACAGTTAGATACACGATTACAGTTAGATACACGATTACAGTTAGATACACGATTACAGTTAGATACACGATTACAGTTAGATACACGATTACAGTTAGATACACGATTACAGTTAGATACACGATTACAGTTAGATACACGATTACAGTTAGATACATAGTTACAGTTAGATACACGATTACAGTTAGATACACGATTACAGTTAGATACACGATTACAGTTAGATACACGATTACAGTTAGATACACGATTACAGTTAGGTACACGATTACAGTTAGGTACACAATTACAGTTAGATACACGATTACAGTTAGGTACACGATTACAGTTAGGTACACAATTACAGTTAGATACATAGTTACAGTTAGATACACGATTACAGTTAGATACACGATTACAGTTAGATACCCGATTACAGTTAGGTACACGATTACAGTTAGATACACGATTACAGTTAGATACACGATTACAGTTAGATACACGATTACAGTTAGATACACGATTACAGTTAGGTACACGATTACAGTTAGGTACACAATTACAGTTAGATACACGATTAAAGTTGGTTACACATTTACAGTTAGATACACGATTACAGTTCGATCATGTAGAATGTTCTTACGATTATAATTTGTGGTTGTGAAATTATAAAATTAATCTTGAAAATAGGTATACTTCTTTTTAATAAGCC
This sequence comes from Ampullaceana balthica, assembly GCA_944989445.1. NCBI lineage: Eukaryota > Metazoa > Mollusca > Gastropoda > Lymnaeidae > Ampullaceana > Ampullaceana balthica. The sequence goes on along the minus strand of CALYLW010000379.1, from coordinate 980,242 downwards.
AACATCAAAATGAAGTTACCTTGTATATATATATATTTTATTATTACAAGCATTTTCCCGTGTCTGAATGCTGGTAATGTTGAAATAAGTGCTCTTCCTTTACATGGTGTGTAGCCTTCTCTTTCAATGGGAAAGACAAGTTATGTACAGTGTGTTATGGTAGTAATATTACGTCATTGACATTCAACACTGACGTCATGTTTCTACGTCGTAGATACTCCAAGTTCAACATTCCATTTGATAGTAATCAGAAGACGAATGTGCAAATTCGGAATCAAGAGAAACCTTATGATTTTCTCATTGCTGGAAGCTTGGTAAGTAAAATAAGCAAATAAGATATCTGAGTTATATATTAATGGTGGGAATATAATCTCATTAAAAGTAAAATGTAAGTGAGTGCTCATATTCCCTAATATCTGTGTATCAGTGCACAGCATCTCATGTATAGTACATCGTCTGAGGCACATAATCTCATTAAAAGAAAAATGTAAGTGAGTGCTCTTATTCTCTAATATCTGTGTATCAGTGCACATCATCTCATGTGTAGTACATCGCATGAGGCACATAATCTCATTAAAAGTAAAATGTAAGTGAGTGCTCTTATTCTCTAATATCTGTGTATCAGTGCACAGCATCTCATGTGTAGTACATCGCCTGAGGCACATAATCTCATTAAAAGTAAAATGTAAGGGAGTGCTCTTATTCCCTAATATATGTGTATCAGTGCACAGCATCTTATGTGTGGTACATCGCCTGAGGCACATACTCTCATTAAAAGTAAAATGTAAGTGAATGCTCTTATTCCCTAATATCTGTGTATCAGTGCACAGCATCTCATGTGTAGTACATCGCCTGAGGCACATAATCTCATTAAAAGTAAAATGTAAGGGAGTGCTCTTATTCCCTAATATATGTGTATCAGTGCACAGCATTTCATGTGTAGTACATCGCATGAGGCACATAATCTCATTAAAAGTAAAATGTAGGTGAGTGCTCTTATTCTCTAATATCTGTGTATCAGTGCACAGCATCTCATGTGTAGTACATCGCCTGAGGCACATAATCTCATTATAAGTAAAATGTAAGTGAGTGCTCTTATTCCCTAATATCTTTGTATCAGTGCACAGCATCTCATGTGGGGTACATCGCCTGAGGCACATAATCTCATTAAAAGTAAAATGTAAGTGAGTGCTCTTATTCCCTAATATCTGTGTATCAGTGCACATCATCTCATGTGTAGTACATCGCCTGAGGCACATAATCTCATTAAAAGTAAAATGTAAATGAGTGCTCTTATTCCCTAATATCTGTGTATCAGTGCACAGCATCTCATGTGTGGTACATCGCCTGAGGCACATAATCTCATTAAAAGTAAAATGTAAGTTAGTGCTCTTATTCCCTAATATCTGTGTATCAGTGCACAGCATCTCATGTGTAGTACATCGCCTGAGGCACATAATCTCATTAAAAGTAAAATGTAAGTGAGTGCTCTTATTCCCTAATATCTGTGTATCAGTGCACAGCATCTCATGTGTAGTACATCACCTGAGGCACATAATCTCATTAAAAGTAAAATGTAAGGGAGTGCTCTTATTCCCTAATATCTGTGTATCAGTGCACAGCATCTCATGTGTAGTACATCGCCTGAGGCACATAATCTCATTAAAAGTAAAATGTAATGGAGTGCTCTTATTCCCTAATATCTGTGTATCAGTGCACAGCATCTCATATGTAGTACATCGCCTGAGGCACATAATCTCATTAAAAGTAAAATGTAAGTGAGTGCTCTTAGTCCCTAATATCTGTGTATCAGTGCACAGCATCTCATATGTAGTACATCGCCTGAGGCACAGCATCTCATGTGTAGTACATCGCCTGAGGCACAGCATCTCATGTGTGGTACATCGCCGGAGGCACAGCATCTCATGTGTGGTACATCGCCTGAGGCACAGCATCTCATGTGTAGTACATCGCCTGAGGCACAGCATCTCATGTGTAGTACATCGCGTGAGGCAGGTTTTAGCTCATTGGCCCAAGTCTACATTTTCTTCCCATGTATCCAACAAACTTGTATTTGTACACATATCAAAGTATATTTGAAATTTCATACTGACAAGCTATTTTCAATTATATGATACGAACGATTATGCGTGGTAAGACTTCTTATTATTTAAAGTTAATTTATATTTAAAACAAGTATTTCAGCTTACATATCAAACAGACATAACGTTAGTAAAATGTTTAGTAAACACGCGTTGTAAATATAATTTGTCTCAGTCAAGTCATTCCTACCTGACTGAATTGATGGTATGAGTGAAACCTTTCATTAATCAATTTTAGCAATGGCATGACTGGACCTATACAAAAGGATGTGTCAAAGCTAAAATGTGTTGATAGAACAAGCGACATACATTGTGTTTGTCTAAAGGTTGGCATAGGTTAGACAACAGTCAAAAAGTAAAATAAAAAAACCGTAACGAATTCAAATAAAACAGAAGTGATCTTTTGTTACATGGAATGATTATTTAGTTTCTATTTTGTAAAAGTTACATTTAAATTTCAATACTTAAGTGAAGATGCTGTAGACAATTAAATGATGTAATTTTGTGACTTCTTTATAATAACAGGTTTTTAAGTTGGAAATATATATAAACAATGTCACTGTGAAATATTGTCTTATGTAGAGCCCACCTATATAAAGATAAAAAATTAAATTAAACGTCTTCCTTACTACGGTTTGTTTATAACTAACCATTCAAATTTTAAGCATTATTCGATTTTGCTAATATTCTACCTGCGCAAGAAGTAATTAAAGTGTAACCAAAATCAATACTTGAAATGGCTTTATCTGTGTAAAGATATTTTGAAATTTATTTCCTACATTAAATACAATATAATTCAAATAATTACATGGTCTTGTTACTATTGTTACAGATAACAATTACTGGATCATTAACCGTACTCAGTGACTCCAAGTGGATGGTTGTAGATCTACAGACTTTGGTCAATAGCTCTGTTGTTCAGATTCCGTTTCACATAGAATTGAAGAACGACAACACAATTGTGCTGAATACCTTTCTGACCAAATGGTACTCTCAGATGAAAGTCCAATCTCCTGTGACGTTCTTCACTGGTCAATTCATCGACTTCAAAATATTGGTCACCTCATCCCAGTACGTGATTTACATCAACAACAACTATTGTTGTTTCTACTCACATAAGGTGTCGCCTACCGAGGTTAATAATTGCGGTGTTTTTGAAGGCATCCGACTAAAAGAGTTTAGTGTGTGATCAAAATGCAGCATCCGTAAAACTTAACTTGACAAACGTTTTTAAAAAAATTAAAGATGTCGTCCAGTGTCCCTGAAAAGTATGAATGTGTCCTAACTCTCTTGTGGTGGGGAACATAAAATTAATTGTTTTTTTTGTTGTTGATGACACTCTTTATTTATTTCAAAGTCTTGGTTATTTGAAATGTTAAGAGATACCATTTATTGACTAATATATTTTTTTAATTCCCCAATATGATGTGACAAATTTTCCCCTAAAGTTCGTTGGCCCGTGTGCAAAAGTAAAAACACGTGTGCAAAGTTGCACAGCATTTATGTTTTGAGAAATATTTTACCAAATTTACTGGCATGTAATTCTAAACTGCTGCGCGGCGTCGGTTAGGTATCGCAGCGGCCGCAGTTCCACGCATTTTAAAGAGAACATTGGATGTGATGAGGTTTTTAAAAAATATTTTTCCATGTGCTGGTGAAATTTATGCTGCAAAAGTAGACTCAGAGTGAAGGCAGAAACATGTGTAGAAAGACAAATAAAGTTAGTTGGTTCACATATCACATATTTGGTTGTTTTATCAGCCAAAATAATACCACGTCTTAGCACTTAGTGTTTAAACAGAACGTCATCGGCGTTTAGAGAGTCGCTACAACACACGATCTGTATCAACGTTACCAGGTGTTAGAACCAGGGCCGTCTTAACGCATAGGCCCGTTGGGAATTGCCCGGGCGGGGGCCCACGAGCATAGGGGCCCAATGCGAATATGTGTTTCGGGAAACATGTATAAAAGTTAGTATTATTTTATAAAAAAATCTCATGATTTTGTGTTTATATGCGAACGGGCCCTTTAAATTTATCAATCACTTCTAACCTTGGACGAAGTGAAAGCTCTCTAACGCTAGTTTTTTTGCTAGTTCTACTCATCGCTGGAATGTATTAACATCGTATTTAGAAAAAGATGTTGTGTTCAAGTGTCTGTCTGGCGCACGTTGGTCAACACATGTTGATGCTGTTCATGCTTTGTGTAGGGGTTTCAAAAAAATAAAACATGCACTGGATTCTATATCAGGGGACAATGAACAGCAAGTGACAGCAAGGAATGTGGCGGAAGGTTTGAGCCAACAAATGGAACACCTTGAAACAATCTTTCTTACAATTCTTTGGAAGGACATTCTAGAAAGGATGAATACAACAAGAGTGTTCATGTGCATGATGGTGAGAAACTATACAGGAGAACGTTCTTTTTCAAGACTTAAACTTATAAAAAACTAGCAGAACCGTCGTGCGTTGCAACGATCTCAGTAAAAAGGAATACATACATAGATAAAAAATAAATTACTTTAAGGGTCACCGGGCCCATCAGTTTAACATATGACGTTCGAAAATCTGTTCATTTTCAAAAGAAATATATAAATATATTTATCTATATTGCTAAATATCGTGTAAAATTGAATGGGGAATAGAATATACTAAAATTTTAGTAAAAACACATTTAGGGCCCCCAGCCAAGAGGAAATGGACATTAGGAGTTCAATGCCCTATAGTAATTTAATATAGGCTCTTAAGTATTTATATACCAAGTTTGGTCAAAATCAAGTTATTTTCCCATTATCTAACAATTAATCTAACCTTTATTTAGCTAAAATAAGAAAATAATACATTAAGGGGCCCCGGGCCCATTCGGTTCAAGATGTACATTTTGAAAACCTGTTCATTTAAAATCAGTTTCATCATGGATATATTTCGCAAAATCGTTAAAAACTGAGTGGGAAATAATATCTTAGAGTATACCATAAAAAAGACATTTGGGGCCCCCGGCCCATTCGATGTAAGATGTAAATTTCAAAATGCTGTTCCTTTTAATTCAGTTTCATCATGAATATATTTCTCAAGAACGTTAAAAATAGAATGGCAAATAATGTCTCAAACATATACGAAAAAAAGACATTTGGGGCCCCCGGCCCTGAACAATTGGACATTAGAAGTGCATTGCCCTTTCTTATTTTAATATGTGCTACCAAGTTTTTATATACAAAGTTTGGTTAAGATCTATTCATTTATTCAGTAGCTAACGCATAAACTAATTTTTATATGGCTCATTTAAGCAAAAAACGACATTAAGGGCCCCAGGGCCCATTTAGTGCAAGATGTCAAGTTCAAAACACCTGTTTATTTCAATCAATTTCATAGTGGATATATGTATATATATTTCTCAAGATCTTTAATAGTTTAATGGGGAATAGAATCTTAAACGATTGTGAAAAAAGACATTTTGGCCCTCCAGCCCCCAAGAAATGGAAATTAGGAAATTAGTGCCATATAGTATTTCAATATTGGCTACCAAATTGTTATATACAACGTTTGGTTAAGATCCATCAATTTACCTAATAGCTAACGCTTAAACTAATTTTAAAAATTTAATAAATTTAGTATTTATATAGCTCATTTTAGGAAAAACTTCATTTGGGCCCCCGGTCCCCAGTCTTTGATAATTTAAATATTTTTTTGCCTGTTGATATCGCGGAAGTGTACTCATCAACTTCCCAAAGTTTCATGCTTCTGCCTACTCGGGAAATAGGAGAATTAGTGATTTTCATATTTTATATTGCCCATATAACGAAAAAAAGCGTTTTTGGGCCCCCGGCCCCTAAGAGTGTGAATTTTAAAATTCTTATTCGCCAGTTATCGTCTAGAGAGTGTACTCAGCAAGTTCCCAAAGTTTCATGCTTCTACCTACACGGGAAGTTGGAGAATTAGTGATGAGTCAGTTTTTGTATATAAGAAAAAAAACTACATTTGGTCCCCGGCCCCCATTAGGTGATAATTCAAATATTTTTTTCATTTGTTACCATCGTGGAAGTGTACTTATCAACTAGCCAGTGTTTCATGCTTCTATCTACACGGGAAATATGAGAATTTGTGATTTTCAGTTTTTATATAGCTCATATAAGGAAAAAACTTCATTTGGGCCCCCGGCCCCCAGGAAGTGATTATTTAATTTTTTTTCGCCCGTTACCATTGCGAGTTTGTACTCAACAACTTCCCAAAGTTTCATGCTTCTGCCTACTCGGGAAATAGGAGAATCTGTGATTTTCAAATTTTATATAGGCCATATAAGGAAAAAAAAGTTTTTGGGCCCCCGGCCCCCATGAGTGTTAATTTTAAAATTCTTTTACTCCAATTTTCGTCGCGAGAGGTTACTCAACAACTTCTCAAAGTTTCATGCTTCTACATACACGGGAAGTTGGAGAATTAGTGATGAATCAGTGAGTGAGTGAGTGAGTCAGGGCTTTTCCTTTTATTAGTTTAGAAGATATATATAGACAGCTTTGTAGTCCAAATATAGACAGCTTTGTAGTCCAATGGGACAGAACGGTTTGAACTGGCTTTCACTAGTGGGCATAGAAAATGACATTCTGAAGGCCATTGACTTCAAGCCGATAACAAAACAATTTTCTGAAAAGAAATGTCGCAAACGCGTGTTATAATAAAATACCGTACTGAAATTTTTCTATTCTAAGTATTTTTTTCCCATTACGAATTTTAATACAATTGTTTGACTTTGTATAATAGATGTAATATGTTATGTTGCTTATTATTTATAAAAAAAAACATTTGTAAATACCGGTATCTGTTTTTATGTGTCATTTTTTTGTTTTGTAAATATAATAAGTAATACTATAAAACGTGTAAATAAAATCTCTTTTCTCTATTTTTCATGTTTAAAGTTGATTATAGTTGCAGCTGTACAGCATGTATGTCTTAACAACAATTTTGTTGAAATTAGTATAGTGACAATAAAATGAATAATACAATATTTTTAATATTATCAACCATTTATTATTTATTCCTTGAGGGGGTAAGCACTCTTTCTTTTCCCAGGGGCCCAACACTATTACTTTTCCCGGGGGCCTAAAATGGTGTAATGACGGCTCTGATAAGAACACACGATCTGTAACAACGTTAAGAGGTTAACACACGATTTGAATCAGCTCGATCAATGGACAAGAGAACATAAAAAATTTGAAAGAAAAAGATAAATACAATATAAATCTCTTAAAAATATAGCTTAAACTGCTTGCAATATAAAGAAATATAAGAAATATAAAGAAATAGCAAAATGCTAGATTTTAACGAGTTCCTTATTACAATGCCTCTGTCAAAAGATGTTGGGGATATTTCATCTAATTTATGTCTACTCTATGTATGGCTATATATTTCATCTAATTTATATCTATGTATGGCTATATATTTCATCTAATTTATATCTATGTATGGCTATATATTTCATCTAATTTATATCTATGTATGGCTATAAATTTCATCTAATTTATATCTATGTATGGCTATATATTTCATCTAATGTATGCTTATGAATGGCTATATATTTCAACTAATTTATATCTGTGTATGGCTGTTTAATTTTAATTGTGGTAAGTTATGTATTTTTAAAGCTTTCCTGCAATTAATGTATTTTATGTTGAGGAATTTGAAAATTTTGTAAATTCGGTAATCGCGAAGCACGTAAAAACAACAACAAAACAACTACGTGCAGATGAAAGATTCGTAAAAAACCCTTTCTTAGTTTCTTTTGTTTGTTCCGCTAAAAAGATTTAAGATATCATTAATGTTACAACATCGACTATTGAGGTGGAAATGTGTCTTGATTGAATTGTGTTTACTATATCTGACCAAGTTCAAATACATTTTATAATGCCTTAAAATCACTTTGAAATCTATTTTAAGCTATGAGCACATAATGAAGTAAACTCATCTGTTACACTTACACAGAACACATAATGAAGTAAACTCATCTGTTACACTTACACAGAACACATAATGAAGTAAACTCATCTGTTACACTTACACAGAACACATAATGAAGTAAACTCATCTGTTACACTTACACAGAACACATAATGAAGTAAATTCATCTGTTACACTTATACAGAACACATAATGAAGTAAACTCATCTGTTACACTTACACATAACACGGACTGGTGTCTTGATTGACAGTTGTACTATTAGACCCGGGGCCACATCAACCTCAAGTTGACACACATCTAAACACACTAGCTAACATATAAATCTCGAGGAATGAGACTGAGACACTAACTTAATTTTAATCTACATGCAGACGTCTATTTCGGACACAAACAGTAGCACGAACAAATGGAAACAACGCGACTGGTCGTTGGGGGACCACGCAGCATTTTTGGGAAGTATTTCGGACATAGCCACAATTTCTGCTTTGTCACCATATACTCCTGAAGTATTCATGTACTGAGCGTATTGTTGAGGCGAGTGTATGACTACGTTTATGTCACTGAGAACAACGGAGAGCTCGTCGCAAAAGTTATCCCAATGTTGAGGAACAAACATTACAGCTATGTTGCCAAGTCAGAGAGCAACAACTTCGTCCATGAACTTTTCCCAGACATATGCGACCAATAGAAACAACAGACCTGGTGAATGAATTAGTATAACATTGACCGAGGCTTTTTTCCGTGACATGTCAAGCGGTGTTTATGGTTCTCTGAGAAGGGGGGGGGAGAACGGGCATAAGCATTTTTAAAAAATAATGTTGCGCTTGGGCTTGAAACGAAGACCTTCCGCATGTCAGGCGGATGTAATAACCAATACACTACGAAATACATGCACAATGTGAAGGAACAACGAAAGTGAATGTAAAAAACATTGCTGGTGTCAAGACATGCCCCACCCCTCCACTACATTCACTTGCCAACCGTTATCTGTGATTAATTGACCCAAGCGAGAGTCATTCGTTTTGCTTACTTGCACATGCTCGTATAGGTGCGTGCGTGGTGTGCCGCATGGTTAAGCGACGTAGAGAATAATATATACTAGACGCCCCACGGCGAAGCATATGCCGCAGACTTGCTCATGGAGAGTGCAAAGAAAGTGTAGAAAGAACGGACGCAAAGTGCAGCATGAAGAAATCAAAACAATGCTAGTGAACGTTGGTTGACTGCCGACTCATTGTTGGTTTCAAGATATTCACACTGTGGTTATCTACCTGCCCACCACCCTTTACCACATTAGCTTGCAACCATAAACTGTGATTGGCCGACCCTAGCGAGGGTCAGCCATGTTGGCAATAAAGGTGTAATGAACGGACACAAACATACATTTTTAAACATTAAAAAAAACAATGTTTTCGCTGGGGCTTGAAACCCAGGACCGTCCCCTTTATAAGTCAGACATGATAACCAGTACACTACGAATCTTACGTTATTCTGTGAAGGAACAATGCAAGTGAACGCAGGGACCATTGTTGGTCTCGAGACATTGGTCGACCCCAGCGAGAGTCATTTGTCATGCTCGTTTGCACATAATTGCGTAGTGGTGTCCCGCATGGTTGGGCGACGTAGAGAATTATATATATATACTAGCGTATCACCCGTGAAAAATGACGGAAGTTTTCAGCTGAAATCTATTTATTTTGAGAAAATGCACTATTTTTTAGGCGACTACGGCGCCGACATTTTTCAAAAGCCCAACTAACTTGTCCTTGCTTGATAAATACGAAATATTAAACCTTCTGAAATGTACACAAAGTATTTTATAATAGGGGTTGTAGGGTGTCTAAGGCGCCCGCTTTGTTTTTTGATTTTATAATTAACTATCATCAAATCCTCTTTTTACATTGTTCCCTTATCCAAAATTAAAATATGACCTAAAACAATGACGTCATATAATATTTGTTTACAGCACATCTTTAATTTGCACACCTTTTGAGGCATTGGTGCAGTAATTTGGTGCGCTGCTTTTTAAAATTAGCGTAACGTTATATCCACACACACATACAATATACATACAGACGAAGGGAATTATATATATATATCAGGGGTGGCCAGACCTGTAGTAACTGGGAGTCATTTTTAAATATAGGAATATTGGTAAGAGCCGCATTGAAGCACAAAGGGTCATTAAACCTGGCTTGAAAATCTTCCAGTAATCCTTGCAACATATATTTCATAGATTTACGTGAGCCGTAATGAGTACTCAGAAGAGCCGCATGCGGCTCGCGAGCCGCGCTTTGGCCACCGTTGTTATATAAATAAAAAATGTGTTTGCAATCATCGTCTTTGCTTAAATACTCACCATGGGTAAAGAAATAATGTACCATTAGATATTTGAATGCACAGTTTAGAAATTGCAAGTTGAATAATTTTTCTGAACATTCAACAAAGCCTTGTGAGAATTACATTTAAACTTTTCTGAATGTTAATGACCTTTGTTGATATTTACTTTAGTGCTGAATGGTTAATGTCCTTTGTTGATATTTACTTAAGTGGCTGAATGGTTAATGTGATTTGTTGATTATTTACTTTAATGGCTGAATGGTTATTGTCCGTTCTTCATTATTTACTGTAGTGGCTGAATGGTTAATACCGTATTTCGTTATTTAATTAGGGGCTGAATGGTTAATGTCCTTTGTTGATTATTTACTTTAGTGGCTGAATGGTTAATGTGCTTTGTTGATTATTTACTTTAGTGGCTGAATGGTTTGGTGTTTCCATTTAGTGGTAGTTAGTTCCAATCTCATACTTTAAAAAATCATCACTTTTGACAGTTAGATACAAATTTCATATTAAAGAATTTTTGAAAAATTTGGAGGTATAAAATAAACATTTAAGGGAAATAACTTTAATAAAAAATACATTTTTAGAAAAGTATATTTTTTTATTATTTAAAATCTTTATCCTTTTTAAAAGAGTATAATAAAAAATATATTTCTTTACTTAACCACTTTTTAATATTTTTTTAAAATGTATTTGAGCTCATTTAAAAAATATAATTTGATGAAGTTAAATGAAACATTCAAAAGCTACGAGAGGACAATAACGTTGGGCTATATTTTAATTGTATAGTCGCACTATAGAAATTTAACGCCTGACCTACTGTTTCAGATCAATCACCCATTGGGTTTGCCTTCTCAAACAGGAAGCATTCGTAACATTAAAAATTATAAAGTAGAGCACCAAATGACAGCAACCTAATGCCAGAAGGATGGGGTCGATCCTGGTTTATATCAGTCCCTCCGTGGGCATTGCCACAGAATCCAGACCACTGTGAGACCAGTGCTGTCAGTGAAAATGAAAAACCAGGACAACATGTAAAAAAATCTAGATCCGAAAGAACAAACCTAAACAAAGCTAAAAATAAACAAATATGACATCCCAAAGCCCAATAACAATAAATTAAAATAAAAACATCTTTCCTATTTGAAAATGAGCCTTTTTCAAATCATTTCATTGTCATTTAAGTATGTATTTAGTGTGAGGCTGCACTCTAATATCGAAACACGCGTGAAGCCATTTAAAACGTCATTAAATAAATGGCAAGCAATCAAATATTTTCGTGGAGCTTTCATTTAAAGTTATGAGTTTTTTATGTGACGCCACAGTTGTTAAACACCCCCCCTCCCCTTGTCATCCACATCACAAAAGTTTGACCCCCTTACCTCCTAGATGCGTGTCGTTATTTATGGACGGTCCTTGAGGTATTAGTATGTTGTACATAACTATTTGTAAAATATACTTACATCTACATGTATTCATCACTTATGTCATCTTCCTTATAATTTGCAATCTTAATAATCTAATACATTGTCATGGGTGAATCACGAGTGCTTTGCGTGATTGTATGACGGAGAAGTCACGTGAGTGAAAGCGCGGGAAGAAAGGGTCGTTCCCATTGGCTAAGAAGGTTGGGGAATCAGTTGTCAGAGAACTTCCGTGGTGGAAGGACAGAATGTGTGTGTGCCTCAGGGTTCCACGTTGTATAACCTCAAATTATATTTTTTGTGCAAAGTATAATATTATAGTTGTTTTATTGAAACAAGTTCTTCAGAAGATTATTGTGTACAACGTTTTGTATTGAGAGAACGCCTACAAAGAGTTACATTAAATAAGTAAACCAGTTTACATTGGTGTCGAAGTAAAAGTGATTATCATTAGCCATCAGGCATTAGTCCTAAGTGAACACAGTACAAGAAGGAGTTATTCGTGGAAGTGACAATTATTTTGTATTCACAAAAGGGAAGTATTCATTAAAAGAAGAAATATTAGCAGCCATCGTATTTTGCGAATATTACAGGCGGTGTGTGGCAGTATATACATTTTTGAAGATTGAAGGAATATTTTAAGTGTTTCAAAATGGCGGCTTGACATTGCAGCAAGACGCACTGAAACTAGGTCACCTAGTTGGTTCTAACCTTACAGTCGACTACACGTACAAGCCTACTGACTGTTACACGCAGTGAACTATGTCAACAAGCTCACTGGTGTGGTTGATTACAGGAAATAGTTGTAAACATAACCTTGAACTTGAGAAGCTATGGACTATTAACAACTGTGTTATTGTGAAATATAAATAAAGGATCGTAATTTTTATTCATTCATTGTGAGAAGAGTTTGATAATTGTAATTTTGGATTAATGGAGTGAACTAAATTGTTTAAAAACTACTCGAAAATTGAAAATTTAACTAAGTGACCTATTTCATAGTAAAAACTTTGAACCATTGGATGTGTTTTGTCAATCTGAGGGAGCGTATATATAAAGTATACTTTAAGATCCCGTGTGAGGATGCTTTGTTGTCTCATCTTGTCAAAACTACATTTTATGGTTCAGACGTGTCACTTATTTGGAATTAACATTTTGAAATCAAGATTTGTTCATTTGGAGAATTTATACCTTAACAAATAAATACCTACATTCCTTACCGAATTGCTTGACTCATATTATCCCATATAACAAAACATGGATTACTACAAAGAACTCACTGCCATAGCTAAAGAGATCGGACTAAGTGGAAAAGAAATGAAAGACTTTATTGAAGAGAAAGTCAAAATTGCTGAAGAAAAAGAAAAGCTAAGAAAAGCTGAAGAAATAGAAAATCAAAGAATTGTTGATGAAAAAGAGAGGCCAAAGACAAATAATTGAAAGAGAAGAAAGAGCTGCAAGAAGAGAACTTGAACAAATTAAAAATGACAACTTACAATTACAAATTGACTTAGAGAGTAGAGGCCACAATCCTGGTAATGACACAAATAGAAAGTCAGCACCAAAGGACACTATCAAAGTTAGAAATTATGATAGCCAGAAAGAAAAAATGGATGTTTATCTGGATCATTTCGAATCCATAATGGCCATGAAAGGTTATGATAAAGAAGATTGGCCAGCATAACTGATGACTCAATTAACTGGAGAAGCATTTGAAGCTTACAACAGTATAGCAAAATAAGACAAAAGCATATATAAAAATATCAAAAAGGCACTCCTATGTCATTTCGTAAAGTCATAAAATGATTATAGAAAAGAATTGCATGAAATGAGAATCAAGATGGACAAAGATCAACAGATCATAGTGCATGAAGCACAAGTTAAATTAACAAAATTGCTAGAACTGACAGCAATAGATACGAGCAATCCAAAAGCCATACTAGACATGGTGTTAATTGACAAGTTTTTTAGAAAATGCAACACCAACTCTATTCACATATTTAACTGATAAGAAAGTTTGTACTCAAGCAGAGCTAACAAATGCATTACGCACATTCAAAGACTCTCATTCATTAAATTGTAAAATGTTTAAAACATGTTTATGTTTGTTCCCGTTCTTTTTCCCCTTTCTTTGCTAACATGACCACCGCTTCGCATGTATATCAGGGAAATAACACTTCATTCAATGTTATACCAATTCCTGCATCCGGTTACTTTTTTTTTCTTTCTATGGGTCGCATATTTCAGGAAAAATATCATTGGCGAAATTTTGCACAGTTTATGATTGGCAAGCCAGGGTGGTGCAGGGAGGTAGCCAACCGCAGTGCACATGTCTTTAGACCAACAATGCGTCGGTGGTTCCCCCCTCCCGACATTCACTCGCGTTGTTATCATTTCTTTGTGAAGTGGTTTGTGTAATTCCCCCCCTTCTTTGCACTATCTATGAACTAGTCTGCGGCGTATGCTACGCCTATGCTGGGGGTCGTATATATATAGTATCTAGAAGTTAATATTTTAAAATAAATAAAATTAAAGACATAGAAAAAATCAAGTTACCTATGGGCCGGGCCATGGCTGATCAGCAGAGATCTGTGGATACGCCCAGGTAAACACCAAAGTTTTATTCATCCGAATATTAGATAACATTAGTGGCCGTCCATGTCCACAAATGACGTCACGCACCTGGGGTGAGGGGAGAGGAGTCACATATTTGTTTTAAATGTGTCACGAGGGTGAGGGGTGGTTTTCAAGATTTTTGACGTCACATCAAAAAAGGCTCAACACTTAAACTAAATGTTTCAGTTGTTTTCCCTCCTTTTTGATACATGTTTTCTCGTACTAAAGGGACAGTTATGTATATACTAGAGTTACCAGGGAACCGAGATGGAAGTGGAAGGGGGATCAGGACCAGCAAAGGTGCAACCGGGTGAAAAACTATACAGACGTAGTAGCGGGAGTGGTAGTGACAAGGGCGCTGAGCAAAGGTCCCCAACAGTCGAATCTAGTAAAACGACACGTGACAGAACTGAACATAACTGTAGAGGAGTTTAGACAATTACAGAACAATGAACTGAACATAAATGTAGAGGAGTTTAGACAATTACAGAACAATGAACTGAACATAACTGTAGAGGAGTTTAGACAATTACAGAACAATGAACTGAACATAACTGTAGAGGAGTTTAGACAATTACAGAACAATGAACTGAACATAGCGGTAGAGGAGTTTAGACAATTACAGAACAATGACGTCACTTTAAGACGGACCCATGAGCACGCGAACAGTCAGAGGGAAGAGGGGAAGTTTAATTCACAATTTAAATATAAGGATAGACTATTAGTGAGATAATTTTAAGACGAACAGGCCAGACCTAATACTAGGTGGGAACAATTGGTTGCGCCTGAATCATTGAGAAAGGTCATATTGGAGGTAGCCCATGATAAAAATTTATCATCGCACATGGGGATAGCTCGTACAAAGACGCGAGTGCTTGAAGAGTTTTGGTGGCCGGGTGTAGCCAGTGACGTGCGATATCACTGAAAGACGTGTGATGTGTGTCAAAAAGTTAAAAATAAAATCGTTGGAGGGATAGCTACGTTAGGCCTAATAAAAAAAAACCATAGAGTAAGGTAGCAGTCGACCTTATTGGGCCCATATTACAAATGTCTCAGAAGGGTTATCGTTATATCCTCACTCTGGTGGACACGGCAAGTAGATGGCCAGAAGCAATACCACTTAAACGAATTGGTGCCGAAGACATACAGGAAGCACATCTCACTTCTCATCATCTTTACATGAATGGCCTTACCTAATGAGATACTTATGGCATTACCTAATGAGATATTTATGGCATTACCTAATGAGATACTTATGGCATTACCTAATGAGATACTTATGGAATTACCTAATGAGATACTTATGGCATTACCTAATGAGATACTTATGGCATTACCTAATGAGATACTTATGGCATTACCTAATAAGATACTTATGGCATTACCTAATGAGATACTTATGGCATTACCTAATGAGATACGTATGGCATTACCTAATGAGATACTTATGGCATTACCTAATGAGATACTTATGGCATTACCTAATGAGATACTTATGGCATTACCTAATGAGATACTTATGGCATTACCTAATGAGATACTTATGGCATTACCTAATAGGATACTTATGGCATTACCTAATGAGATACTAATAGCATTACCTAATGAGATACTTATGGCATTAGCTAATGAGATACTTATGGCATTATCTAATGAGATACTTATGGCATTACCTAATGAGATACTTATGGCATTACCTAATGAGATACTTATGGCATTACCTAATGAGATACTTGTGGCATTACCTAATGAGATACGTATGGCATTATCTAATGAGATACTTATGGCATTACCTAATGAGATACTTATGGCATTACCTAATGAGATACTTATGGCTTTACCTAATGAGATACTTATGGCATTACCTAATGAGATACTTATGGCATTACCTAATGAGATACTTATGGCATTACCTAATGAGATACTTATGGCTTTACCTAATGAGATAATTATGGCATTACCTAATGAGATACTTATGGCATTACCTAATGAGATACTTATGGCATTACCTAATGAGATAATTATGGCATTACCTAATGAGATACTTAATAACATTACCTAATGAGATACTTATGGCATTCCCTAATGAGATACTTATGGCATTACCTAATGAGATACTTATGGCATTACCTAATGAGATACTTATGGCTTTACCTAATGAGATAATTATGGCATTACCTAATGAGATACTTATGGCATTACCTAATGAGATACTTATGGCATTACCTAATGAGATAATTATGGCATTACCTAATGAGATACTTAATAACATTACCTAATGAGATACTTATGGCATTACCTGATGAGATACTAATGGGAATGACCCAACGTTTTAAACCTAAAACCCCCAAAGTATCAAGATGGTACAAATTGGCAACCAAAAGACTGTGAAGCGCACGGGTATTATTCGCTTTTAGGGATGTTTAACAGGAGTCAACAGGATTTTCCCCATTGGAACTAATGTTCGGGCTCAAAATAAGAGGTCCCATAAATATCCTAGAAACATTTTTGATGGAAAAAATAAAAGATAGATGGGCAAAAACCAAACGAGTATATAGATAAATTACGTGATCGATTACGTGTAAGTGGCACTCTAGCGAGCAAAAACCTGAAAGCAGAGAAAGTAAAACAAATAATTGTGTATGATCGTAAAGCCAGGAGAAGAAGGATAAAAGTAGGGAGTCTTGTTGTGGTGATGAAAGCGACGGGCGGGGGTAAACTACAAAGAGCCCGATGGCAAGGACCATATAGAGTCGTGGAAAAAGTAAGGGCTTGTAACTATATAATCCAGGAAAAGGAAAACATATCATGTCAATATGTTAGTAGAGTGTTTTAGTAGGGAACAAGCAGGACAAAACCAAACTGAAACTGGTATCAATAACAATATTAAGACCAACAAGGGGACAGTATCGGCTTACGCAGTATTTATAGAAGATTACGAGACAGACAATGAGAGCCCAAACATTAACGCACTGATCACTCAGACTATTGGATTATTGAGACTGTGAAAGATGTAAAAATAAATGCCCACCTCAAACAGTACAACAGGGAAAGAATAGAAAAATTAATAGATAAATATGCTGACATAATCACTAACATGCTATGGAAATCCACTGCAGTGTCCCACTCTATTGAGTTTAAAAACGGACAAACCAATCCGTCTCAGACCATATTCTTTACCCTTCTCGTCAAAACAAGATATAATTTAAAAAAATCGGCAAATGGAAGATGAAGGCATTATAGAAAAGTCATCCTCGCCCTATTCTTCGCAATAGTCTTAGTGAAGAAAAAATATGGCACCACGCGTTTATGTATTAACTAAATAAAATTAAACTCCATAACAATAACAGACGGAGAACCCATACGTAATCAGGAGGATTGATTTATTCAGTTGAGACATGCTAAGTATTTCTCAAAAATTGACTTAGTAAAAGGCAACTAACGGTACACGCAAGCTGCTCCAAATACACCGCTTTTCAAAAAGACTTAGGATTGTATCAGTTTAAATACACGCCTTTTGGGTTTTAAATGGGGCTGTCAATATTGTTGAAAAATGCTGCCCGGGTACCCGTCCAAATTTCGAACGGGTACCCGGGTTACGCGATCCTTTCCTTTGTCTTCATGGAATCAAATTAAGAATGCTGTCTTTTAACAAACTGAATGAGAGACTTCCTTTCTAAAATTGTTTCCCGAATTTCAAGTAAAATAGCGACTTCCAGTTGTTCAAGTTCCATTAGAAATACTTCTGCTTCAAGTCGACAGTTACTTGGCTGATTTTTCGTTTGTTGCTAATTCTTCCAGTAGAGCGATATTCTCATGGTATCAGTTATTAACAGACCTTACAGCATCATGTCAGGCTAACCTTTCTAGCATGTATCAATTTCATGTGTTTTTGAAGTACCTGTCAACGATGAGTAGATGCAACAAGCCGGGTATAAAGATTTAGCAGGACAAAAACAATCTGACTGCAGCAAGACAACCTGCTGCACTTTTCCCAACCAAATTAATAGAATGAGCTGTACACGGTACATAATGAGCAACACTGCACTTCTCATAAAGAATACCCTGGTTTCCGTTATAATTCCTAATCATATGTGAAGCATTGCCGTATGACTGTCCAAGGCATTATCAGGGATTCATACAATCATTTGCCTGCATCTTTTTAATACACCATAATTTATACTAAGTTTGGGTGACCTTAAATTATTGGGGGCCTCTAGCTTTAGCCCGTTTAGCCCCCCACCGCCCGCCATTTAATCCGCCATAGAGAGATGGGGTCACTCGTCTGTGACGATGTGTGACGAGGGGGAGGGGTGTGTTTAAAAAAATGTCACGTCACATGAAAAACGCGCAACTTTAAATAAAAGTTCCCCTTATATAATTAATTGTTTACCATTCATTTAATTGCGTTTTCAATGGCTTCACGCGTGTTACGATATTAGAGTGCAGACTTACACTAAATACATATTTAAATAGCAAAAATAATTTGCAATATTCTTATTTTATTGAGAAAATATGGCTTTAAAAAAAAGGAAAAAGGGGGGGGGGATGTCAAGGCTTTGTGACGTCATATCGTAAAAGAATGGGTGGAGGTCTAAGTTTTTGTGACAAAGTATGACGCTGGGGGAGGGTGGGGTAACAAGTGACGTCATTTATGGACGGCCCCTTCATTCGTGAAGGGGTGACACCATGAGCTACCGCCCCGGGTGACACCATGAGCTACCGCCCCGGGTGACACCAACCCTAGCGACGCCTCTGAATCATCTAATATACCCATAGTATTTATGTTTATATGGATGTTCAATTGTATTAATACGAAACAAGTAATATCTTTGTTATACACTCGAAAACCCCATTTTTTGTTCCCATAAGCTATATGACATGATCTCTTATTTAAACTTTTGCACTTTATTTATCATCTTTCATTCTTGCAGTTACATTTTAAATAATATTTCCTTACCAGTATAGCTATTTTATTTATTTCAACATTTTAACTTTTCATTATTTTATTGTCATTATTATTTCATCCAATCAAACGTCTCTCACTTTTTTTTTCCTTTAGACAAACATTAACCCGATTTCGAATAAAATATGTCCATACAATAAGGATTTCAAGATATTTACCCTTATCTGTTATTCCATTCATGGAAAAGAACTAACCCAAACTAAAGATGCAAAATACTTGGGAGTAATAATAAATGAGAAACTATCATGGAATCCCCATGTCAATCAAGTTATATAAAAAAATCAAACAAACTTAGGCTTTATAAAAATAAAGTTTTAGTGATGTAATAAGAATAAAAATCTAAAATGCTACCTCACTTTGGTGAGACCTGCATCTTCTGTATGGGACCCATCCACCAAAGGAAACATTGATAAACTAGAACAAATTCAAATAAGAGCTGGCAGATTCATTTCTGGAGAATATTCAAAACTGACAATAATAACACCATTAGTTAAATCATTAAACCTTGAAACACTAGAGGATAGAAGAACCAAGAATAAAGTAGTAATAATACATAAAGCTATTAATTATTATTATTTCGAAATACAACAGAAAGATAACTTAATACAACCCTCAGATAGACATAAGGATAAAAACACCTTTCTTATTCCGTATGGAAGAACAAACACATACTCATTCTCGTTTTCCCGCCTCGAATTCGGGCGTGTCATGGGTTGCCTAAAGAAACCAGGAAAACAAACACTTTATCAACATTTAAAAACTCTAATTAGAATTCAGGACTAAACACAATCCATAGATAAGCCTAGGACACAATAATCTTCTGCATAGAAGTAGCGCCTGTAACATTTAAGATAAGATAAGTTAAGATAAGATAAGATGTTGGTATTATTAATTAGTTTTGAAAAAATTCTGTATAATAATCTTTGTTTTATTAGCCCCACGCGTTCATCTTAATTCTCACAAATTTTCAATTTATATTTTTCGAGTATCGGGAATAATGTGATTATTTAAATACGTCGTCTCTTTCAAACAAATCTGCACGCTTAACAGTTAAAAAAATATTTTGAAAATATATTTCACTTTTTGGTTTTTAAAATCTTTTCTAATAAATATTCACAATCCAAACATTTTTCTTTTCTTGAGTCCAAGTTTTGCATTGATTTATTACACGGCATTACAACCATAGAATGAGTGTGAAGAAAAATAATTGCCATTTTCAAATATTTCTTGAAAATTTTCTTTGACTGTGATTTATTTTAAACGAGAGAATAAATATAATTAAAAAAAAATTAATTCTAAAACTTTAAATTCTAATAGTGGTCGGCAACAATCATCGTTCTTGGGTCTCTAGCTAAGAAGGCTGGGACTAATGGAAATAATTGACTGATTACAATTGAGTCATGCATTGTAATCGTAAATCGATATTAACTTATGAAAATATTCACCTCAATCAATCCACGAAAAGGGTGTGTAATGTTATCTGTATTGTATTACAATTTAATTTGATCAATTTTAAATGTGTATTTTTCAAACAAATTGATTTTAAAATTATTTTAAGCAGCTATTTATAAAATTGTACTACACATGTTTCCTTTGTGGGATAATAAACACCAGGAAAATAATAAAATTTAAAAAAAACCCTGAAACATGCATATGTGTGATTGATTGTATGCGGCTGTACTGCCATATGTGTACCACAGCAATACATCAGGGTTTAATATTTGGATTGCATAAGCACAGGCTCCACATTAAATCTAAGAAACATTCAACACAATAACAAAGTTTGTATTATGGATCTATCACAAGGTATAATATAAATTACTCTCGTAAAGTAGGCGCGTGGCATAGTTTTACATATAAAGTCATTTAAGATTGCTGGCCATACCCAATAAAATATCCAAATAGAGGCTGTTCATTGATATAAAACCACCATTTGAGTAGAGCGTAGCAGAAACCGACTTCCTTTGTCATGGAATCCATCAACTCTAAATTTTCTAGACACAAATAAAATCCAGCGAGCGGTATGGTCGAGAGTCACTTGTTCGAATAACTCAGATGGCAGGGACTGGCTCTCGTGGTCAAGAGTGACCGTAAGTCCACACAGTTGCAATAGGGTACCTGACACTTGTTGGGGAAACAAAGGCGGCTTGGCATTGTGCCACACATTTCCCTCATGTCTGCGCATTCTTATCAGTAGGTAAATGTTTGTTTTAAACAGAAAACTTAGTAGTAATCTTTAAGTTATTCATCCTATAGTAAATCTATACTAATAAAAGGCAAATCCCTGACTGATTGACTGACTCACTCGTCACTTCAACTTCGCGTGTAGGTAGAAGCATGAAACTTTGAGAAGTTGTTGAGTAAACGCTTGCGATTGTATCAGGCGAAAAAAAATTTAAGCTTTCCCTTACTGGGGGCCCCAAAGTAATTTTCCATATATGAGCTTTATAAAAAAAGTATTTTAACTTTGGATACTGTGTAAATGGATAGATCTTGACCAAACTTGGTATAAAAAATCTTTATGTCATATAATAATCTACTGTAGGACATTCAACTCATATTATCCATTATTTTGGAACCGGGGGCTAGGTCTGTCAATATTGTTGAAAAATATTCCCCGATTATCAGTTCGAAATGCCTCAAAATTTTCGCCTTCTTGCTGATTACCGAAATGTAAATGTATATGTAATGAGTCAGCGAGGTAAAAATGAAGACATTGAAATACTACTATAGAACATTGGTGTAAAATGAAGACATTGAAATACTACTATAGAACATTGGTGTAAAATGAAGACATTGAAATACTACTATAGAACATTGGTGTAAAATGAAGACATTGAAATACTACTATAGAACATTGGTGTAAAATGAAGACATTGAAATACTACTATAGAACATTGGTGTAAAATGAAGACATTGAAATACTACTATAGAACATTGGTGTAAAATGAAGACATTGAAATACTACTATAGAACATTGGTGTAAAATGAAGACATTGAAATACTACTATAGAACATTGGTGTAAAATGAAGACATTGAAATACTACTATAGAACATTGGTGTAAAATGAAGACATTGAAATACTACTATAGAACATTGGTGTAAAATGAAGACATTGAAATACTACTATAGAACATTGGTGTAAAATGAAGACATTGAAATACTACTATAGAACATTGGTGTAAAATGAAGACATTGAAATACTACTATAGAACATTGGTGTAAAAATGAAGACATTGAAATACTACTATAGAACATTGGTGTAAAATGAAGACATTGAAATACTACTATAGAACATTGGTGTAAAATGAAGACATTGAAATACTACTATAGAACATTGGTGTAAAATGAAGACATTGAAATACTACTATAGAACATTGGTGTAAAATGAAGACATTGAAATACTACTATAGAACATTGGTGTAAAATGAAGACATTGAAATACTACTATAGAACATTGGTGTAAAATGAAGACATTGAAATACTACTATAGAACATTGGTGTAAAATGAAGACATTGAAATACTACTATAGAACATTGGTGTAAAATGAAGACATTGAAATACTACTATAGAACATTGGTGTAAAATGAAGACATTGAAATACTACTATAGAACATTGGTGTAAAATGAAGACATTGAAATACTACTATAGAACATTGGTGTAAAATGAAGACATTGAAATACTACTATAGAACATTGGTGTAAAATGAAGACATTGAAATACTACTATAGAACATTGGTGTAAAATGAAGACATTGAAATACTACTATAGAACATTGGTGTAAAATGAAGACATTGAAATACTACTATAGAACATTGGTGTAAAAAACAATGCTTAGTTGGGTGCCTAAGGGAATTTTTTGGGGGTAGTGGGGGGCGGCTAAACAAAGTCTTTTGACGATAAAGGGCAATAATCGTATGATGACACTGCGGGTTATTTCTAGTTCATAACTGACAACTGTTGTAATTACCAAAACTTTCCGGGACTTGCCCTCACTTAGTGGACCCAGCCCCAAGCATTTATTTTTGTTATTAAAGTGAATTTTTAAACAAAGTTTGGTGGGGATAGGAGTGGAGAAAGGAGTGAGCGTGTGTGGGGGTGATTAGATAAACAAAATGGGCTTGTCTCAATATTGTATGCGTAATTCGAAGCCAAAGCCGAGGTCATTTCTGTCATCTCTTGACCTTCGTTATTGATAATATATCATACAGAATGGGACTGCGATAAAGGCCCTTAGTTATTGTTAATATATCATACAGAATGGGACTGCGATAAAGGCCCTTCGTTATTGTTAATATATCATACAGAATGGGGACTGCGATAAAGGCCCTTCGTTATTGTTAATATATCATACAGAATGGGGACTGCGATAAAGGCCCTTCGTTATTGTTAATATATCATACAGAATGGGACTGCGATAAAGCTTTTAAATAAAATACAAAATACACAAACAAATTATGCAATGAAAACAATAAATTTGAGCTTTATTTTAAACTAACACGACAATAGACGTTTCGGCTAGTGTCTTCATCAGTTCAATAACATAAAATAGGTACTTGCATATATTTAAATTTCCTTCGTTATTGTCCGCTTTGCTGTCTATTTTTCTTATTTTAACAATTCAAAGAACAAAAACCTTTGGGTCTAAATGATATTTAGTTTAATGTTCAAAGAATAAAGGTGTATAAAAATACCTTGAAGTTTGTCGGGACCGTGTTTTATTTCCGTTTGACAGTTATTTATTTTTAAGCGTTTTCATGTTCAACGTATTTCACTCGAAAAGTTTTAATTTGATAAATCATTAGCGAGCCGTATTGAGAACACAGAAGAGCCGCAGTTCGACCTACGCTGGTATAGGGCTTGTCATTATTAACCGGAAGTCTATTAATAGAGTCTATTTATAACTCAGTCACTCCCGGAGTTGACGAGAGGACAGCTAGTTAATAGTTGTTCATTACTATTACAGCGAATCGGCTCATTGAAATTGAATCAAACATGTTCAAGACCTTAATTATATAGAATTTTAAATAAAAAATATAAAGTTATATTATGTGATATATTATATTATGATATATTGAACGTCCTTGCGAGTAACAGTATCAAGTATCATTGTGTCTCATTGTAGTCAATTCATATCTATTTTAATATTGTTTTCCATGGTCCATTTAAAAAAAAAGTTTAGGCTTATTTCCATTAGTTTTATGTCTTCGGCATTTTAATACTTTAATCAGCTGAAAAACTAAGTGTAAAAAAATATATCCCCCCACAATAATTGCACCTTAGCAGAGGTGGGCAAACTACGGCCCGCGGGCCACGTGCGGCCCGCCAGAGTATATTATGCGGCCCGTGGGCATTTACATGTAGCGATCTTATGTCGATGTTAATTTTCTTTGTTTAGAATTTTCGCTATATTTTTATAAATTTATTTCCATTATTTGTTTTGAATCTAGGGATATTAACTCAGTTTTATGGCTCCAGAATTAATTAGTGATCATTAGTCATTTATTGGTAACATACCTATTCGAAACTGCATTTCAGCTCAACCAGAAGTGAATTATGATTTAAAAACGAATGAACATTGATTTTGCAATGAGTGCTGCCAAAACAAAAATTGAGGACGAATGTTTTTAATGATGAAAATATTGCCTCACGTGCGATGGCAGCAAAGCAGTCTGCTTGCTATGCCGTGAGTGTTACGTCTTTAAAAAGTAAAACTGTAAAATAAAACACAACCAAACAAAACATTTGGATTTCAGGCACAATTTAACGAACGAAGAGACAAGCAGAAATGCCAGGAGTTTGTTAATAATAATTTAAAGAACCAGCTAACTTGAATACAGTCTCCAATACAAGATGCTGCAACCAAAGCTAGTTTCGTGCTGTCCTTTTAAGAATGTAAAACGGCACAAGTCTTTTTCTGACAGAGAGTACAGCAAGGACTGCTTGTCAGATGCAGCAATCATTATGTGTCCATAACAGAAAACACAATTTGATAACGTTTCTTTATCAAGGAGAACTGTAGTCATGCGTGTTTAAAAAATTAGTAACAATTTGATGCAACAACTTCGAGATGCAAGCGAATACTTTTTGTCCAACTCTTGTGTTGGACGAAAGTACCGATGTACAGGACACAACTTTGGCTGTGGAATTTGAAAGAAGATTCCAAGACTTTAAGAACCTGAACCCGCACTTCAATATCCTCAGTTCGACATTTAGTACAGAAGCTGTTTCCACCCCTGATGACATACAGTTAGAGCTGCTTGACCTACAAGCAGATTATGACCTGAAGGAGAAGTTCAAGTCAGTTATTCTGCTGGAGTTTTAAGAATGTTTGCCAGCAGCAGTATTTCCATACTGATAAATATTTGCTGCCAAACTTTTGTCACTATTTGGCTCCACATAAATCTGTGAGCAAGCTTTTGTCACTATTTGGCTCCACATAAATCTGTGAGTAAGCTTTTGTCACTATTTGGCTCCACATAAATCTGTGAGCAAGCTTTTGTCACTATTTGGCTCCACATAAATCTGTGAGCAAGTTTTTGTCACTATTTGGCTCCACATAAATCTGTGAGCAAGTTTTTGTCACTATTTGGCTCCACATAAATCTGTGAGCAAGCTTTTGTCACTATTTGGCTCCACATAAATCTGTGAGCAAGCTTTTGTCACTATTTGGCTCCACATAAATCTGTGAGCAAGCTTTTGTCACTATTTGGCTCCACATAAATCTGTGAGCAAGCTTTTGTCACTATTTGGGTCCACATAAATCTGTGAGCAAGCTTTTGTCACTATTTGGGTCCACACAAATCTGTGAGCAAGCTTTTATCACTATTTGGCTCCACATAAATCTGTGAGAAAGCTTTTGTCACTATTTGGCTCCACATAAATCTGTGAGAAAGCTTTTATCACTATTTGGCTCCACATAAATCTGTGAGCAAGTTTTTTCTTGCATGAAAATAAACAAGTCTAAGAAGAGATAGATGTTGACTGACTGCAATTTGAATTCAGTCATGCGAATCATAACCCGTAAACTGGCTCCATAGTTCAAGAAAATTATCCAAAATTTTGAACAGTTACATACTTCTCACTAATTATAATTGTACTCTATGGTCAGCTTATATGTAAATTGGGGTTCCTACTTTTTCATAGACATTATAACAAGTAACAATAACTTATCTTGAAATAATAATGAATAAGAAAATCTTATTATCAAATTAGAAACTGTTTCATTTGGTTTTTAACACAATTTTTATTGAAAAATTGCGTTTATACAATAGAAATGTCTGTGCAGTCTGTTCGAGCTTGCGCATGCAACTCCTCCTGAACCATACCAGATAGAGGGTTCGGGTCTTTTGCAAATATGTTAAGGAGTCCCAAGGATGTGCATGGGCCAAAAATACCGAAAATGTTTACTGGATTTCTTGGGAAAAAAAAACTGAACAAATATCCGTATTTTGTCAATTTCTCGCCAACCATAACATCTATCTGGTTGAAACAAACGCCAAACAATAGCTAATAATATTTTGATAACAATGTTGGAGAAGGAATTTTTTAAAAAATAACTGTTCGTTAGAGTTCCTTAATTTTAGCAGCAATTTGTAGATATCAATTGTTTTGTTTAGTTTCAGAATTATTTGATTTGAAATGACTTTTAATGTAATCTAGAACGATAGTTAATTGGGTTTTCCCGCTTTGTGAATGCTTACGTTAGATTGTTGCGTGGTGCGCATTATATTGACACATTCTTGTTGTGACGTAGAGTGAGGGGATATGACGTCTTATGGTATCGGAATTACTTATTTGAATCGACTTTTAATGTAATCTAGAATGATTTCCGTTGAATAAAAAATCGGAAATTCATTGTTGGAAATTGAGTTTAAATACTCATTCGAGTTTTCATTACTTGTTTAAAAGGTAATGTACATGTGTAATAGAGTGTGAATGAAATAAAATGAAAAGTACATGGTTAAAATCATTAATTCATATTTTATAAGTCGAAAAATTGTAAATTAAATAGACAAAATATTTATGTGGCCTGCCTATTGCAATAAAGTTTTCAATGCGGCCCTCCGTAGAAAAAGTTTGCCCACCCCTAGACATAGAAGATAGTTTTTATTGAGATCAGTGTATCAAAAGACGCTGTTGGTATTTATATTTCAGAAACAAGTTGACCTGAATCTAAAAATAGCACAATGGCCGAATGGGTTATGATGTTTTCCGGTCTTAGAAATGACACGCACTATAGACATTGCAGCAATATTTTCACGGGTACCAGGTACGAATTTTACTACCCGGGAAATTGCTTGGCAACCGGTACCCGAGTACTGGCCTACCGCGGGACCCTAATCTCTTTTTCGTATACGTTTAGGACTCTTTACTAGAAAATTATAAAATCCCAAAGTATTGACAACCTTTATAACAATTCATTTCTATCGATAGCAGCGAAACACTGATGACACCATGAATATGACTGCAGTAGTTAAAGATAAAATAAATGTTATGTTGTTGAACGTAGAAGGTTGCTGGTCAATCAAACTATAAAATTACCGAAGTTTGTCTAGATCACGATCTCCCATCGAACAAAATTCAAATTTGCCAATGAGCCATCACGACCACACATTTGGTTCTTCGGGATTCTTCAATTTTGCTGTTGAACATACCGTACTTCTGAAATATGACGAGGTGTTATCATCTGTATTAAGAATCCAAATTGGGCAGTTTTAAAATTCATTTTAGTTTTTCTTTTGAAATGTAAAATGCTGATTATTTTATGTTGCGTTTACTTCTAATTAGTCACACTGGGTGTTTTTTGCTGTAAGTCTTGTATTTAATTGTATTATAATTTTTTAAAATAAAATGTGTTAGTTATTTATAGGGGTGTACAGGATTTCGACTCGGGCAAATCCAGAAAACGGTCATTTTTACAAATCCGAGTCCGGCTTACACAGAATTTCACTTCATAAATCTGGCCAAATCTGGCTGGCCAGTAGAGCAAAAAAAAGTATATAATGGCTCCGGCTCTGGTAAATCCGGAATCCGTCCATTTTTACTAATCCGGCTCCCGATTCGGTCAGACTTCACTCACAAATCCGAACATATCTGGATCCGGCCGGATTTCAACATTTTGAATCCATTACATCCCTAATTATTTATATTGCCAATCGGATAAATGGTATAAATTCACTTGTCTTTGTTTTTATTAATTCTGATCACGAGCAAGAACTACCAACGTTCAATTGTATTTATACCTGAAAACATCTGAATTTCTTAGAATTTAGATAAACATTCTTCTAGTCGCCATAATTCAGAGGAAAAAAAAGAATAAAAATTAATCGGCATTCTGCACTGATATTTTCCTACTGTAATCTCATATGCATAAACGTGGAACTTAAAAATACCCACACATCTAGTAAAGATAGAAACATTGAGAATGTGGGTCGCATGGGGTCTTGTAATGTCAAACGGCCTCACCAAGAAATCAGCCTTAGTTTAAACACAAGCATTTAAAATTTATAGGTTTAAAAAATTCGTCATGGCATCTGTGGGTGGGACAGAATCTTATAGGGGACAATACAAGACCCACAGTTTCCTCCCTTGTGTTATCCGCGTATAGCATTCGTCTAGTTAGTTATTCCTGATCAGTGGAATACTCTGTAATTATTTGAATTTTCTTCCTAGATTAAGGAACGAAAGCAAGTGGCAAGCCACTTGAAATCAATGTCTGTTGGAAATTTACAATGCATAATTTGTTTCGTATTTTAATATATATATATCAAACATATGCATAATTATTTATTGGGTTAATTTTTTTACAACTTAATTTCTTATTAGGATTTTTTATACACTTACTTAAAATATAATAATTACTAAAATACATTTTATACAATTTTACGTAACAAAAAATTTAACTAATACAAATTTATTATTTCCTTATCATAAACTTGAAAAATGTATAGTTCAATGTGGCTTAATATTAACTGGTGAATTACTTTCCCTTATATCAAATTTGTCTTTAATATGGCTCGGTTAATATAATATAATGCTCTAGGGCGAGATAACTCCTAAGAAAAAGACCAAAAAGTGATTTGAAACTGTTCATTTTTAAATAGAAAATACGGCCTTTATGGGGAAGGGGAAAGCTTTGCGATGTTATATTGGAGGGGGGAGGGGTCTAAGTTTTTGTGACAACGTATGACAAAAAAGTGGGAGGGGGGGGGGTAAATCGGACAGCTTTGTGTGACGTCATTTATTGAAGGCCCCCATAAGGGCACAATTTGTTACTTTTGAACGGAGTGGTTGAAAGGTTAAGTCCGGCTCTGCCACAACCTCCAAGTTTTCATTATCTTTATCAATGGTTGCCAAACTGCGGCTCGCGAGCCGCATGCGGCTCTTCTTTGTTCACATTGCGGCTTGCGTACAATTTATGAAAAATATGTTACATGTGTTACTGGATTATTTCCAAGCCAGGTTTAATGACCCATAGTGCTTCAATGTGGCTCTCAAAAATCTGTTTATAGTTTAAAATGGCGCTCAGGAGCTAAAGGCCTGGCCACCCTTGGTCTAGACAGAGCAGTGAATATTTCTATTTTTAAATTTCTGTTATCTCATCGCAGCAACGCTACTGTCATTACTTCTCTGAACAAAAGGAGCTCTTTCCATTTCTAATACACAGAAAAAGCTGGCTATTTTGTTTTGCTGTTCCACACAGGTATTTATGAAAGACGGGACGTGTATTTTCATCATGTCTTCAGCCCGACATTAAAGGAACACATTTTTACTAGTCTAAAACTAGTGTTATACACAGTCTTATGGACTAATTTTTTAAAATTTTATTTGAAAAAAAACTTGCATATCTGGACTACGGTAAACTCTACTTTTGCCTTGGAGAATCACTTTGAAGTAATCCAAAGCAAAAGCTTAAAGTGTTAGCGCCTTTTATTCATACTTTTTTGCTGATTACATAGTAGAGGGAACAAAATTTACAACTATAATATTTTAATATTAAAAATAAATCAAGTTACTTTGAAATTTTATATACAGATGTAATGAAAAAAGATCATACTATGATGACTTACTAAATTCATGTAAGTGAATAACATTTTATGCACACTATTATTGCATTTCTTTCAGGATGCTGAAATAAATAAAATTCGTCATTAAATAGAAAGAAGGAATAAAAAATATAATCGGCGCTTTGAGAGAATTGAAACAGAAACTATTTGCATCCACATTGTTTTGCAAGAGCTTGACGCAATACTTGGCATTATTTTGTTTAAATAAGATATTGATTTGTGCCATTAAAATAAATATACACAAAATTATAACTAAAATCCCTTCTGTGGTGATTGGAGAAATCAAACAGGTGTTTTTTGTAAAGTTTAAAGCTAAGATTTTTTATAAATAAGGAAAAATATGTATATTTTAATGGTAAACAAGACTTCTTTACAAATTTACTAAATTTACAAAATCTAAGCGTAACAAGCTATATCCAATAATTAATAGTTATTTATTATAGATGTAGTAAATATTCCTACTTGTAACCAGATATATTCAAATGTTTTCAACTGCATTAAGAGGTAGCCTATACATTTAGAGTTTTAATTATAACAAGATAAATCAAATTGTATCGCCATATTATCTATTCTAATTGATAGAACCACTTAAAACAATAAATAGAAGTAAAATAAAGATTTTAAAAACCACGTTTTTATAAGCGGACTAAAAAGAAGAAAATAAAATTAAAGAATTTAAAACTTTAGTTGCGCTAATTCAATTCACTCATTTTCTTACTCGTCATTTGTGAACCCTAATCATTTTAGCCAAAGGCCTAAAAAGCGTCCGCCCACGGTTTTAGTCATATTACATCATAGTACTTATTTTAAATTTAAAAAAATTATTTTCTTCTTTTTAGTCCGCTTATAAAAACGTGTTTTTTTTAAAATATTTTTTTACTTCTATCTATTTTATTCTTTTTACTCTAAGTGTATGCCATGGTGAATTTTGAAGTCATGATTATGTTCAAATATAATACGCATTGCCCGACAAACATTTACAGACTGGAAATGACTGATCTCCCCTTGATGTTAAACATGGTTTTTGTGGTCGGAGTTGGTGTGAACTCGGCACATGAATGTAATGTAAACAAGAGCAGACGGATAAGACACACAGGAACGAAAGCAAGTTATTAAAAACGTGGTAAAAATACAACATTTTCAACTAAAATCATCCTTATGGAGATATTTTTTTCAATCTCTTCTGTAACTGTTTGGGAGAAAGGAAACATTGAGTTTAAAAAATGTTTTATTAGATGACAATTTTGTAACATTGGCCCAGGTGTGGCTTGTGTTGCAACATACTATTGCAGTTTTACTGTTACGAAAGTTGAATTATCAAATTTAGCTACACATTTTTTTTTAAATCTCAAACATTTTAATCATATTATCACAGTAAAAACTGTAGTATTTCTAATTGATGCCTCAAAAACATTTTACGGCCATAATAAATTGTTTAGTGAGCTGTTGAACACATTCTTTAATAGTGTTCATCTAGTCTTGTAACTACACAGATGGCCTGTTGATCAGAGATGAAAGTGATGTTTTTATAACAAAGTTCTAAAGGGTCAACTATAAACTTATGGAAAAAAAACACGTTTAGAAATGTTACATATGTTGAATATTTAAGCAAGATCGGCTATTATCGGCTATTATCAGCTATTATCGGCTATTATCGGCTATTATCTGCTATTATCGGCTATTATCGGCTATTATCGGCTATTAACGCCTATTATTGGCTATTATCCTCTTATGTTGTGCTGCTCAAAATCTCAAATATAAGAAATGTAACCATTAAGTGCCACCTCCTAGATTATTTTCATCCGGTAAGTAGTGATTTACACATTTATTTGTATGTCCCACGAGCAAGTTACGATTTTTCTCAAAACATGATAGTGATAAATGATAGAACAAGCTCCAACCACTGGTATACACTGAAGTCGTGCAACTCTCGTCCTGGAGTTTTTTTTTATATTAAATAATTTCAAGTTAGTTTTTGTTGTATTCCAATGTCATATCATTGTTTACCTACACTCAGAAGGCATCGTTATTTAATGGAAGAGCATTAAGATCTTTATAGGAGAATTAAACTACAATGGTTAAGTTTTTAATCCTTGCAATTCAAACATGTATTACAAAAAGTAAATTGATGTTATAAACATATCTAGATAAAGTGGATCACTAAGATGTTATGGCTTTAAGAACGGCTGGGTTCAACAAACTAATCACGTTTTATTATTCTCAGATAGCCTCAGATAATAACAATTATTCAGTAATTTGCTGCAGAAAAATATGCTGTCCATGAAATAAGGCGTCAGGTCCCAAAGACAATGAAAAGCTGCAACTAAAGAAAGAAATATATAAATGCGAATATATTTTTAAATTGGAAATTGAACAAATTTTTGCATGATGTTTGGAACCATTAATTTGATTACACATAACCTGTGTTCACCTCTGAGAAAGGAGGAAAGAGTCCGACAAGAGATACAGAGAAAGATAAACAGGCGGAAAAGAAAGAGAGAGGAAGGAAGAGAAATAAGAAAAGGAGAATGGCGAGAGGTGTATTGTAGATAAATTCTGTTTTCTAAAACAATATATAAAAATACTATCACGAGAATACATTTTGTATTATAATTTTGATTACAATAAATTTAGTTATGCTCATCCGATATTTGTATTTCTTATATTGACACACATTGACAAGCGTCCTGACTTGTAAGTACGACTTCTTGATCTACAATTAATACTGTATTTAAGGATGAAATCTGAAAACAATTATTGATGGTGTAATAAAACCTCTTTCTTGGTCCAAAAATGCTCGTATAACACATTCCTAGACCAAGAAGAAAAGAAAAAAACTGAGAACCTGCTACTTTCAGAGCGTGAAGTAAACCACATATGATAGTCATGATAGCCTGCTACTTTCAGAGCGTGAAGTTAATCACATGTGATGGTCATTATAGCCTGCTTCTTTCAGAGTGTGAAGTAAATCACATATGATAGTCATGATAGCCTGCTACTTTCAGAATGTGAAATTAATCATATATGATAGTCATGATATCCTGCTACTTTAAGAGTGTAAAGTTAATCACATAAGATAGTCATGACAGCTCGCTACTTTCAAAGTGTGAAGTTAATCACATAAGATAGTCATGATAACCTATACTTTCACTATGTGAAGTGAACCACATATGATAGTCATGATAGCCTGCTACTTTCACAATGGGAAGTAAATCACATATAATAGTCATGATAGCCTGCTACTTTCAGGGTGTGAATGTAATTACATATGATATTCATGATAGCTCGCTACTTTCACAATGTGAAGTTAATCACATAAGATAGTCATGATAGCCTTCTACTTTCACAATGTGAAGTAAACCACATAGGATAGTCATGATAGCCTGCTACTTTCAGAGTGTGAATTTAATCACATAAGATTGTCATGATAGCCGCTACTTTCAGAATGTGAAGTTAATCACAAAAGATAAACATGATAGCCTGCTACTTTCAGAGTGTGAAGTTAATCACATAAGATGGTCATGATAGCCGCTACTTTCAGAGTGTGAAGTTAACCACATAAGATAGTCATGATAGCCGGTACTTTCACAATGTGAAGTAAACCACATATGAAAGTCATGATAGCCGCTACTTTCACAATGTGAAGTAAACCAAATATGATAGTCATGATAGCCTGCTAATTTCACAATGTGAAGTAAACCACTTATAATAGTTAGGATAGCCTGCTACTTTCAGAGTGTGAAGTTAATCACATAAGATGGTCATCATAGCCGCTACTTTCAGAATGTGAAGTAAACCAAATATGATAGTCATGATAGCAACTACTTTCAGAGTGTGAAGTTAATCACTTAAGATAGTCATGATAGCAACTACTTTCAGAGTGTGAAGTTAATCACTTAAGATAGTCATGATAGCAACTACTATCAGAGTGTGAAGTTAATCACTTAAGATAGTCATGATAGCAACTACTTTCAGAGTGTGAAGTTAATCACTTAAGATAGTCATGATAGCAACTACTTTCAGAGTGTGAAGTAAACCACATATGATAGTCATGATAGCCTGCTACTTTCAGAGTGTGAAGTTAATCACATAAGATAGTCATGCTAGCCGCTATTTTCAGAGTGTAAAGTAAACCACTTTTGATAGTCATGATAGCCTGCTACTTTCACAATGTTAAGTAAATCACATATGATAGTCATGAAAGCCGCTACTTTCAAAATGTGAAGTAAACCACATATGAAAGTCATGATAGCCGCTACTTTCACAATGTGAAGTAAACCACATATGATAGTCATGATAGCCGCTACTTTTACAA
This sequence comes from Ampullaceana balthica, assembly GCA_944989445.1. NCBI lineage: Eukaryota > Metazoa > Mollusca > Gastropoda > Lymnaeidae > Ampullaceana > Ampullaceana balthica. The sequence continues at coordinate 945,458 of CALYLW010000379.1, read as the reverse complement.
TGTGAAGTAAACCACTTATGAAAGTCATGATAGCCTGCTACTTTCAGAATGTAAAGTAAACCACTTATGAAAGTTATGATAGCCTGCTAATTTCACAATGTGAAGTAAACCACTTATAATAGTCAGGATAGCCTGCTACTTTCAGAATGTGAAGTAAACCACTTATGAAAGTCACGATAGCCGCTACTTTCAGAATGTGAAGTAAACCACTTATGAAAATCATGATAGCCGCTTCTTTCAGAATGTGAAGTAAACCACTTATGAAAGTCATGATAGCAACTACTTTCAGAATGTGAAGTAAACCAAATATGATAGTCATGATAGCAACTACTTTCAGAGTATGAAGTTAATCACTTAAGATAGTCATGATAGCCACTACTTTCACAATGTGAAGTAAACTATGTATGGTAGTCATGATAGCCTTGCGCTTAAATTATGTTAACATTTTATTTGCATTCTCGTGGGATTTTTATTATGACTATTGTATTGGTTTACTTCACATTCTGAAAGTAACAACTGTTGGATAAAGCTATAATTTTAAATAAAATATAAAAAAGCTACATGCCGCATACTTTTGTGATCCTCATACTCAGACTTAGTTTATAGAATATGATAAAAGATAATTAAAGTAACAAAGAGATCATTAGTATTAGTATTTTAATATGATTTTTGTGTGAATACATTAATACATGTTTATATTACAAAAATTAATTGTTAGGGTCCTTGGAATACTGAATTATTGCGCAACAACCAAACACAAACCATTTGTTAATCATCTCATAAGCCGAATAATGGAATTTATACATTGATATACAAAATTATATTTAAAATTACGTACATAATATTGACATGCACGCATACACACGAAACGGATTTTTAATACAAAAAACTAATAATAATAATTATTATTCACATCAAATAAACCTTTTAATACAAATAATAATATTAATAATTCTTCTTCACATCAAATAAACCATAGCTCTCTACTTCGTTACTTATTTCAAACATTAATATAAGCTCAAATAATGTCACTCCGTACCTATATCCAAAGGCATAAAACATGCTCTTTTGATTTAACCTCGAAACCAACATCTTTAAAATTATTATCGGTCCATATTTTCAATTTAAAAAATAAATAAATCGAGAATTACCCTACATAGCGAGGACCCACAGACGCGCTTAGGTGCATTATATATAGTGATTAACCGAGCCATATTTAAGAAGAATTAGTAATAAAGGGAAGTAATTCACCAGTTCAAATTAAACCACATTGAACTATAAATTTTTCAAGTTTATGATGAGGAAATAATAAATTTGTATTCCCTTAATTTTTTAATAAGTACATGTGTATAGACTTTATGTTAGTAATTATTATATTTTAAGTAAATATATGAAAAAAAATCCTAATAAGAAATTAAGTTGTAAAAAATTAAACTGATAAATAATTATGCACATGTTTGATATATATTAAAAAAATTTTAAATTTCATTACGTTAACCATCCTTTATTAACGAAACTTCGTTTCAAGTGGCATGCCACTTGCTTTCGAGCCTTAAACTAGGTATAAAATGCAAATGATTAGTGAGTATTCTACTATCCAGGTTAGTATAGTACGACGGTGGCCCAACTGCGGCTCGTGAACCGTATGCGGCTCTTCTGTGGTCGCATTGCGAACAATTTTTGAAATATTTATTACAAGGATTACTGAAAGATTTCCAAGCCAGGTTTAATAACCCACAGTGCTTTAATGCGGCTCTCAGCTATTTGTTTATACTTTAAAATGGCTCACAGTTATTACAGGTCTGGCCACCCCTGTTATAGTATGACAATACTTAAAATAAGCCTCAGCAAGAATTGTTTTCAAAATCATAATTTATTAAAAGACGATGACTTCAAAACTTATGTTAGATTACTAGCTGTTGTCTTAGCCAATTCGTATGTTTAATCCTAAGGGAACTAAGAAGGATAAAACTAACACGTTATCAACATTCAAAACTCTAATAAGGAGCATCTGATAAAGTACGTATAACTAAGAATGGATCCAACAATTAAAATGATATGGCGATTTCGCCAAAACATATACTACTGCCTGCATGTGTAGGCCTTTATTATTTGTCCTGAAAATCGTTTGAAAAATATGTTGTAAAAATTATTGTGTTGCGATGGCGATGTTATCGAATCCTTGGCTCCTGGCAACTTCAGTGTGAAGCGAGTCTTTTATCCCGGCGTCTGATCATGATGACCACAATGACGACAGTAAGGACGACAGTGATCACAATGCCCGCCACGCCAACCCAGATACATGTTACCAAATAAAGAAACAATTGTATCTTAAAGATATCTTCACGATATCCCAACGTAATAGATTCGATGTTACGAAGAATTTTGCATCAGCTACCAAGACTCAAAAATGAACGAGCCCCCATAAAAAATATATATTACTAGTCATTCCTTCTTTTTTTAAATGTTTTTTTCCCTTCCTGTGGTAATGAAGTATTTTCTCTTTTTAAAATAATTTTTTATATCATTAACTGTTAGAGTGACATGGCATATATATTAATGTTCCGACTTACACTGAAATTCGGGTTAGGACGAATCTTTAAAACGAATCAACGTCGTAACCCGAGGACCCCTGTACGTAAATTGTTGTCGCATCAACTGTTCCCATTAGAAGCTGATTGTAGTCTCTAACCATCCTTGACAGGAACACGCCCCTCTTGTATTTGGTTCTTGTTTTTATTAGCCTATGGTAATACATACATTATTATTTGATGGCATGCATCTAAATTACTTGCCTGGAACTATGGCCTGAACATCAGGCAGGTGCCTGGAAAAGCAGTTGCCCATGGCATTGTGTTATTTTCTGTCAATTTCCCCTCTTCGCTTCGACTTTATTTTGTTCCTCAGCTGTATTACATGTAAATTCAATAGACTGGTTCGTGTTGGATGGTGTAGATACTGACTAACTGTGTTCCGGACCTAAATTCTCTTTCTCATTTACAGATTATTCTCATATGTGTACTAGTTTTTCTATAACATCAATTTTTAGATTTGAACTTCACTTCTCGGTCTACAATAATTGTAGGTAAATTGCTTACTCGAATAAAAATTTCATTCATTCATCTTCAACATAAGCATACGATAATTTAAACAAAAGATGTAATGTCCCACTAACCGTATTCAAACCAGTGACCTAAGGATAGCTTCTTTCATCTACAGTCCTCCGCTAATAACTGAGCTATCACGGGATGATGGAATATGCAAAATAATAAATTACTAAAATATTTTAGTCTTTTCGGCACTTACCTATATTCGGCCGCAAAGCAAAAAAAATTATTACCTAAACATAGGCGCTAAAGTTGCATCTTTATTGAATCTTAAAATGTATTTAAATCAGTTGGAAGGATCAGCGACATTAGCCTCGTGAGCTAACACTTATTGGGGAGGGGCGAGTTTTGGTTCACCACCGATCAACACCTTAGCCTATAAGACTGCTGTTAAATATATATATATATATATATATATATATATATATATATATATATATATATATATATATATATATATATATATACTAGGTTGCGCTGGGGCACCGTGGCGCTTACGGCGCCCACTATTTTTAGGACGCCTACGGCGCCCACTTTTTTCAAAAGCCCAACTAACTTATCCTTGTTTGATATTTACGTAATATTAAACTTACTGAAATGCGCACAAAGTATTTTATAATAAGGTTTGTAGGGCCTACGGCGCTTACTGCAGCTGTAGGGCGCCGACGGTGCCTACTTTTTTTTGTCGAAAGCCAAAATTACTTATCCTTGTTTGATAAATACGAAATATTAAACCTGCTGAAATGTACACAAAGTATTTTATAATTATAAATCTTCAAATCCTATTTTTACATCGTTCCCTTTTCAAAAAATAAAATATAAGCTTAAAAAATGACGTCAAATAATATATTTTTTACAGCGCGTCTTTAATTTATAATTTTTTTGCACACCTTTTTGCATGCCTTCCGATGCACAACTGGTATTAAAATATAAGCAAAAAAATGACGTCATAGCATTACAGACCCATACTCCAACCAACCTGTGACTTGGGCTATTAAATTGTTTATACATATATATATATATATATATATATATATATATATATATATATATATATATATATATATATTTTTTTTTAATAGTATAGTAAGTGGCCCAGTGGCGTAACAACGACTTGGCATCGGGACGGTTGCCAAGGGCGCAGAGGGCTAATCCATCTATAATCAATTTCTCAATACATATGTTACGGCCAAAACCCGAAATAGGCCACTTCGCGAAATTGCAAGCCAATTCGCGAAGTGGACAATGTTAGCCGACCAAAGCCGAATTTCGGGCCAGTTCGCGAAATGGCTAGCGTCGATTGGCCAAAGCCCGAAGAAAGAAGTCATGAGCAGATTGAAGGTTAACTAGATTTAATACTCTAGAATTGATTTTTAATTACAAATGATAGCGAAACTAGGGACTGTTTGTTGGCTGGCACATTTTACATAATTACATGTTACAAGGGACAGACTAAGTGACGACCATATGACCCGTGTGTTGGCAAGACTTATGGGCAAGGTAAATAAAGGGAGTGGGCAGAGAGAATATACGTACCTTTATCTGACCACATGACATGGCCTTTTATTGTCTGATTACATCGGATCGAGATGGGGTGGCTGTGGTTAGGATTGGAAGGACTTTCTACCTCAGAAAATGACGCACATACCACATTCATGAATTTGCGTTGAACATTAACAGGTTTTCAGTGTATACACTTTTTTCAATCGTGCTATCATAAATTCAACTTTAAAAATAATTATTCCATACTGTTTTTAATTTTTAATAGATAATTACAGTATATTACACTATTTTTATACTGCAAATTGGCCGGCCAAAGCCCGAATTACAATTGTTAGTTGTAAGTACTTCGGGCTTTTTGCAAGACATTTCGACCCCTTCGCGAATGGGCCGGCCATTTCGAGAAGTGGCCGGATTTCGGGCTTTTGCCGTAACATGTATAATTCTCTTCATGGTGGGACCATGCCAGAAAAGCAAGCTGCAAGTATGTGCAACCGAGCATGACGAATGACCCTCGTTCGGGTCAAATAATCACTGTTGGCAAGCGTGGTGGGATGAAAAGAAAAAAAGAGGGGGGTGGGAGTGGGTGGCAACAAAGTTCTTGCATTCACTTGCATTGTTCCTTCACAGAAACGTGAGATTCGTAATGTACTGGTTATCACGTCCGCCTCATACGGGGAAGGTCATGGGTTCAAGCCCCTGCGAAAACTTTTTTTTTAATTTTTAAAAATGTTTGTTTGTGCCCGTTCTTTTACCCCTTTATTGCCAAAACTAGCTGAACCGCAGCGTAGCATACGCCGCTAATGATTTAGTGACGGGTGAAGACTTCCTGAAAGACACAGTTGTCAAAATGGTGTGGGTTTGGGCAAACGACTGTGAGTGAATGAAAAGAAGGAATTCTGGAGAGACCCGCGGCGTAGCATACGCCGCAGACTTGCTCATCATAGACATTGCAAATAACGTTTTGGGGGGATGAGAGTACAGACACAAAAAGCAGCACTAAGTAAATAAAAAATAGCGAGTAAACGTAAAGACATGCACACTGAGGTTGTTGTTACCCGCCTCTAATTTAATTTTAATACTACCATCCCTTAAACATAAACTGTGATTGGCCGACCTTAGTAAGATTTAGTCATATTTATGGTTGTTAATTGCGTGTTATTGTTTTATTTTTATTATTATTTTTTTTTGAAAACTGATTATCGATTATGTAACTCCGATTTTAAACCGATTATCGTTTTATAGCTGACTTCATAGAAGCTAGGGGTGTATCCAATTTTGCCTGCAAATGTCTCGAAACCAACAATGAGTTGCAAGTTCCCCCCTCCCCCCACAACCGACATTCAGTCGCGTTGTTTTGATTTCTTCGTGCTGTAGTTTGTGTCCATTCTTTCTCCACTTTCTATGCACTCTCCATTAGCAAGTCTGCGGCGTATGCTATGCCTCGGGAGCTAACACTTATTCGGGAGGGGCGAGTTTTGGTTCACCCGACGATCAACACCTTAGCCTATAAGACTGCTGTTAGAATATATATATATTCTAATAGTATAGCCAGTGGGCTAGCGACGTAACAAAGACTTGGCATCGGGGCAGTTACCAAGGGCGCAGAGGGCTAATCCATCTATAATCAATTTATTCTATATATTTTAGTATTTCCCCAATTTCTCAAGGCCGCCAAAAATGAATAAGCCAAGTGCGCGGAAAACCCAGTTACGCTTCCGAGTAAAGCCTATTTATACGGTAAGATCTTTTCGATAAATTCAGGGTTTATTTTCCCCGATATGGCTAAATTCCTGTTAAACATAGAGGCAAGTGTATTGCGCTGATGTACGGGCTAATTTAAAAAAAAACAAATGCTCAATTCAAATGTGTCTAGTAAAGTAGACTCGGTTCATGTGTGGAATCTTTAGCTTATAAACAGAATTGAATTTTAAAAAAAAACAGCAAAAATTAGGAAAATAGAATTAGGATTTTAAAAAAAATCATAGAGAGATAATAAAGATTTATTACGTCCTTAAATTTAGGTCTCCCTTGGTCTTCAATCTCGCTATTTGGTTGAATGATAAACAACGAGATGTAAGTTAGTCATCTCTGTTGCTTTTCAAATCGTTTCTTCATTGGTTCTACATACGAACCTCAACAGGTCGGTAGATACAGGTGAATAGACCTCTGGCCCAACAATTTTACTCTAATGAGTTAAATTATAGGTAGGGACGGGAGATAATTTAATTCCAACAACGTAGTGCCACCACCATTCCATTGTAGTGTAGTAAAGTTATTACTAGTAAATTGGGGGGGGGACAACCTAAAGTCAGTTATGGGGCCATCTATATATTACGTACTCACAAAAAGTCGTATCTTCGTACCCCCTCCCCTATGTTGACCCCCCGTACATTTTCAGGACCCCCTCCTTTATGCGTACGTACAAATTAGCTTTTACACCCCCTGTTTGAAACATCAGTTTTCAGCCATGCATAGTCACGAGATGTTTTTTTCACTCTTTATAGTTGTGTCTAATATGGTGTTTTCATGTTGAAATTATTAAAGAAATACAATTGAACATTCTAATGTTATTACATTTATCACTGCATCAAAATAACTGATTAATTAGATCAATATAAGCAGTGAAATCGCCGTCTCGTTATAACGACTGAGGCACTGGTAGGCGAAATAGTAAATTCTACTAAATTTAAGAAATGGAAATATAAATCAGACTGATATATTTTAGGTACAGTATTGATTTTAGTAATGTGTGGACGTTACAATTAAGCGCGCGACTAGTGAGGCCTTGTCTACTAGATGTGGAGGACAACAAAAGAAAATAAATGTATTTATATGGACATTACATAAAAATTGTAACAAGTTATCAAAATTAATAAAGGGGGTTCTCAGGTAACACCGGTCCCGACTTACGCTGTTTTGTCGTTACGAAAGCACCCCCATAGAAATTAATACTATTACTCGTCATTCCATCTTTTTAATAAAAATAATATTTACTTTAATTCATGTGGTAAGGAATCATTTTCTCTTTTGTAAATACCGTTTTTTTATGTCATTAACTGTTATATATTTATAGCACTGTACGTACAGTACTTTACAGTATATTTTATATATGTTTTGACTTACACTGAAAATCGGGTTAAGACCCTTCTTAGAACGGAACAACGTCGTAACCCGAGGAATCCTTGTATACTCCTCCATACAGTGGTTCAAGTTGTCCTCTCATTGTCTTGTAATGCCATTGTTCATGTATTGAATAACGTTGTCACGAAAGAGTTTGTTTATCCTCTGATCCTGTCAGAATGTAACTGATAGACGGAAAGAGTAGCAGTTACCAGCAATGTCCTCTTTAAGCTGCGGGGCAGCGTGTAACTTACCAACGCCGCGCAGCAGTTTAGAATTACCACGCAGAAAATTTCGTTAAATATTGTAGAAAAAAATGGACTGCGTGCAACTTTGCATATGAGGTTTTTACTTAATACACGGAGCAACGAACCTTAGAGAGAACATTGGTTACCACCCCTTTTTCTTAATATATAGGCCACTGTAGTTTAAAATATCTTTTCGTCCCTAGTAAATATTCTTATCAATAATAATACAAAGCGTTTTAAAAAAATTAAACACAAACTGCCTTCAAAGTCCTATTTAATAGTTTACCCAGCTTGCTAAATTTAATAAGTTTTAATACGTACACAAATATTATGCTAAAAATTAAGTCATTTCACGCATGAATATTTTAAAAAAAAACAAAGATAAAATATGATCTATACTTTTCTTACAGGTAACTCTTACAGTAACTTTTACGAAATCCGAAGGGAACATAATGAAGGTGTGAAATTTTCACAGTCATGCTAGTGATTCATCAGTTATAAATCTCTTGTTTTTAGTGTTGTTGGTTGACTAGAGGATTCTATTAAACACTATGCTGGACACATGACGTACTGCGGTCAACTTTTCTTCACCTGTGGCACTCTTTACTGGTCAATTCATCGCTCTTCACTGATCAATTCATCGCTCTTCACTGGTCAATTCATCGCTCTGAAAACCTTGGTCACATCATCCCAGTACGTGATCTTCATCAACAACAACTATTGTTGCAATTACTCACATCACATATTACCTACTGATGTTCACGGTGCTGAAGTTTACGGGGGAATACGACTGCATGAGTTTAGTTTGGGATCAAACTGTAACAGTTTAAAGTTTCAAAATATCTCTAATATTTAAATAAGAAAAACCCGTAAAAAACCAAGTTTTTGACTATAAATCCTTTATGTACGAGAAGTAACTAAAAGAATGTTCATTATAATACGCAGCGCCAGACCATCCAGAAATACAAAATTGCAGTTGTGTCGTAAAACATGTTTAATATAATGCGCACCGATCAGGAATATGTTTATAAAAAGTGTTGTCAATAAAATACGCACCTTATTGCGCGACAGAAAGGTTGTTCAATATAATACGCACCGCGACGCTCTATCTCAAAAAATAGCATGATACATAGGAATAAATAAAATAATCTAAAAAATCAATAATTTAATTACGGTACATGCGATCGATCTGAAATTTTGATACATTGTTTTTATCATCGGTACGAAACTGCCTGCAAAATTTCAGCTCGCTATCTTACGAGCAAGTGGGTTAAAAATCGATCAAAAGTTTTGGCGACAAGCAAGCAAGGTCGGCCGCAGACACCACGAGTTAATATAAAGTATTTTAAATAAGAAAAACCCGTAAAAAACCAAATTTTTGACTATAAATCCTTTATGTACGAGAAGTAATTAAAAGAATGTTCATTATAATACGCAGCGCCAGACCATCCAGAAATACAAAATTGCAGTTGTGTCGTAAAACATGTTTAATATAATGCGCACCGATCAGGAATATGTTTATAAAAAGAGCTGTCAATAAAATACGCACCTTATTGCGCGACAGAAAGGTTGTTCAATATAATACGCACCGCGACGCTCTATCTAAAAAAATAGCATGATACATAGGAATAAATAAAATAATCTAAAAAATCAATAATTTAATTACGGTACATGCGATCGATCTGAAATTTTGATACATTGTTTTTATCATCGGTACGAAACTGCCTGCAAAATTTCAGCTCGCTATCTTGCGAGCAAGTGGGTTAAAAATTGATCAAAAGTTTTGGCGACAAGCAAGCAAGGTCGGTCCGCCGCAGACACCACGAGTTAATATAAAGGATTTAAAAAGAGATAATTACAAAAGTAAAATAAAAATTCTTGACGTTTGTTCACTCACAGCAAATATAAATATTTAAAAGTCGTCTGTATAAACCACTTAGATGAGCAATAAATAAAGACAGAACATTTAAAAATAAATGGGACTTGTAAAATTAAAAAAAAACATTATTTAAAATTTATTTCATTAAATACGGAAATTAAAATAACTACTCATGAGTGTATTAGGGATTACAATGTCTCTCTAAAAGTGACATTTTACATTGTAATATTAACTTAAGTAACTTAAATTTAAATTAAACACGGTGGCTAAATATTTTTCCCCACAAATAATTAAAAACTTTGTTATAATAAATAACAAAATATTTAATTGGCTTGATCTCGTCTACATATCCTCAGAAAGTGATTTGCAGATTTGTCGATATTAATTGTATTTTTAAATAACTGAAATAAATTGTTCTTGCAATTAAAATATATTTGTTTTAATCTGATCATTAATTTGAAATTTAGCAAGATTGGGCAGCTTCTAAAATCGATTGCAACGACTCTTTTTTCTTATCTTAAATAAAACTCTAGTCCAAAATATCATCCTAAAACACTAGTGTCACGCATCGCTCTTCTGAAGTCATGATTAACTGAATATGAATATATCTAGAACGATTTTGAATTTCTGTGTTTAGTGTAAGTTGTAAATAATATATAATATTATGTCGTCATTATTTATTATGGTACAACTGGTTGCTATTGATTTAAGTTTGTCATGATATATACAACACACAAGCATTTAAGACTAAACACGAATACTTTATCTTATTGGTGGCCTTTGTAAAAGAAAAAAAGACTAAATACGAATACTTTAAATTATTGGTGGCCTTTATAAAAGAAAAAAAAGACTATCCAAAAATACAAAATTTTTGTTATCTCCTGTAAAACATGTTTAATATAATGCGCACCGATCAGGAATATGTTTATAAAAAGTATTGTCAATAAAATACGCACCTTATTGCGCAACAGGAAAAGCTGTTCAATATAATATGCACCACGAAACTATAGCAAAACAAGGTAGCATATTACATAGAGATAAATAAAATAAAATAAAAATTAAATAATTTAATTACAGTACATGCGATCGATCTGAAATTTTGATACATCATTTCTTTCATCGGATAAAAACTGCCAGCAAAATTTCAGCTGGCTAGCTCACAAGGAAGTGGGTTGAAAGTCAATCCAAAACTTTTTCGGCAAGCAAGCAAGCAATCAAGGGCTCAAATAGACACCATAAGTTAGTATAAAGGATTGAAAAAGAATTTCTTAAACACGTTTAAATTTCAATGAATCGGGAATCTCCAATATAAAATGAGCATAATTTCAATTTGTTTATTCTCACTTAGCTTAGTGGAGGCCGGGAGAACAATAACAATGTGTTACGTCTGTGTCCTAATAACAGCACGCGTGTACAGTAAGGCTTTCAATTAAAGAGTAAGAACATCTTTATTGACAGTTTTAAAAAGAAATCATTTTATTAAATCAAAATAATACATAATAGATACACATGTGTATCCCTTCCACGATTGTAAAATGTTACATCTATACATTAAATAGATATCTACAGCTAAGTGATACTTTCTATACTTACATAAAAATATTACATCTATACAATAAATAGATATCTGCAGCTAAGTGACACTTACTATACTTACATAAAAATATTACATGTATATATTAAATAGATATCTACAGCTAAGCGACACTTCTTATATTTACATAAAAATATTACATCTATTCTATACAATAAATAGATATCTACAGCTAAGTGACACTTACTATACTTACATAAAAATATTACATGTATATATTAAATAGATATCTACAGCTAAGTGACACTTCTTATATTTACATAAAAATATTACATCTATTCTATACAATAAATAGATATCTACAGCTAAGTGACACTTACTATACTTACATAAAAATATTACATGTATATATTAAATAGATATCTACAGCTAAGTGACACTTCTTATATTTACATAAAAATTGATAATGACAAATTGTACTGTATTTGTTTTGTATGTGCTTCTGTGTAGTTTGTAGACATTCCAGTCCTAACTTGGCACCGTCGTTTTTATGCCGTAATATGGTGACTCATTTTTGTTATAATTATTGTATTGCGATAGATAGTTTGTTGTTGTATTTTTATATTGATATTACTATAGTTTATCTTCTCAGTTTTACACTTCTCAGTATAATCGAGATGAAACATTTTGTGTGGTTACTTTCATTGTGATCTGTTTACATAACAGCTGATGGAGGAATTTTCAACACTGCTCGCCTTCAAGCCAAAACCAAAACGACAGATGTCATAATTCGTGAGCTGCTCTTTGCGGACGATGCCGCACTGACAGCACACACATAAACTGGTTTGCAACAACTCGTGTCAAGCTTCTCCTATGCCTGCAAAGAATTCGGTTTTCAAATTAGCTTGAAAAAGACAAACACATTCTCTTCCTACCATCAATATAGACAATGAAAACTTGGAGGTTGTGGCAGAGCCGGACTTAACCTTTCAACCACTCCGTACAAAAGTGAAAAATTGTGCTCTTATGGGGCCTTCAATAAATGTCCTCACACAAATCTGTCCGATTTACCCCACCCCCACCCACTTTTTCGTCATAGGTTGTCACAAAAACTTCACCCCCCCCCATATAACGTCACAAAGCTTTCCCCCTCCCCATAAATGCCGTATTTTCTATTTAAAAACGAACAGTTTCAAATCACTTTTTTTGTATTTTTCTTGGGAGTTATCTCCCCCCAGAGCATTATATTATATTAACCAAGCCATATGAAAGACAAATTTGTTATAAAGGGAAGTAATTCACCAGTTAAAATTAAACCAAATTTAACTATAAATTTTTCAAGTTTATGATATAGGAAATAATAAATTTATATTAGCTAAAATTTGTTATTACCTATAAGTGTATAACATTAATGTTAGTAATTATTTTATTTTAAGTAAGTATATAAAAAAGGTCCTAAAAGAAATTAAGTTGTACAAAATCGATCTAATAAATGAGTATGCATATGTTTGATATGTTAAGCTCAAAATACACAGAAATAACCTCTTGCGCTTATATTTAAAGCGATATTATTTTCAAGTGGCATGCCACTTACTTTCGATCCTTAAACTAGGGATAAAATGCAAATGATTACTGAGTATTCTTTTACCCAGGTTAGTATAGTATAACAATACTTACAATAAGCCTCAGCAAGGATTGTTTTCAAAATCATAATTTATTGAAAGACGATGACTTCAAAACTTATGTTAGATTACTAGGCAATTAGTCATTTTATTGACCTATTCGTATTTTGGTTCTAAAGGAACTAAGAAAGATGAAACCAACACGTTATCAACATTCAAAACTCTAATAAGGAGCATCTGATAAAATAAGGGTAACTATGTATGGAGCCAACAATTACTCTGATATGGCGAATTCGCCAAATCATATACTACTGCCTGCATGTGCAGGCCTTTATTATTTGTCCTGAAAATCGTTTTAAAAAATATGTTGTAAAAATTCTTGTGTTGCGATGGCGATGTTATGGAATCCTTGGCTCCTGGCAACTTCAGTGTGAAGCAAGCCTTTTATCCCGGCGTCTGATCATGATGACCACAATGACGACAATAAGGACGACAGTGATCACAATGACGACAATAAGGACGACAGTGATCACAATGCCCGCCACGCCAACCCATATACATGTTACCAAATAAAGAAAAGATTGTATCTTAAAGATATCTTCACAAAATTCCAACGTAATAGATTCGCTGTTACTAAGAATTTTGCATCAGCTACCAAGACTCAAACAATGAACGCGCTCTCCCATTAAAAAATTACATTACCAGTAAGTCCGTATTTAAAATAAAAAATTTTTTTTATTATTCTTCCTGTCGTAATGAAGTATTTTCTCTTTTTAAAATAATTTTTATATCATTAACTGTTAGAGTTGTATGGCATATGTATTAATGTTCCGACTTACACTGAAATTCGGGTTAGGGCTATTCTTTAAAACGAATCAACGTCGTAACTCTTGTTTTTATAAGCCCGTGTTGCCTAAGGCAATACATACATTATTATGTGATGGCATGCATCTAAATTACTTGCAAGGAACTATGGCCTGAACATCAGTCAGGTGCCTGAAAAAGCAGTTGCCCAGGGCATTGTGTTATTTTCTGTCAATGTCCCCTCTTCGCTTCGACTTTACTTTGTTCATCAGCTGTATTACATGTAAATTCAATAGACTGGTTCGTGTTGGATGGTGTAGATACTGACAAACTGTGTTCCGGACCTATATTCTCTTTCTCATTTACAGATTATTCTCATATGTGTACCAGTTTTCCTACAAAATCAATTTTTAGATTTTTACTTCACTTCTCGGTCTACAATAATTGTAGGTAAATTGCTTATTCAAGTAAAATTTTGAATCATTTATCTTCACCATAAGCATATGATACTTTAACCAAAAGAAGTAATGATTTGTTTCCATGTTAATTTACAGTGTATTTTTTTATTTTCCCGCCATTAGTCATTATGTTTCGGTTTTAAATCAAAATGTTTTTAAAAAATGAGTCCCGCGAACCGGATTCGAACCAGTGACCTAAGGATAGCTTCTTTCATCTACAGTCCTCCGCTCTACCAACTGAGCTATCACGGGATGATTGAATGAATAACTATAATACAAAAAGATTTAAGTATCTTTTCGGCACATTACCTATATTTGGCCACAAGGCAAAAAAAAATAATTATTGCCTGAACATAGCCGCTAAAGGTGCATCTTTATTGAATCTTAAAATGTATTTAAATCAGTTGGAAGGATCAGTGACACTAGCCTCGGGAGCTAAAACTTTTTGGGGAGGGGCGAGTTTTGGTTCATCCAACGTTGAACGCCTTAGCCTTAGCCTATAAGATTGCTATTATAATATATATATATATATATTAGGGCTGTTATCGATTAATTTAAATTTAATAGTTAACTTTTGAAAAATTAACGATTAATTAATCGTTAATTTCGATTAAATTCAAAAATGGACATTTTTTGTCATAAGTAACATTTATTTAACGTACTTGTCGAAAATCTAAATAACACTGGAATGTCTTCTTTATACGACATCTTTGAACCAACAACGCAAACAGACAAGTGTATTGACATTATCTGGTTCAAGTGATGAGCGGATCTTATTGACAATATAGCCAGCCGAGATGAACAATGGTTTACCTAGCTTTAGATTTTCTCAGCTGAAATTTTTGATACTGTAGTGGATGTTTGGTTTGTAGGTGATATGTAAGCGAAGTGTTAGAACCAGGGTAGCAATGTTCCCTTTAAGCAGCGCTGCTGCGCAGATATTTGACCGACGCAACGAAGGAGTTTAGAATCACTTCGCAGCAAATTTTGTAAAATATTGCACAAAAATGGACGTTGTGCAAATTTGCACACGAGTTTTTTTAAAACATTGAACACGGATTACGGAAGCTTAGACTTATAAGGATTATTGCATGGTAGGTAAACGATTTCTCTCAATGGACACAATCATCTTTATCAACATTTTGAACATTCACGTCAGCCAGTAGTTTAAAACTAAAATGTTCGTGTAATCGTCCGGAAATTAGTTTAAATTCATCGGCCGAAAAATTTTACTTTTTGTCTTCAAGTACATTTATAAGTGGTGGATCGATTAATCGTTAAAAAATTGTTAATCGTTAAAATTTTTAACGACTTGGCATCGGGGCTGTTGCCAAGGGCGGAGAGGGCTAATCCATCTATAATAAATTTATTCTGTATAATTTAGTATTTTCCATATTTCTCAAGGGCGCCAAAAATGAATTAGTCAAGTGCGCGGAAAACTCAGTTACGCTTTTGAGTATAGCCTATTTATACGGTAAGATCTTTTCGATAAATTCATAAATTCAGAGTTTAATTTTCCCCGATATGGCTAAATCCCTGTTAAACATAGAGGCAAGTGTATTGCGCTGATGTACGGGCTAATTTTACAAAACAAATGCTCAATTCAAATGTGTCTAGGAAAGTAGACTCGGTTCATGAGTGGAATCTTTAGCTTATAAACAGAAATAAATTTTAAACAATAAACAGCAAGAATTAGGAAAATTGAAATAGGATTTTTTTAAAAATCATAGAGAGATAACAAAGATTTATTACGTCCTTAAATTTAGGTCTCCCTTGGTCTTCGTCTCGCTATTTGGTTGAATGATAAACAACGAGATGTAAGTTAGTCATCTCTGTTGCTTTTCAAATCGTTTCTTCATTGGTTCTACATACGAACCTCAACAGGTCGGTAGATACAGGTGAATAGACCTCTGGCCAACAATTTTACTCTAATGAGTTAAATTATAGGTAGGGACGGGAGATAATTTAATTCCAACAACGTAGTGCCACCACATTCCATTGTAGTGTAGTAAAGTTATTACTAGTAAATTTGAGGGGGACAACCGAAAGTCAATTAAGGGGCATCCATATATTACGTACACACATTAAGTCGTATCTTCGTACCCCCTCCCCCATTTTGCCCCCCGTACATTTTCAGGACCCCCCTCCTAAGCACTGCATCAAAATAACTGATTAATTAGATCAATATAAGCAGTGAAATCGCCGTCTCGTTATAACGGCTGAGGCACTGGTAGGCGAAATAGAAAATTCTACTAAATTTAAGAATTGGAAATATAAATAAGAAGGATATACTTTAGGTACTGATTTTAGTGATGTGTGGACGTTACAAGTAAGCGCGTGACAAGTGAGGTCTTGTCTACTATAGATGTGGAGGACAACAAAAGAGGAAAATAAATGTATTTATATGGACATTAAATAAAAATTGTAACGAGTTATCAAAATTAATAAAGGGGGTTCTCAGGTTACGCCGGTCCCGACTTAAGCTGATTTGTGGTTACGAAAGCACCCCTATAAAAATATTTTTAAAAAAATATTACTCGTCCTTCCTTCTTTTTAAAATTAATATTTACTTTAATTCACATCGGTAAGGAATTGTTCTCTCCAGTGGCGTCGCTGGGGGGGGGGCGGGCAGCCCCGGGTGACAACCATCAGGTGATGACACCTGAGCCTAAAATTTTACTGTGTACGATTTTAGGTCAGAAAAAAAGAAGACAATTTATTTTCATCTAGGAAGAGATTAAGAAATACAATGAAAAACGTTAAACGTGAAAACTTCTATTTAAAAAATATGTTAACTTGCAATAATGAAACAGTGCCAACACACAAACAACATTAAAAGAAATTAGGAAAATAAGAAAAACCCGTAAAAAACCAAGTTTTTGACTATAAATCCTTTATGTACGAGAAGAATTTAAAAGAATGTTCATTATAATACGCAGCGCCAGACCATCCAGAAATACAAAATTGCAGTTGTGTCGTAAAACATGTTTAATATAATGCGCACCGATCAGGAATATGTTTATAAAAAGAGCTGTCAATAAAATACGCACCTTATTGCGCGACAGAAAGGTTGTTCAATATAATACGCACCGCGACGCTCTATCTCAAAAAATAGCATGATACATAGGAATAAATAAAATAATCTAAAAAATCAATAATTTAATTACGGTAAATGCGATCGATCTGAAATTTTCGATACATAGTTTTTATCATCGGTACGAAACTGCCTGCAAAATTTCAGCTCGCTAGCTTACGAGGAAAAGGGTTAAAAAATGTTCCAAAGTTTTGGCGACAAGCAAGCAAACAATCAACCAAACAGAAACCACGAGTTAATTTAAAGGATGTAAAAAGACTAAATACGAATATATTATCTTAATGGTGGCCTTTGTAAAAGAAAAAAATCAATTGATTGATAAAATATATATATATATATATATATATATTATATATATATATTAAACTATATAATTTGCAATTGTCACGCAAGTAGTGTCTGTCAGTCCTGACGCTACTAATTTTAGAAAGCAGGGAAAACCAAATTACTGCACCAATGCATCAAAAGGTGTGCAAATTAAAGATGCGCTGTAAAAAAATATTATATGACGTCATTGTTTTCGCTCATAATTTAATTTTGGAAAAGGGATCAATGTAAAAATAGTATTTGATGATGGTTAATTATAAAATCAAAAAACAAAGAAGGCGCCGTAGGCGCCCTACAACCCCTATTATAAAATACTTTGTGTACATTTCAGAAAGTTTAATATTTCGTATTTATCAATCAAGGACAAGTTAGTTGGGATTTTGAAAAAGGTGGGCGCCGTAGGTGCTCTAAAAAAATTGCATTTTTTATAAAATAAATAGATTTCAGCAGAAAACTTCAGTCATTTTTGACGGGTGATACACTAGTATATATATAAAATATCAGCAATATTATCATATCTTAAATGTACGTATAGTTAAATAGATAGGCTATCTGAGTAAGTCAGTAATTGTGACAGCTGGACAATAGGTTTAATTGTGACAACTTGCCAACAGTTTTAATTGTTACACCTGGCCGATAGTTTTAATTGTGACAGCTGGGCAATAGTTTAAATAGTGACACATGGCCAATAGTTTTAATTGTGACAACTGGCCAATAGTTTTAATTGTGAAACCTGGCCAATAGTTTTAATTGTGACAGCTGGCCAATAGTTTCAAACGTATTAAGTACACAAGGTCGTGGTGTAAAATGTGAAATGACAGGTGTAGATCCTCGTGCTGTACCACATTTTCAAAAGGATTTCAAGAATGAAAGCCATACATTGATGGACCTTAACTTTATATGGTTCCAAAGCCACGTGTTCACAGCCATAAATTGATGGACCTTAACTTTATATGGTTTCAAAGCCACGTGATCACAGCCGTACATTGATGGACCTTAACTTTATATGGTTTCAAAGCCACGTGATCACAGCCGTACATTGGTGGACCTTAACTTTATATGGTTCCAAAGCCACGTGTTCACAGCCATAAATTGATGGACCTTAACTTTATATGGTTTCAAAGCCACGTGATCACAGCCGTACATTGATGGACCTTAACTTTATATGGTTTCAAAGCCACGTGATCACAGCCGTACATTGATGGACCTTAACTTTATATGGTTTCAAAGCCACGTGATCACAGCCGTACATTGATGGACCTTAACTTTATATGGTTTCAAAGCCACGTGATCACAGCCGTACATTGATGGACCTTAACTTTATATGGTTTCAAAGCCACGTGATCACAGCCGTACATTGATGGACCTTAACTTTATATGGTTTCAAAGCCACGTGATCACAGCCGTACATTGATGGACCTTAACTTTATATGGTTTCAAAGCCACGTGATCACAGCCGTACATTGATGGACCTTAACTTTATATGGTTTCAAAGCCACGTGATCACAGCCGTACATTGGTGGACCTTAACTTTATATGGTTTCAAAGCCACGTGATCACAGCCGTACATTGATGGACCTTAACTTTATATGGTTTCATAGGCACGTGATCACAGCCGTACATTGGTGGACCTTAACTTTACATGGTTTCAAAGCCACGTGATCACAGCCGTACATTGATGGACCTTAACTTTATATGGTTTCAAAGCCACGTGATCACAGCCGTACATTGATGGACCTTAACTTTATATGGTTCCAAAGCTGCGTGATCACAGCCGTACATTGATGGACCTTAACTTTATATGGTTTCAAAGCCACGTGATCACAGCCGTACATTGATGGACCTTAACTTTATATGGTTTCAAAGCCACGTGATCACAGCCGTACATTGGTGGACCTTAACTTTATATGGATTCAAAGCCACGTGATCACAGCCATACATTGGTGGACCTTAACTTTATATGGTTTCAAAGCCACGTGTTCACAGCCATACATTGGTGGACCTTAACTTTATATGGTTTCAAAGCCACGTGTTCACAGCCATACATTGGTGGACCTTAACTTTATATGGTTTCAAAGCCACGTGTTCACAGCCATACATTGGTGGACCTTAACTTTATATGGTTTCAAAGCCACGTGTTCACAGCCATACATTGGTGGACCTTAACTTTATATGGTTTCAAAGCCACGTGTTCACAGCCATACATTGGTGGATCTTAACTTTATATGGTTTCAAAGCCACTTGTTCACAGCCATACATTGGTGGACCTTAACTTTATATGGTTTCAAAGCCACGTGTTCACAGCCATACATTGGTGGACCTTAACTTTATATGGTTTCAAAGCCACGTGTTCACAGCCATACATTGGTGGACCTTAACTTTATATGGTTTCAAAGCCACGTGTTCACAGCCATACATTGGTGGACCTTAACTTTATATGGTTTCAAAGCCACGTGATCACAGCCATACATTGATGGACCTTAACTTTATATGGTTTCAAGCCACGTGATCACAGCCATACATTGATGGACCTTAACTTTATATGGTTTCAAGCCACGTGATCACAGCCGTACATTGATGGACCTTAACTTTATATGGTTTTAAAGCCACGTGTTCACAGCCATACATTGGTGGACCTTAACTTTATATGGTTTCAAGCCACGTGATCACAGCCGTACATTGATGGACCTTAACTTTATATGGTTTCAAGCCACGTGATCACAGCCGTACATTGATGGACCTTAACTTTATATGGTTTCAAAGCCACGTGTTCACAGCCATACATTGGTGGACCTTAACTTTATATGGTTTCAAGCCACGTGATCACAGCCGTACATTGATGGACCTTAACTTTATGTGGTTTCAAGCCACGTGATCACAGCCGTACATTGATGGATCTTAACTTTATGTGGTTTCAAGCCACGTGATCTCAGCCGTACATTGATGGAACTTAACTTTATATGGTTTCAAAGCCACGTGTTCACAGCCATACATTGGTGGACCTTAACTTTATATGGTTTCAAGCCACGTGATCACAGCCATACATTGATGGACCTTAACTTTATATGGTTTCAAGCCACGTGATCACAGCCGTACATTGATGGACCTTAACTTTATATGGTTTCAAGCCACGTGATCACAGCCGTACATTGATGGACCTTAACTTTATATGGTTTCAAAGCCACGTGTTCACAGCCATACATTGGTGGACCTTAACTTTATATGGTTTCAAGCCACGTGATCACAGCCGTACATTGATGGACCTTAACTTTATATGGTTTCAAAGCCACGTGTTCACAGCCATACATTGGTGGACCTTAACTTTATATGGTTTCAAGCCACGTGATCACAGCCGTACATTGATGGACCTTAACTTTATATGGTTTCAAAGCCACGTGATCACAGCCGTACATTGATGGACCTTAACTTTATATGGTTTCAAAGCCACGTGATCACAGCCGTACATTGATGGACCTTAACTTTATATGGTTTCAAGCCACGTGATCACAGCCGTACATTGATGGACCTTAACTTTATATGGTTTCAAAGCCACGTGATCACAGCCGTACATTGATGGACCTTAACTTTATATGGTTTCAAAGCCACGTGATCACAGCCGTACATTGATGGACCTTAACTTTATATGGTTTCAAAGCCACGTGATCACAGCCGTACATTGATGGACCTTAACTTTATATGGTTTCAAAGCCACGTGATCACAGCCGTACATTGATGGACCTTAACTTTATATGGTTTCAAAGCCACGTGATCACAGCCGTACATTGGTGGACCTTAACTTTATATGGTTTCAAAGCCACGTGATCACAGCCGTACATTGATGGACCTTAACTTTATATGGTTTCATAGGCACGTGATCACAGCCGTACATTGGTGGACCTTAACTTTACATGGTTTCAAAGCCACGTGATCACAGCCGTACATTGATGGACCTTAACTTTATATGGTTTCAAAGCCACGTGATCACAGCCGTACATTGATGGACCTTAACTTTATATGGTTCCAAAGCTGCGTGATCACAGCCGTACATTGATGGACCTTAACTTTATATGGTTTCAAAGCCACGTGATCACAGCCGTACATTGATGGACCTTAACTTTATATGGTTTCAAAGCCACGTGATCACAGCCGTACATTGGTGGACCTTAACTTTATATGGATTCAAAGCCACGTGATCACAGCCATAATTTGGTGGACCTTAACTTTATATGGTTTCAAAGCCACGTGTTCACAGCCATACATTGGTGGACCTTAACTTTATATGGTTTCAAAGCCACGTGTTCACAGCCATACATTGGTGGACCTTAACTTTATATGGTTTCAAAGCCACGTGTTCACAGCCATACATTGGTGGACCTTAACTTTATATGGTTTCAAAGCCACGTGTTCACAGCCATACATTGGTGGACCTTAACTTTATATGGTTTCAAAGCCACGTGTTCACAGCCATACATTGGTGGACCTTAACTTTATATGGTTTCAAAGCCACTTGTTCACAGCCATACATTGGTGGACCTTAACTTTATATGGTTTCAAAGCCACGTGTTCACAGCCATACATTGGTGGACCTTAACTTTATATGGTTTCAAAGCCACGTGTTCACAGCCATACATTGGTGGACCTTAACTTTATATGGTTTCAAAGCCACGTGTTCACAGCCATACATTGGTGGACCTTAACTTTATATGGTTTCAAAGCCACGTGATCACAGCCATACATTGATGGACCTTAACTTTATATGGTTTCAAGCCACGTGATCACAGCCATACATTGATGGACCTTAACTTTATATGGTTTCAAGCCACGTGATCACAGCCGTACATTGATGGACCTTAACTTTATATGGTTTCAAAGCCACGTGTTCACAGCCATACATTGGTGGACCTTAACTTTATATGGTTTCAAGCCACGTGATCACAGCCGTACATTGATGGACCTTAACTTTATATGGTTTCAAGCCACGTGATCACAGCCGTACATTGATGGACCTTAACTTTATATGGTTTCAAAGCCACGTGTTCACAGCCATACATTGGTGGACCTTAACTTTATATGGTTTCAAGCCACGTGATCACAGCCGTACATTGATGGACCTTAACTTTATGTGGTTTCAAGCCACGTGATCACAGCCGTACATTGATGGACCTTAACTTTATGTGGTTTCAAGCCACGTGATCACAGCCGTACATTGATGGAACTTAACTTTATATGGTTTCAAAGCCACGTGTTCACAGCCATACATTGGTGGACCTTAACTTTATATGGTTTCAAGCCACGTGATCACAGCCATACATTGATGGACCTTAACTTTATATGGTTTCAAGCCACGTGATCACAGCCGTACATTGATGGACCTTAACTTTATATGGTTTCAAGCCACGTGATCACAGCCGTACATTGATGGACCTTAACTTTATATGGTTTCAAAGCCACGTGTTCACAGCCATACATTGGTGGACCTTAACTTTATATGGTTTCAAGCCACGTGATCACAGCCGTACATTGATGGACCTTAACTTTATATGGTTTCAAAGCCACGTGTTCACAGCCATACATTGGTGGACCTTAACTTTATATGGTTTCAAGCCACGTGATCACAGCCGTACATTGATGGACCTTAACTTTATATGGTTTCAAAGCCACGTGTTCACAGCCATACATTGGTGGACCTTAACTTTATATGGTTTCAAAGCCACGTGTTCACAGCCATACATTGGTGGACCTTAACTTTATATGGTTTCAAAGCCACGTGTTCACAGCCATACATTGGTGGACCTTAACTTTATATGGTTTCAAAGCCACGTGTTCACAGCCATACATTGGTGGACCTTAACTTTATATGGTTTCAAAGCCACGTGTTCACAGCCATACATTGGTGGACCTTAACTTTATATGGTTTCAAAGCCACGTGTTCACAGCCATACATTGGTGGACCTTAACTTTATATGGTTTCAAAGCCACGTGTTCACAGCCATACATTGGTGGACCTTAACTTTATATGGTTTCAAAGCCACGTGTTCACAGCCATACATTGGTGGACCTTAACTTTATATGGTTTCAAAGCCACGTGTTCACAGCCATACATTGGTGAACCTTAACTTTATATGGTTTCAAAGCCACATGTTCACAGCCATACATTGATGGACCTTAACTTTATATGGTTTCAAAGCCGCGTGATCACAACCATACATTGATGGACCTTAAATTTATATGGTTCCAAAGCCGCGTGATCACAGCCATACATTGATGGACCTTAACTTTATATGGTTCCAAAGCCGCTTGATCACAGCCATACATTGATGGACCTTAACTTTATATGGTTCCAAAGCCGCTTGATCACAGCCATACATTGATGGACCTTAACTTTATATGGTTCCAAAGCCGCGTGATCACAGCCATACATTGATGGACCTTAACTTTATTTGGTTCCAAAGCCACGTGATCACAGCCATACATTGATAGACCTTAACTTTATATGGTTCCAAAGCCGCGTGATCACAGCCATACATTGATGGACCTTAACTTTATATGGTTCCAAAGCCGCGTGATCACAGCCATACATTGATGGACCTTAACTTTATATGGTTCCAAAGCCACGTGATCACAGCCATACATTGATGGACCTTAACTTTATATGGTTCCAAAGCCGCATGATCACAGCCATACATTGATGGACCTTAACTTTATATGGTTCCAAAGCCACGTGATCACAGCCATACATTGATGGACCTTAACTTTATATGGTTCCAAAGCCGCGTGATCACAGCCATACATTGATGGACCTTAACTTTATATGGTTCCAAGGCCGCGTGATCACAGCCATACATTGATGGACCTTAACTTTATATGGTTCCAAAGCCGCGTGATCACAGCCATACATTGATGGACCTTAACTTTATATGGTTCCAAAGCCGCGTGATCACAGCCATACATTGATGGACCTTAACTTTATATGGTTCCAAAGCCGCGTGATCACAGCCATACATTGATGGACCTTAACTTTATATGGTTCCAAAGCCGCGTGATCACAGCCATACATTGATGGACCTTAACTTTATATGGTTTCAAAGCCGCGTGATCACAGCCATACATTGATGGACCTTAACTTTATATGGTTTCAAAGCCGCGTGATCACAGCCATACATTGATGGACCTTAACTTTATATGGTTTCAAAGCCGCGTGATCACAGCCGTACATTGATGGACCTTAACTTTATATGGTTTCAAAGCCGCGTGATCACAGCCGTACATTGATGGACCTTAACTTTATATGGTTTCAAAGCCACGTGATCAAAGCTATACATTGATGGACCTTAATTTTATATGGTTTCAAAGCCACATGATGAGAACTCCCAAATTTTATAAGTGTCTTGTCGTCAACATTTCAGTGCTTCTAATTAAAACTTTCCTTAAAAGAGTGGACGCAGCAAAGAAGTCTCACAGGAACCGACCTGAAGTATTTCAGCAGAAACATTTAGACACAAGATTAAAGCTAATATCAATACATCCATTACAAATCACTTTTTAAATTATATTTTGAATAAGTTTGTACATCTCCATAGGTTCCAGAAATTTGGAGAGATTTAAAGTATTCTTGTACTCTATCAAACATAGCGTTGCTTTTTTAAAATTTAGTTTTTATGTTTTTGAAAATTAAACAATCTCTGAACAAAACGTCACCAGCTTCCTCATAAATGACTTGAATAAAAAATATTTATAAAAAAGAATTAAATACAAAATGAAAATGTCCTCCCACTAACACGTTCCTATTTTTATCTTTACGTATAATAAAATCGCATTATACATTTGGTTGTTGGAGATTTTCAATTTTACTTTCGAGCACAATTCTAAAATATAAAGCGTTTTTAACGCCTATATAAAGAATCTGACTTACTAATTGGCTAGATCAATTTTAAAATTCATTTGACTTTTTCTTGTGAAATGTAAGACGCTAATGCTTTTAATCTCCGTATACTACTTCTATTTAGTCCCACTCTGTGCTATTTGTACTAAAGCTTATATTTTTGTTTATATAGTTGGAAATACTGAAACGTTTTAATTATTATATTGTAATAAAATTGTTTGAATTCAGTTGTCTTGGTTTTTACTGATTCGGTTCACAAACAAGAATTATCAATTTTTCATATTTGGTATAAGCAAAAAAAATGAATTTCTTAGAATTAAGACAAACATTGTTCTAGTCACAAATTTTGATTTAAAATAATTTTAAAAATACATTAAAAAAATTAGCAGTTTGAAATGATATCTTTCACCTTAATTTGATATATATAAACATTAAGCTTTGAAATTAGCCACGCATTTTGATTGATTGAAATTCTTGAAATTTTAAATATGATTCGTTATATAGTGGAAAACATTCAGGACGAGGGCCGCATGTGGGGGGGGGGTTGAGTCATGACACGTCACATGATGACACCTATAAATCAGCTTTAGTTTAAATATAATCATGTCAAATTTAACATTAATTAGTCTAATACTAGCTGCTAGCAATCATTTTATTTACATTGACGTTGGCTGGACCGTGTCCAAGTTGGAATTGCAGACAGGGGCCCCGATGTACTTTTGATCCGCCTCTGCCTAGGAGTGTTCAGTTAATTCATTTTCTAAATAGTGTTAATTACAAAATTTGTTCAAATGTGTTTTTAGTGTAAAACAATGTTGAAAAGATTCATAATTAAATTAAGAAATATTTGTATGCCTAATATTTAAGTTTTGACCACTGTGTTTGTGTGTTCTCAAATGGCTTCTAACTCAATTCATCAGTGGCGAATTTTTTCTATGTGAAAGTATGAGGGTAAAGAATGTTAATACAAATAACTCTAATAATTCTGACTGGAATTTGAAAACAAAAATGTGATGAGATATTTGTTAACCGATGGCCCCTTATTTTTCACCTAAATATTATGTGTGTGTTTTCCTAATGATAATTCCAGGGTATAAAACTTTAATTTAAGTATTAAAGCACGGATGAATCGATGATTATTTATAACGTTTAAACTAAAGAGATTTTAAAATTTAGTTAGAAGCCATTTCAGAAAACGTCAAGTTTCAGTGTGTAAACTTTTTGTTTTCCCGTTGTAAAAGGCCATATTAGACCTGCCCAATGTATACACGGGGCTATTAAACCTGCCTAATGTATACACGGGGCTATTAGACCTGCCTAATGTATACACGGGGCTATTAGACCTGCCTAATGTATACACGGGGCTATTAGACCTGCCCAATGTATACACGGGGCTATTAGACCTGCCTAATGTATGATGATCCTACATGTGGCAGAAAATCAGAAGCCACGAGCCTAGTGCTCTTCATGGGTCTTCCTGGAAGACCCTCCCAGCTATCTGGCCCCCTCCCCCAGAAAAGGACGTTGACAGCTGGGAAAACCCCCCCGGAGCGGTCGCTTCTGAAGCGGCCACCTGGGCATCTAAGACAGAAAGTCGAGGATGCCTCCCACTAAGTTGGCCTCACAAGGAGGGGTGGAATTGCCTTACTACGACCCGCTACCACTTCGGCGCCACCCCGGCAAAGCATACGAGTCTCAATGGTTAGGATCGCCGCAATGCGGGGGATCATCAATGACCTACCTAGGGTGCAACCCCCATTGAAAGGTTTCCTCAGAGCTGGCGTCCGCTGCGTTCTTCGTGGTACCTTTTGCTAATCCGTACTTGCGCTCCTGGCCCTAAACGGCACCGCTCAATGGCGTTGCTAGTAAAATTAAGGGGACGAAACGGTCGCTTCGGATTTACCCGACCCTCAACGGGTAATTTGGTTTTCATCATCGACAATGCATTTAAGATGCTTTGTCTAAGATCCGTACAGCGACTGTAATCATATATGACTAGCACCTAACCCTAACATATCGGACTTTGGCATTGCCTGGCGGGAGATGTTGGTTTCAGGTCGCCGAGTCGCGGTCAGGTCCGTTACCCGCGACCCTACTCATCCGCCGAGCCCCGTAGAGGCCTCCCCCTTTCGACGGTGCCTAATGTATACACGGGGCTATTAGACCTGCCCAATGTATACACGGGGCTATTAGACCTGTCTAATGTATACACGGGGCTATTAGACCTGTCTAATGTATACACGGGGCTACTTGGCCACGGCCATATATACCATGGGTGTTAGACTGACCTAGGCCATATATACCATGGGGGTTAGACTGACCTAGGCCATATATACCACGGGTGTTAGACTGACCTAGGCCATATATACTGTGGCGGAGTCGTTGTCTAGGGGTTGAGGTCCCCCCTTAGCCACAGATATTTACCACGTAGACGGGTAAAAGACTTAGCAACGCTGGGTTGTTTTCTTTCAACATAAGTTTAATGACATCCAGAAGCTTTGAACATATTTATGGTACAGTACAATTGGCAGTTTACAGTTGATGGTCATACCATCCAGAGTCCTCGGCCCAGCTTGACCGGATTGGACCACGTTCACAAAACTTCACACTCTATCGTACGTCTTTCACCTGCCTGCTACTTGGCAACTTAACACTCTTCCCGCGACACACAATGTGACCCCTATTATACCCCCTTCTTGTCCGACCGGTTTTTGACTGGACCCTGGGTCAATCACCATGTCTCCCTTTGACCGTGGTCCTGTCAATTCATTACAACTTGCACGTACCTTGAGTTCACTTGCCCCCGTTCCACGAGGACAAGTGTTCACCACCCCATTTATGCAAAGTCATCCCCACACCACAACATCTGACCGTAACACCCCCCTCCTCACGAGCGACCTTAGCAAGAATGTCGCGAGTTTATAAACATAAGGTCTTGAGGTTTTGGTGTGTCATGATCTACTAATAATATATCCCATACTTACACACAAGGGCATTTCAATAATATATAGTTATTTTAACAATATTTAACAATTGCAATGTTCACTATATACAGAATTTTCACCAGTAATATGCTAGCTTCCAAAAATATTAGTTCACAATAGTGGTGTATATTCCCAAATACATAATAAGGAATCGTTTTATTTACATTGTGGAACTACCCGGTTTTCGTACCTGCGTACGAGTCTAGTCCTATACTACCTCGCTTTCGAGGGTAGCAAAGGTTATTACTACTCAAAATGTTAACGATATATATACATCAATATACAAAAGAAAAAAATTGTCACATTTGAAGTATTAATATTCTTCACATACAAAAAAAAATCTTGGTATGGTTAAATGACTTAAATGACACCCATGTTTCACAAGCAAAGAATCTCATGGTTCAATGATTTAGATGATCCCCATGTTTTACAAGCGAAGAAAGTCATGGTTCAGTGACTTAATTGCTCAACATGTCTCACAAACAATGAATGGCATGCTTCAATGGTTTAATTGCTAATCATGTGTCACAACAATCACTATCCACCCAATTTTGTGTCCCTTTTCATTAATACTTGCATCTGTATCTTTATGGGACATGTTATGTATGTTTTCTGTCCCCATAGCGGGATCTCGTATGTATATTTATCGTCCCCCCTACTGGGACCAGTTATAACCACCAGTTAATGGGGTACAAATTATCATATTCATAATCATAACATAGTCATCGGCAAAATTTTCATGAATAAAAAATTTCATCATCATAACATATAATAAATACATATTATCAATGTTATACCAAATGCCTGAGGGCTCCAAACATGTTGTGCTTACATAATCAAAATGTGTCGTGCACATAAGAATTGTCTTATCAATTCATATAATAGTAATACTGGGAATTGGTCGCTCAGACCCCCCAAGTAAATACAAAAATACATTATCATAACTCCTCATAGTTATCAACAAATAGCAGCCTCATCATCCTAATCAAAACATTATCATCATAACAACATCTCTTATCATAAAATTTGGACTGAGGTCTCCAGTGCACAAAATTTCTTATATGATCAACACATTTGTCATGAACATACGAACCACTTTATTTCATTTCACAATGATACTGGTACAAGGTCACTCAGACCCCAACTTCAATCCCAACAATATTATCATTATTCATCATAATTTTCAACAAATTATCATCATCATAGAAGACACAATACCAATTCCGTGTTATTTACGGCGCCCTCCTATACCGTAATACTCAGACAAATTCAATGTATGCATCAAAAATCATAGTCATTGTTTTTGATGGTGGAACATTTCGTATATTTCCCATTCTAAACAAGAAACGACTCTTATTAGCATTACCAAGAGCGTACCCTAAAATTTGGAAACTACAATCATTTGTCATTGTCCCAGGCTTAATTATTAGCTATTTTGATCATTCTTGTACTCAACCCTACAAAATCTGTCAGTATACTGGTAGTCTTAGTGGGATTAGTGGGACCGTGATTTTCTATCAGTCTTTTGTCTGTCCCACTACCACTGTCTGCTAAGTACGTCAGCCAATGTATTATCAGCCCCTGGGATCGGTCTGATAGTAAATTTGTATTCTTGTAATGTTAACGCCCATCGTGCCACGCGGTTATTAATGCTCTTGGATGTCTGTAACACCGTCAATGGTTTGTGGTCCGTCTCGATAGTAAAGTGATTACCAAAAAGGTATCTTGAGAATTTTGTAATCGTCCATACTACCCCCAATGTTTCACTGGCCACTCCTTGTGTCTCGCTTCGTCCTCGAATCGTACCAAAAAAAATTCTAAGTTATCCCCTATCCCGTCAAACATTGGTAGTTTATTTCCCGAGCTCCCTGTGCTTTTTTGTTCTACCCTCGGGGTCTTTTCCTCACTCGCATTCAATTCCATTATCCTAATGTGCTCCAACCTTTTACTCTCCTCCTCCCTTTTGAAAGCCCTTTCTTCTTTTCGTTTTTCTCTTTTCCTCATCTTCTTCCCTCTTCCTTCTATCTCTTTCCTCATCTTCCACCCTCTTGTACGCCTCTATAACCCATCTCTTTGCCTCCTCCCCTTCAAATCCCAGCTCCCGGGCACTTTGTCTCAGTTTTTCTACATTAGGCAATTCCATGTCGATGTTTCTATATTAGTAGTTACTCTACGGTCACAATCTCAAATTCGTCTACCGTCTTCCTATCGTTTTGTATTAGGGACCCAATATAACAATTACTATCTCAATAATACAATTTGGGGATTCATCATATACAAATATATAATATATAATATCTAAAACATACTAATTTAATATTAGAAATTAAGTTGTACTTGCCTGTACGATAGAAATTACCACACAAATAGTACCCATACATAAGAAAAACACATTATACCAGGGCAGTATCAATATCCATAGGCGAGAGAGTCACAAAGTCACCGCCTTCACTGTCACGTATTACTGAGGTTGTAACCTCGAAGTTGTCCAGGCTGTAGTCAGCTTCTGTGTTACTGTCTAAGTTAGTGTTCGTTATTCCTCCGATGCTCTTCCGGGTGTAGTCTGTATGGCCTCCCTTTCTGCGTCTGTCTGCAATTCCACTACTACGGCTGTCTACAACACCACTGCAACGGCTGTCTGTAACACCACTGCTACGGCTGTCTGTAACATCACTGCTACGGCTGTCTGTAACATCACTGCTACGGCTGTCTTCAACATCACTGCTACGGCTGTCTTCAACACCCCTGGTCTCGTCGTTACGAGGTGTAAGCCCTACGCTCTCGTGATGATCTTGCTATCGGGATGGCTAGTACGGCCAGTTCGTTGATGTGTTTTTCGTCGTTTCTCCTTTAGTGACGTGTCTTGATGCACTGCGTCTTGGCTCGGTTTTTCGACGGGGCCCCCACTGTGGCGGAGTCGTTGTCTAGGGGTTGAGGTCCCCCCTTAGCCACAGATATTTACCACGTAGACGGGTAAAAGACTTAGCAACGCTGGGTTGTTTTCTTTCAACATAAGTTTAATGACATCCAGAAGCTTTGAACATATTTATGGTACAGTACAATTGGCAGTTTACAGTTGATGGTCATACCATCCAGAGTCCTCGGCCCAGCTTGACCGGATTGGACCACGTTCACAAAACTCCACACTCTATCGTACGTCTTTCACCTGCCTGCTACTTGGCAACTTAACACTCTCCCCGCGACACACAATGTGACCCCTATTATACCCCCGTCTTGTCCGACCGGTTTTTGACTGGACCCCTGGGTCAATCACCATGTCTCCCTTTGACCGTGGTCCTGTCAATTCATTACAACTTGCACGTACCTTGAGTTCACTTGCCCCCGTTCCACGAGGACAAGTGTTCACAGCCCCATTTATGCGTAGTCATCCCCACACCACAACATCTGACCGTAACATGGGTGTTAGACTGACCTAGGCCATATATACCATGGGTGTTAGACTGACCTAGGCCATTCGTACCATGTGTGTTAGACTGACCTAGGCGATTCATACCATGGATGTTAGAATGGCCTAGGCCATTCATACCATGGGTGTTAGAGTGGCCTAGGCCATTCATACCATGGGTGTTAGACTGACCTAGGCCATATAAACCATGGTCAAAAGTAGAATGTGCGCATGAGGAAGTCCTCGTTTTTTGGAACTCTATCACGTGCAGCATACCCCTAACTCGCCAAAATCTGTGGTTTTTTGTTAAGTCGGTAAGTAGCAATTTCAGTTTCATATGAAATACTCTGGCTAATAAATCGGGACGGTGACATGGCTGCTGACCTGGAAGAAGGTTTTCTTTGATTTCCTTCCATTTGGGATTGCAAGTGAACTGTAACAAATAAGTCAGGCTTGCCATACTTACGAACCATAGCCATTGCATCTTGGTAATTTTGAGCCATATTTCTGGGACTTCCTTGGAAACTTGAAGGCAGTATCACTTTCTTTCCAGGTAAGATGTTAATATCACGCAATTCCCTGTCTGTTTACGAATTGGTAAAGGACATCATAGTCTTCAGCTCGTAATTCACTTTGATTTTTTAGAACCCACTGTAATCGGTTGGCCTCAGTCTTACAGTAGGCATCAACCACAAAATTGGTGAGTGAGCTTTCCGGCATTCAGAAACTGATTGAAATGCCCATCACGAATGGCAAAAGTGAAATGAATACCACTGTAGCTGTGACACATGCCCTTGACCTCTTGTTTTTTTGTATGTTCACACTCCATCCAGAGTCTCCGTATGGAAAGAGCAGGGGGTAGCACAATTGGTCACACAATCTACTAAGAATGGATATATTTTTGAGACCTCCACTTCTTAAATGAATTGTTATATCCCTATTTTCTGGAGGTGCGCATCTGCACTGTGAAACACTGCAGCTATTTCCTCTGTTGCTGTGGAAGTGGGGGTTTGTTCTGCCAGGGATGGATGCTATTAACACCTTTGTCTCAGGAATGTCATGCTATATTCGCGTGGTGGGCGATTTTCTTGATTTGCCTTCTGCATTTCTTCCTGTTCAAATTTCAACATGTTTTTGTAGTGCCTAGTGAAAGGATTTATATCTTCAAGAATGAATTGAAGATTTTCCATAACAGTATGAATGCAACCATAGTTTGCTGGGTTGTTCATTCTTTCATGCAAAAGCTTGAGCGGAGTCAAGAATGTAAAGCTGGGCGTACTTCGGGGATTCACCTTGCTTGGAGTGTAAAGCAGATGTCGAATGGTATATTTGACCATGAATCCTATAACAGAAAGGACCTGAATGTGTAGCGACTGTGTGGTCAATCTGTGCACCCATAGAAGCAAAGGCCATGGCACTGTTATACGATCGAGTATTATCCATGTAAATTTTTTACAATGTGAATCCGATCCATTCATATAATTAGCAATGGAGGGGTGCAAACGTATTGTTGGCAAAAAGACACTCCCTTTATAGCAACAATGTGAAGTTAATTCGTCGTTAAAGTGTTTAGCATTGCAAAATGAACACATTTTTTTCCATTGTGCCAAGATAGCTTTCTTGTACTTCATCTTCGTTGAAGTTATCAGGAAGTAGAGCTGTGTTTCTAAGGCGCGAATTTCTACTAATACGTCGCTCTTTATCTTTATTTGCACGTCTAGTAATTTTAGCATTATCATCGCGTTGACTTTGACTCTGCTTTTGTTTCATATAGATCCTTTTATGTTTGTGAGCTTCAGCATCAGAAGCACGCTGTTGTGTACGCACATCCTCAGTCATGACTGCTCTACGGCGACGTTGATTTTCAGCATGACGTGCTTTCTTTACCGCAATCTAGCCTCAGTGTATGGTTTGCGACGTTTAGGAGGCATGGTATGTCTGAAAAATGTGGTTGTAAAATACATAAACAATCCATAAAATAAATTCTATACATTTCTAGAAAGCTGTGCTTTTTTACTGAAATAAAAATATTTCTTTTAAATCTAAAGTGATTAGTTATAGAAATTTCAAAAATTTTAGGAAAAAGATTTATTAAAATTTACGATACATTCAATTTATTTAAAACTATGTATAAAGCTTCAATTTAAAGACTTTGTACTTGATTTCTTTTTAAAATATACTTAGACATACGTTATTATTACTACTGAAACGTTGTGTGTAATATAAACATTTTATGAATGAATTCACACAAAAATCACATTAAAATAATAAAACTTATTATCTCTTTGTTACTTTAATATCTTTTATTCTTTTATTTAAGTCTGAGTATGAGGATTACACTATTATGCGGCATGTAGCTTTTTTATATTTTATTTAAAATTATAGCTTCATCCAACAATTGTTATTTCAAGTTTTCTACTTAATATTACTTAGCACATGTATGTATCAGTTTAACACAACCAAATTATATATTTTTTTCATATAATGCAATAGTAATATTTTATTAATTTTAATTTTTGTTTATTAATATTTTACCCAACATTTTACATGATTTATTAGGAAGATATTATGAAAAAGAAATTATAAAAAAAGAACAATTATTTTTCAAATATGTAAGAGTTGTTGTGACCTGAAAATTTGATTGCAAGAATATATTAAAATGAAACAGTGGACACGGTGTCACTTGACCCTGGTGGTGTACCGAGAACACAGTTCTAGTATCTGTGAAGGCGTGGATTAGTTACCATAGCTTAAGGCTGTCTTGAGTCCACCACTAGATTAGTTACCATAGCTTAAGGCTGTCTTGAGTCCACCACTAGATTAGTTACCATAGCTTAAGGCTGTCTTGAGTCAACCACTAGATTAGTTACCATAGCTTAAGGCTGTCTTGAGTCCACCACTAGATTAGTTACCATAGCTTAAGGCTGTCTTGAGTCCACCACTAGATTAGTTACCATAGCTTAAGGCTGTCTTGAGTCCACCACTAGATTAGTTACCATAGCTTAAGGCTGTCTTGAGTCCACCACTAGATTAGTTACCATAGCTTAAGGCTGTCTTGAGTCCACCACTAGATTAGTTACCATAGCTTAAGGCTGTCTTGAGTCCACCAAGCTCTGAAGGGTACCAGACATTAGATGGGTTAAATAAGGGCAGCAGATAATTTTGCCTCACAAACCCCCTGTATACCATGGCCTTTTATACAACTGGCAAACATGGTCGGTACGCTCTACTTACAATATATGTGATTAAACACGTAGGAAGCAATTAATTTTCTGTACAGAAGTAGTGCCCGCAATGAGGCATAAAGCATGTATAGAATACATTTTCTTTGGAAAATTGCTTTTGCTGATGGTAAAATGGGCCACATGTTGTTTTGATTATTTAATGTTAAAAAAAACAAAAAACTCTACTTCAATTCAAGATAAAAAGAAAGACAGAATTAGATCTAGCACTAAAAATGATAAGCATGCTATATTTTAAAGGTTATGTGATAGTATATTTAAAAATTGACCAAGTATAGTTAGTAGTATATATTATATATTATGTATACGAATATATGTGTAATCAAAAAAATCTCCAAGCTTAGGCTGCGCGCTATATAAGTTTGCATAAATAATAATGATATAATCATGATAATAGTAAATGCATAGTGAATTACACACAGCATAAAGTGATACTGCAGCAAAGAAGTTTGAAGTTCGAAGTCTTCACAAATATGGCTGATGATTCAGCCGATTGTTTATAAACCGCCGGAAGCGCGTTCCGGAATTCCTTGGCGGCATTGAATAGTGCGCACCAATTATGACTGCGCCAATAATACAGCACAGTGCGTTAAATATAAATTATGTGACTGTAATGTGATCCATATCAAGCATATCTGTGATTTGAAGTGGTTTAAGCTTCATTGAATATTAAGAGTTGTCCGTTTATTCGCCCATTTGTCCCATATTAATACCTCAACATTATCAAAAAAACATTAAAAATAAAATGTAACTATTTGCACATGTAAATAAGAAAGTACTATTTATTTTTCATAAAACGTAATAACCAAAGTTTGTCACAGGATAAAAAAAAACATTAAAGTATCAAGAGTCAATCGTATTTACAATTTAATCAACACATTCAAGGAATTCACATAAACGTTTTCATTACTGTCAAATCATCACCTTTTCCAGATCTATTATGACTTGTCAGTTTATGCATCCAATGGTCCATACATTATTACCAACCACATTATCAAAAACATGTAAACAATAAAATGAAACTATTTGCAAATGTGAATAACAAATAGATAATTATTCACATCAAATAAACCCATATCTCTTTTTAATCGGTTCCCTTTTCAATCATTAATATAAGCTCAAATAACGACGAGACTCTACAATATCTCAAGACATAAAACATGCTCTTTTGATCTAATCTCGAAACCAACATCTTTAAAATTATTATCGGTCCATATTTTCAATTAAAATAATAATAAATCAAGTGTTACCCTGCTTAGCGATACCAGCAGGCGCAATATATATAGGGATTAACAGAGCTATATTACAGACGGACAAGTTGTAACGGGAAGTAATTCACCAGTGAAAATTAAACCACATTTAACTATACATTTTTCAAGTTTATGATATAGGAAATATTAAATTTGTGTTACCTAAATTTTTTATTACGTATAACTGTATAAACTTTATTTTAGTAATTATTATATTTTAAATAAGTATATAAAAAGGTCCTAATAAGAAATTAAGCTGTAAAAAATTAAACTAATAAATAAATATGCATATGTTTGGTATATATATAAACCCAGCCTTACCAATACTACCATTAGTGCCTGTGATACTGTAAGTGGCATGCCACTTCCTTTCGATCCTTAAACTAGGGATAAACTGCAAATGATTATTGAGTATTCTACTACCTAGCTAAGTACATTATAACCAATGCTGCCAGCATTAGGTTTTCCAACCAAGATCTAGGGTTTTTATTTCAAGAATAGCCGTAATCTAGGTTATTCTTTTTTAAAAAGTAAATAAACGATGTTACCGTACAAAATTAATAAACATGTGCGATTAATATCCTAAATAAAGTCGATTTTTCAAAAAATAGAATTAAGCATTTGGTGGCAAGTTTTTTCAGGCGTTCTTTTATGTTACATTATACCATCTAGGTCTCTAGCCAACGGAATTCAAAAGGTGGTGCTGCTGTGGTGCCATCTGTCTAAAGCAACGGTGGCCGAACCGTGGCTCGCGAGCCTCATGCGGCTCTTCTGTGTTCACATTGTAGCTCGCGTACAATTTATAAAACATATGTTAGAATGACCAGTGGAAGATTTCCATACCAGGCTTATTGACCCAGAGTGTTCCAATGCGGCTCTCGACAATTTTATAAATTTTAAAATGGCTCTCACTTACTTCGGGTCTGGCCACCCCTGGTCTAAAGAAATCTGGTACAAGATAAAACAGCTTGAATGAGCCAAAATATTCAATTTTATAAGACTTCATGACAAAACTTCACAGCTCTACATTTTCTTCTTCCTGCGTTGAGAGAATATTCTCTCAAGTATACATGGTATAGACCAAAGATAATCTAATACAACGCTCAGATAGACATAGTTATAAAAACACTTTTTCTATTCCGTATGTCAAGAACAAACACATACAATTCTCGTTCTTTCCGTCAGGAATTCGGAAATGGACTGGGTTTGCCTGATCAAACAATGAAAAACAAACTTTCTATCAACATATAAAATTCAAATGAAAATGCAATATGAGACATAAACAATGTATAAATGTAGAACATGCTAATACCTTAGGGGCCTTTATTAAATGACGACATGCATGAGGGGTGGGGATCACACCTTTGTGAGATGTGTGACAAGGGGGAGGGGTGTTTAAGAACTGTAATGTCACATAAAAAACGCGCAACTTTAAATGAAAGCTCCAACTAAATATTTGATTGCTTACAATTTATTTAATGACGTTTTAAATGGCTACGCGCGTGTAACGATATTAGACTGGAGCCTCACAGTAAATACATACTTGAATTACAATAAAATGATTTGAATCATGCTCATTTTCAAATAAGAAAGATGGCTTTTTATTTTGAGGAAAGCTTTGTGGCGTCATACTGGTCTATTTTTAGCGTGTCTAGGTTTTTTCTTTCGGATCTAGGCTTTTCGGCGTTTTGGCTAGGTTTTTCCCAAAATTGGCACTGGTAGCACTGAATATAACAATACTAAAAATAAGCCTCAGCAAGAATTGTTTTTAAAATCATAATTTGTTGAAAGACGATGACTTCAAAACTTATGTTAGATTATTAGGCAATTAGCTGTTTTCTTGGCCTATTCGTATTTTTGGTTTAAGGGAACTAAGAAGGATAAAACCAACACGTTATCAACATTTAAAACTCTAATAAGGAGAATCTGATAAAATAAGGGTAACTATTAATGAAGCCAACAGTTACAATGATATGGCGAATTCGCCAAAACATATACTACTGCCTGCATGTGTAGGTATTTAACATTTGTCCTGAAAATCGTTTGAAAAATATGTCGTAAAAATATTTGTGTTGCGATGGCGATGTTATGGAATCCTTGGCTCCTGGCAACTTCAGTGTGAAACAAGCCTTTTATCCCGGCGTCTGATCATGATGACGACAATAAGGACGACAGTGATCACAATGCACGCCACGCCAACCCAGTTACCTGTTGCCAAATAAAGACACAACAATCAGTTGTATAGTGTAGTGCGGCTTGTAACTATAGAAATCGGACAAGTTGTAACATAGAAATAGGGCAGGTTGTAACATAGAAATAGGGCAGGTTGTAACAAAGAAATATTGAAGGTTGTAACAATGTAATGACTATTACAGCATTTTACTGTTCGCCGGTCCAAGTCGTAACAATGTGGGGCAGTGATGTGAATATATCCCCGGCTCCAAGGTACAGGGTCGCAAATATGAGGCTTACAACGTTACATCTTAGTAAAATTTGATAAAACGGAAAGGGTCGGGGGCGCAAATTTATAATTGTTAATCAATTTTCCCTGGGCGCACGTAGAAAGAACGATATAACTTCTAGTCATGGAACTCACTGCGGCCTTGGTTAAATCGAACTTTTGCTTTATAAAATAATAGTTTAGTATCGTCTATTATTTAAAAGGAAAAGTTTATACACTATACTATTTAATATAAAAAAAACCTGTAAAAAACCCAAGTTTTTCACTATAAATCCTTTATGTACGAGACGTAACTAAAAGAATGTTCATTATAATACGCAGCGCCAGACCATCCAGAAATACAAAATTGCAGTTGTGTCGTAAAACATGTTTAATATAATGCGCACCGATCAGGAATATGTTTATAAAAAGAGTTGTCAATAAAATACGCACCTTATTGCGCGACAGAAAGGTTGTTCAATATAATACGCACCACGACGCTCTATCTCAAAAAATAGCATGATACATAGGAATAAATAAAATAATCTAAAAAATCAATAATTTAATTACGGTACATGCGATCGATCTGAAATTTTGATACATTGTTTTTATTATCGGTACGAAACTGCCTGCAAAATTTCAGCTCGCTAGCTTACGAGCAAGTGGGTTAAAAATCGATCAAAAGTTTTGGCGACAAGGGTGCGGGCGGCGCGGGCGGCCGCAGACACCACGAGTTAATATAAAGGATTTAAAAAAGGATTTATGGCCTTATTATTGGAACTTGTTTTTTAAATTAATTTTTCGGATCGCTCTTCCACATTTCCATAAAATGATTTTTTTCAAGGGCCACAAAAAATACCGAAAAGGTTTACTGGATTTCCTGGAAAAACTAAAAAAAACCGAAAAAAAAAGTGAATTTTTATTATTTTCTCGCCAACCATAACATCTATCGTGTTGAAATTAAAGCTAGATAGCTAATAATATTTAGAACAATTTTGAAGACGATATGTATAATATTTTACTCTTCATTAGATTACGGTAATTTTAAAAGCAAATTTTGAAAACAATTGTTTTGTTTAGTTTAAAAATAATTGATTTGAAATGACTTTTAATTTAATATAGCGTGGCACTGGGTAGGGTTTTCCCGCTTTGTGAATGCTTATGTTAGATTGTTGCGTGATGCGCATTATATTGACACATTCTTGGTGTGATGAAGCGTGAGGGGATATGACATCAAATTGTGTTTACTTTGGGAATTACTGATTTGAATCGACTTTTAATGTAATCTATAATGATTTCCCTTGCCTTGAATAAAAAATCGGAAATTCTTTTTGGAAATTGCGTTTAAATACTCATTAGAGTTTTTTATTATTTAATTTGTTTTAAAATAGCTCATAAGGAATAAAGTGTTTTTTGTTTGAACTACACAGGAAAATATAAGTATTCAACTTGCGCCACTTCGCATGTATTTTATGCCCTAGTTTTTGACCCTGTTTTAAACGTATCTTTCTGATATTCGCATAAATAAAAATTCGTTATTTCTTACGCAGTCAAGTCAATGAT
This sequence comes from Ampullaceana balthica, assembly GCA_944989445.1. Lineage (NCBI taxonomy): Eukaryota > Metazoa > Mollusca > Gastropoda > Lymnaeidae > Ampullaceana > Ampullaceana balthica. The sequence goes on along the minus strand of CALYLW010000379.1, from coordinate 904,995 downwards.
AATTTGAAATTAATCCCTAGAATGAGGTGACATTTTAAAATTTAGTTCTGCTGTTAAATCTTCTAATACAGTGCTTCTCAAAATGGTGGTCCGCGCACCGGTGCCGGTCTGTGGGTCATCCGCCGCCGGTCCGCACAAGTTTTAAAAAAATAAGGACATAAAAAATTGTCAGTGCAGGGAAAAGAGTGCACCGGTCCCTGGTGCAATGGAAAAAAAAACTCCCGCCGGTCCGCCATACTAAAAAGTTTGAGAAGCACTGTTCTAATACACTTTTCTTATTTAATCACATCTCTTTGCCCTGCTAATGTTGGGTGTGGTATTAAATCTCATTTTCCGGATTTTTTTTTAGCGGCAATGTGCATGGTTACCAAATCAATTTTTAATATGACCTTAAAGTTTAAGATAGATGCAGTCAAAGCGCATGTCCCTTGTCTTACCCCTATCTTAAGTGAAATATTGTTTTTATTTGCAGCTGTATAACAGTTTTTAATAATTTAATTTTAAAAAATAAGAAAAACTTTAAAATAATTTGGAAAATAGATAAAATAATCATTATTGAATCAGAATTATTAAACGTTTGTACAATAAAAACTACTTTTGTAATGGTACGATTTTAAAGGGAGTTTTAGCTTTATAATTTCAAGTATACCACAAACTGGATAGGGGCTTATCAGAAAACTTTCATCATTCCATAAAAAGATCAATTAATATTACACTAAAACTTGTTATTATATTTGTAGACATGCAGATCCTTAAATAAAGAAAGAATAAAGTGGATTCCACTTTGATCGTCAAATGTGGAATCAAGAGATGGCAATGAGCATGGAATGTAAGAATTTTAGCTCACACAAAAATTATATATTTTGAACTGTCTTTTTTACATAGTTTGCGATTATATTCAATAGAAAGTTATATAATTTTTTTTCAAACTTAGGCAAATTTTAAAACTTTATTGTTGTTGTTTTTTTGGAGCCCCATTAACTCCAGTTTGTCAAACAAGCTACAATAACTTGTTTATTTAGTCAATGTGGAGATATAGAAACTCAAACGCTATAAAAAATATATTAAATAAATGAATAAAAAAATTACCTCCTTTGACAAAGTGTGTCCTATTTATACTTATAAATTGTATACGAAGTGTCTGCAGCTATGACTTGTAACAACACGAAATGATTTTATTGTTACAACTAGTCGGAAAAATAGGCAATGTGCTTACTGGGTCACGGTGGTCGAGTGGCAGCGTGCTCGATTGGCGTACCGATGGTCACGGGTTCGAATCCATGTGAGGCAAGGATTTGTCCCCGGGGCCTAGGGCGTCCCTGAGTCACCCAGCTCTAAATGGGTACCTAACACTAGTTAGGCGGCTGGGTAATGCGTGGAACCCACAAAGCCGTGGCCTGTGAACGCTGCATCACTTGCCAACAGATCATCTGTCATGGTCTGTGGACGCAATTATTTTCTGCATAGAAGGAGAACTCTGTATAGATAAGATAAGATAAGAGTTGTCGTTTTTATTTGATTCGTTTCTAATTTTTCTTGCTGAGTTGAAATGTTTAGTGTGGGGTGTATAACTGATTTTAAGCTTTCTCTCAATGTACCTATGTTTGTAGCCAGTAGCATGCAAATATGTAATTTGTACAGCCAAAATACAAATAACATATTTATGTACAAAATATAATGTATATCTTTGCTTCACTGATCAAAAAAGAAATTCCGCTTTAATAGAAAACTTTTGTAGACGCCATTTTGTCTAATCTACACAGACGCTCCTTGTAAGAACGTATTGGCAAGTGACGCAGCGTTCACAGGCCACGGCTAAATGGGACCACATTATTTCCAACAAACTTTTTACCATAAATAGATAATAATGTTTTCATTAAGCAGCGTGGCTGCGATCATTTGAATTACTCTGCAGCCAATTTTATAAATTACTGCATAAAAAAGGTTGTATGCAACTTTGCACATTTGTAAATTTTTTTAAAATTTACACATCGGACCAAATAACTTTAGGTACCATTGAATGTACCAACGAAATTGGGTTAAAAATTGCGTTTATATATTTGAAATGTCCGTACTGTCTGTTCGAGCTTTGAAAAGAAAAGCAACTCCTCCTGAACCATACCATATAGAGGGTTGGGGTCTTTTGAAAATATGTTAAGGAGGTCCCAAGATGTGCACAGGCAAATTAATTACCGAAAAGGTTTACTGGATTTCCTGGAGGAAAAAAAACTGAAAAAATATCAGTATTTCATCAATTTCTCGGCAACCATAAATGCTACGGGGTTGAAACAAACGCTAAACAATAGATAATAATATTTAGAACAATGTTGGAGAAGGAACTTTAAAAAAAAATCTTTTTTCGTTCGGCTCCCGTAAATTTAGAATCAATTTGTAGATAGCAATTGTTTTGTTTCCTTTCAGAAGAAATTATAATGTAATCTAGAAAGATTTCCATTGAATACAAAAATTCGGAAATTATTTTTTGGAAATTGCGTTTAAATACTCATTCGAGTTTTTATTACTTGTTTTCCATGACAGTTTATTGACTGCAGAACAAACAGAAGTGTATAAATCTTTTTCAGTTGTTTATTCTTTAAGACTCTGAAGGTCAAGTAATTCTTCACTCATATACGTCATTCACACCTTTTCAAATTTACTTTTTAGTGGCGTACTTCGTCATCAACATTCCTTTTTACGAGCTATCTCCATTCTAAAATATGAATTAAAATGTCTAAATAACATTAACATAACTATTAATTTAACACAAATACATACATATAGATCAGTAGATTTGTTATATTTCCAGAATGAATTTAAGCATGAAATTTTAAAATTCACCAACAACATGACCAAATTGAAGTATGATTATATATTTATAAAAATTACACTTTCCAATAATTTTTTATAAAAAAATTAATTTTTCCCAACTCACCAATTACATTATTTGCATAATTTAACATTTTTTAAAAGATTAGATAAAGACAGAGTTACTGGTCTTTTTAATTATTGAAACAATTTAGGCATGTGGAGTTAAAATGAGACAATACTATCACAATTTTAAGAATAATTACATATTTTATTCCTTAATTCATTCAAGCATTAGAATAATTAGAAGCAATTTAATAATCTTCTGTATGCAAGGAGTGTCTGTAATAGATAAGATAGAAATGATTCAAATTTGATAATCATCTCAAAGTTATGGAGAAAATGGTTATTTTTTACTACGTACCTCACAATAAACAAAATGTTTTGAAAATAACATGCTTTGTTTCAAAAATTGTGATATAAAAAAAATACTATTTAAAATTTTTAAGTTCACCGACGCCATATTCGTTTCAGCTTCCGAGTCAACTCAAAAAAATAAATATATAAATAAAATGAATTAATCGATTTCAACGGTAGGAGGTCAAAGAATTTCCTACACTTAACTACATCGGATGTTCAAAACTCTATTTCCACGATGTTAAAAATCAAACGGTGTCGATTTTCACCATCATTTGACGTTCTCAAAACAGTACAAAGTTTCGACTTTAATTATAAATAAAAGATCGTTACAGAAATAAAATGTCAGTCAATTAATGATTTAAGACTAGGCGGGTGGCTAATAAAAATTGCTTTGCGGGCCGGTTTTGGCCCCGGGACGGACTTTGGACATCACTGCTCTTGAGAATTAAATTATTCCCTTTGAAGTTAAAATCTTGTAATTAATGCAAGCAAGGATATCACGATGAATGACATCTTTAAAACTAATTCTTCGCAGTAGAAATAATTATGTGTACGTTAAACAAGTGATAGCTTACAAAAAATATCATACTGTTTATATAGAGTGTTTAATATTTAAATAAATACACTAAAATACGACACAGCCGATTGGTTTATACATGTTTAATTGTCTATTTTTGTTAAAAAATAAGACAGTTGACATCTTTAAATGTGTTTGTAACAATTATTTCTAAAGTTTCTATTCCATAAATTAACCATGTATATATATATATATATATATATATATATATATATATATATATATATATATACATAATTCCCGTCGTCTATATTTATGTATGTATGTGTGTGTGGAGGTAACGTTACTAATTTTAGAAAGCAGCTCACCAAATTACTGCACCAATGCATCAAAAGGTGTGAAAATTAAATATGCGCTGTAAAAAAATATTATATGACGTCATTGTTTTAGCTCATATTTTAATTTTGGAAAAGGGAACAATGTAAAAAGAGGATTTGATGATGGTTAATTATAAAATTTAAAAAAAGGGGGCGCTATAGGCGACATACAACCCCTATTATAAAATACTTTGTGTGCATTTCAGAAAGTTTAATATTTCGTATTTATCAAACAAGGACAAGTTAGTTGGGTTTTTGAAAAAGGTGGGCAAAAAGTGCATTTTTTCAAAATAAATAGATTTCAGCTGAAAATTTCCGTCATTCTTGACTGGTGATACGCTAGTGTATATATATATATATATATATATATATATATATATATATATATATATATCTAATATATAAAGCTCAGTTGGTGTTTTTATGTATGTTTGTCGCCGCTCTCTGTCCCACTCTCATTTAAAAACCAAATTAATAAAAGGACCAAATTTGACAGGACGGTTCCTTTAAACATGCAGATGGTTTTGGTATAGTTTTTGTAATTGTCGCTTTTGCCCGAAAGCAGTAAATAAAAGGAAAAAAAATGTAGAGACAAAGAGAAATAAATTATATATCATTCCCATATTGAACAGCTTCATGCGGGAATTCCAATCGAGTTCATTTTGGTTCACTATTTTTACCTATACTTTATATCCAGCGGTGCGCTTTCTAAAATCTTTTATTGCCTGATGGCGCTTTCCTAAATCTTTATTTATGTGTGCACTTTGTCGTGTACGCGTTTTAAATTGAGCTTTGTCATTTTATTATTATACATTACAATATTTACATCCATTTTCGTTTTACAATTTCGTAACAGAGCAGACGCTTTATTTTTATTTCATAATTTTACTTATGTACTTTCTTTCATATATTCTGTATTTCAATAAAATTGTCACACTATGCACGGTCGCTACTATTTTTTCTGCTATTATTTTCATCGTTTTCTAAGGAATTGATTAAGCTTACAAACACCAAATAACCTTACATATATTTGCATTGTATGGTGTCTATATATCCATTTATTGATATGAAAAATAAGTCAAAAAAAAATCCCATTAGTGCAAGAGTTTTGCTTACAAACTTTGCAAAGAATACTGAATGGTCTACGCTAACTGACCACCTCTCTCAGCTTTGAAACACTAAGTCTATCAGGACCATCCACCGTTACCTTCCAATACCCCATTATCCTACTCTGGCCATCTTTATCTTTCACAGCTAGGTACCAAACAGTGAGGTTTTCTCACCTCGACAATAACAATCAGCCATTTATTAAGTAGCTTTAGTATTATATATCTATCTATCTGTCATATGTGTGGCTTTAAAAAAAAATGATTCCTACGCATGTACAACATACATTATGTGTGATTTCTGTTCATAATTCAAAACATGTTTGTTTATTCTAATTATGGTCTCTATTTTACCAATTATTTTGAATTTTGCTTGCTTCAAGAACAATAATCTTTTATTGACTTTTTCTTGACGACTTGCTTATCGGATTATAAAATAACATTATATGCAACAAATTTAGATTAAATAGATTATTGAAAACATTAAATTTAAGACCAAACGAACATGTGGAAGTGGTAGAGAATAAATAATTAGATGAAGCTTAATAAATATATGTTTATCTTGAAGTGTAAAATAGGAATATTTTCCTATTTGTTAAAGTTAATGTTTTCTCTTTAGTAGAGTCAGAACAATTAAGACACCGTTAAAAAACAAATAGATGCATTTTAATTATCAGGCTAATGAAAATTTAGTTTAATTTTATACTCATTATATTACACATTGAATCAGAGCAATGGAAATTAACAACAAATCTTTTAAGTAACAAATGCAAAAAGAAATTATGTTAATTAATCAAGATATCTAATTAAATAACATAATTGCAATCTGTCACGCAAGTTGTGTCTGACAATTAAAGATGCGCTGTAAAAAAATATTATATGACGTTATTGTTTTCGCTCATATTTTAATTTTGGAAATAGGATCAATGTAATAAAAACAACCCGTAAAAAACCAAGTTTTTTACTATAAATCCTTTATGTATGAGACGTAACTAAGTCCAAAGTTTTGGCGATAAGCAAGCAAGCAAGCAAGCAATCAAGGGCGGCCGCAGACACCACAAGTTAATATAAAGGATTTAAAAACCCATAAAAAACCAAGTTTTTGACTATAAATCCTGTATGTATGAGACGTACCTAAAAGAATGTTCATTATAATACGCAGCGCAAGACCATCCACAAATACTAAAATTGCAGTTGTGTCGTAAAACATGTTTAATATAATGCGCACTGATCAGGAATATGTTTATAAAAAGAGTTGTCAATAAAATACGCACCTTATTGCGCGACAGAAAGGTTGTTCAATATAATACGCACCGCGACTCTCTATCTAAAAAAATAGCATGATACATAGGAATAAATAAAATAATCTAAAAAATCAATAATTTAATTAAGGTACATGCGATCAATCTGAAATTTTGAAACATTGTTTTTATCATCGGTACGAAACTGCCTGCAAATTTTCAGCTCGCTTGCTTACGAGCAAGTGGGTTAAAAACTAGATCCAAAGTTTTGGCGACAAGCAAGCAAGCAAACAAGCAAGCAATCAAGGGCGGCCGCAGACACCACGAGTTAATATAAAGGATTTAATAAGAAAAACCCGTAAAAAACCAAGTTTTTGACTATAAATCCTTTATGTACGAGAAGTAACTAAAAGAATGTTCATTATAATACGCAGCGCCAGACCATCCAGAAATACAAAATTGAAGTTGTGTCGTAAAACATGTTTAATATAATACGCACCGATCAGGAATATGTTTATAAAAAGAGCTGTCAATAAAATACGCACCTTATTGCGCGACAGAAAGGTTGTTCAATATAATACGCACCGCGACGCTCTATCTCAAAAAATAGCATGATACATAGGAATAAAAAAAATAATCTAAAAAATCAATAATTTAATTACGGTACATGCGATCGATCTGAAATTTTGATACATTGTTTTTATCATCGGTACAAAACTGCCTGCAAAATTTCAGCTCGCTATCTTGCGAGCAAGTGGGTTAAAAATCGATCAAAAGTTTTGGCGACAAGCAAGCAGCAGCAGCAAGCAAGCAAGGTCCGCCGCAGACACCACGTGTTAATATAAAGGATTTAAAAAGAGATTTTGATGATGATTAATTATAAATTCAAAAAAGAAAGGGGGGCGCCGTAGGCACCCTGCAACCCCTATTATAAAATACTTTGTGTACATTTCAGAAATTTAATATTTCGTATTTATCAAACAAGGACAAGTTAGTTGGGCTTTTGAAAATGGTCGGCACCGTAGGCGCCTTAAAAAGAGTGCATTTTTTATAAAATAAATAAATTTCAGCTGAAAACTTCCGTCATTTTTGACGGGTGTACGCTAGTTTATATATAAAATGCCATGATTTTAAAAAAAAATGTAAAGTTTTTCAAGCTGAACTTAACTTTTCAATTTAATATCGATATATGCCTGAGCAACAATAAAAAAAAAGAAATTTATATATATATATATATATATGGAAATTGAATGTAAAATTCTACAATAATACTCCTTCCAAAAGTCTCATTTGATATACGCCAATTAAATAATAATTTAAATGTTGTTGAGTTTTAAAGGTTTAAGAATACTTTCATTGAAGATTTCAAAATTTAACCTTCAAATCGATCAATGCTTTCCTCAGTGATAACACATTGAACAAATGTGTATTTAAACATAATGCGTGGTATCCAGTAGGTATTTACGCAGTTATGAAAGACATATATGACATGATTTGTAACTTCATTTACAGTAATTTTAAGGCAGAAGTTTGCCTTTCAATATACTTTTTAAAATAGTTCGTGTATTCTATTTAGGAAAATAAAATTAAAATTAAAATCAATATACATGATTGGGTGACTTATTTAGCGCGATACCACAGCTAGCAGCTCGGCTCAACGCGCTTTACATACAAAAAAAATGCTAATACATATTTATACATGCTTTTAATTTAGAAAAAATAAATTCATATTTAAATTAAACAAAACTATATATTGATATGAGTGTGCAAAGTTAAAGAAGTTGGAATATAACAAATGGGAAATAAACGAGAAATTCATATTTAGTACAAGAGAGAGAGAGAGAGAGAGAGAGAGAGAGAGAGAGAGAGAGAGAGAGAGAGAGAGAGAGAGAGAGAGAGAGAGAGAGAGAGAGAGAGAGAGAGACAGAGATCACTATATTTTTTTTCCTTTTCGTTTTCCCATATGAAACCCGAGTCTCCGGTATTTGGTTAGTATATATATATATATATATATATATATATATATATATATATATATATATATATATATATATATTAAGGCTGTTACTGATTAATTTAAATTTAATCGTTAACTTTTGAAAAATTAACGATTAATTAATCGTTAAGTTCGATTACATTCAAAAATTGACATTTATGGTGTCATAAGTAACATTTGTATAACGTACTTGTCGCAAATCGAACTGACACTGGAATGTCTTCTTTATACGACATCTTTTAACCAACAACGCAAACAGACAAGTGTATTGACATTATCTGGATCTTATTGACAATATAGCCAGCCGAGATTTACAATCCTTCACCTAACTTTAGATTGTCTCAGCTGAAGTTTCTGATACTGTAGTGGATGTTTGGTTTGCATGTGATATGTAAGCGAAGTGTTAGAACCATTGTAGCAATGTTCCCTTTGAGCAGCGCGGCTGCGCAGATATTTGACCGACGCCACGCAGGAGTTTAGAATCACTTCGCAGCAAATTTTGTAAAATATTGCACAAAAATGGACGTTGTGCAACTTTGCAAACGAGGTTTTTTTCTAACTTTAAACACGGATCAACGAAGCTTAGACTTATAGGGAACATTGCATGGTAGGCAAACGATTTCTATCAATGGACACAATAACCTTTATCAACATTTTGAACATTCACTTCAGCCAATAGTTTAAAACTAAAATGTTCGTGTAATCGTCCGGAAATTAGTTTATATTTTTTCGGCCGAAATATTTTACTTTTTGACTTCAAGTACATTTATAAGTGGTGGGTCGTTGATTAATCGTTAAAAAAATTTTTAATCATTAAAATTTTTTAACGACTTGGCATCGGGGCAGTTGCCAAGGGTGGAGAGGGCTAATCCATCTATAATAAATTTATTCTGTATACTTTAGTATTTTCCCTATTTCTCAAGGACGCCAAAAATGAATTAGTCAAGTGCGCGGAAAACCCAGTTACGCTTCTGAGTATAGTCTATTTATACGGTAAGATCATTTTCGATAAATTCAGGGTTAATTTTCCCCGATATGGCTAAATGCCTGTTAAACATAGAGGCAAGTGTATTGCGCTGATGTACGGGCTAATTTTACAAAACAAATGCTCAATTCAAATGTGTCTAGGAAAGTAGACTCGGTTCATGTGTGGAATCTTTAGCTTATAAACAGAAGTGAATAAAAAAAAATAAACAGCAAAAATTAGGAAAATTGAAATAGGATTTTTTAAAAATCATAGAGAGATAATAAAGATAAACAATCGAGACGAGATGTAAGTTAGTCATCTCTGTTGCTTTTCAAATAGTTTCTTCATTGGTTCTACATACGAAAGCTCAACAGGTCGGTAGATACAGGTGAAGAAGAGAGCTCTGGCCTGCAATTTTACTCTAATGACTTAAATTATAGGTAGGGACGGGAGATAATTTAATTCCCACAACGTAGTGCCACCACAATTCCATTGTAGTGTAGTAAAGTTATTACAAGTAAATTGGAGGGGGACAACCTAGAAATACATGTAAGGGGGCCATCCATATATTACGTACGCACATTAAGTCGTATCTTTCGTACCCCCTCCCCAAACGTTGCACCCCGTATATTTTCGGGTGTCCTGCGCTATGCGTACATACAAATTAGCTTTTCCAACCCTGTTTGAAAAATTAGATTTACAGCCATAGTCAAAAGATATTGTTTTTACACGCTTTTATTACACGCTTTTATTTAAGTCACAATGTTTGTATGTTGTATCCATCCATCCTTCCATCCATCCATCCATCCTTCCTTCAAAACTTGAAACGTAAAATTATACCACTTCTGATGGTCCTAGAGATCTAAAAAATTTTTACCACAGATAGATCTTGGATGACAATGCATTGTATCAAAATTTCAGATCGATCGAATGTACCGTATTGAAATTATTGCATTTTTAGTTTATATATAGTCTATATATAAGCATCGGTACTAGACCACTCAGCCGCCGCCGCGCGCCGAATACGCCGCAAAATTTTCGTCCGCCGAAAATCCGCCGGAAAATATGCGGCGCGCCGCATTAGCCGCCGTATTTTGTCCGCCGTAAATCCGCCGAAAAATGAACGAGCCGCCGTAACGTAAATTTTGTTTTCTTAAGATTAATTGCGTTCCGTTTTAAAATCGAATGAATTTTTAGAATAACCGTCGCCGAAAGTGTGACAAAAATAAGTTATTTGTACAGTTTTTTTAAAACCTAAATAATCAATAAAATCATTGACACAGTTCTTGCTAGTTATCTTTTTCTTACAATCTTAATTTATAAAATACTAATTAAAATACAAATTAATTAATTAATTAATTTAAGTTATCGTTCAGCTTTGTTGGAAATAGGCGATTTATTATTACTTAATTATTACTCAACGATCTTCTACTAGCAGATAGGTAAGCCTAAATTAATTGTTTCAATTACCTAGATACTAGTTTAGTCAATAACTGATGATTTTTAAGTTATCCTGAAGTTTTAGCACGTAATTTTTTTTTGCTGCGCATTTTAATTTTCTCGGGAGAACTTTCATTTTTAAATCCTTTATATTAACTCGTGGTGTCTGCGGCGGACCTTGCTTGCTTGCTTGCTTGCTTGCTTGTCGCCAAAACTTTTGATCGATTTTTAACCCACTTGCTCGCAAGATAGCGAGCTGAAATTTTGCAGGCAGTTTCGTACCGATGATAAAAACAATGTATCAAAATTTCAGATCGATCGCATGTACCGTAATTAAATTATTGATTTTTTAGATTATTTTATTTATTCCTATGTATCATGCTATTTTTTGAGATAGAGCGTCGCGGTGCGTATTATATTGAACAACCTTTCTGTCGCGCAACAAGGTGCGTATTTTATTGACAGCTCTTTTTATAAACATATTCCTGATCGGTGCGCATTATATTAAACATGTTTTACGACACAACTGCAATTTTGTATTTCTGGATGGTCTGGCGCTGCGTATTATAATGAACATTCTTTTAATTACTTCTCGTACATAAAGGATTTATAGTCAAAAACTTGGTTTTTTACGGGTTTTTCTTATTAAATCCTTTATATTAACTCGTGGTGTCTGCGGCGGACCTGCTTGCTTGCTTGCTTGCTTGCTTGCTTGTCGCCAAAACTTTTGATCGATTTTTAACCCACTTGCTCGCAAGATAGCGAGCTGAAATTTTGCAGGCAGTTTCGTACCGATGATAAAAACAATGTATCAAAATTTCAGATCGATCGCATGTACCGTAATTAAATTATTGATTTTTTAGATTATTTTTTTTATTCCTATGTATCATGCTATTTTTTGAGATAGAGCGTCGCGGTGCGTATTATATTGAACAACCTTTCTGTCGCGCAATAAGGTGCGTATTTTATTGACAGCTCTTTTTATAAACATATTCCTGATCGGTGCGCATTATATTAAACATGTTTTACGACACAACTGCAATTTTGTATTTCTGGATGGTCTGGCGCTGCGTATTATAATGAACATTCTTTTAAATTACTTCTCGTACATAAAGGATTTATAGTCAAAAACTTGGTTTTTTACGGGTTTTTCTTATTAAATCCTTTATATTAACTCGTGGTGTCTGCGGCGGACCTTGCTTGCTTGCTTGCTTGCTTGTCGACAAAACTTTTGATCGATTTTTAACCCACTTGCTCGCAAGATAGCGAGCTGAAATTTTGCAGGCAGTTTCGTACCGATGATAAAAACAATGTATCAAAATTTCAGATCGATCGCATGTACCGTAATTAAATTATTGATTTTTTAGATTATTTTTTTTATTCCTATGTATCATGCTATTTTTTGAGATAGAGCGTCGCGGTGCGTATTATATTGAACAACCTTTCTGTCGCGCAATAAGGTGCGTATTTTATTGACAGCTCTTTTTATAAACATATTCCTGATCGGTGCGTATTATATTAAACATGTTTTACGACACAACTTCAATTTTGTATTTCTGGATGGTCTGGCGCTGCGTATTATAATGAACATTCTTTTAGTTACTTCTCGTACATAAAGGATTTATAGTCAAAAACTTGGTTTTTTACGGGTTTTTCTTATTAAATCCTTTATATTAACTCGTGGTGTCTGCGGCGGACCTTGCTTGCTTGCTTGCTTGCTTGTCGCCAAAACTTTTGATCGATTTTTAACCCACTTGCTCGCAAGATAGCGAGCTGAAATTTTGCAGGCAGTTTCGTACCGATGATAAAAACAATGTATCAAAATTTCAGATCGATCGCATGTACCGTAATTAAATTATTGATTTTTTAGATTATTTTTTTTATTCCTATGTATCATGCTATTTTTTGAGATAGAGCGTCGCGGTGCGTATTATATTGAACAACCTTTCTGTCGCGCAATAAGGTGCGTATTTTATTGACAGCTCTTTTTATAAACATATTCCTGATCGGTGCGTATTATATTAAACATGTTTTACGACACAACTTCAATTTTGTATTTCTGGATGGTCTGGCGCTGCGTATTATAATGAACATTCTTTTAGTTACTTCTCGTACATAAAGGATTTATAGTCAAAAACTTGGTTTTTTACGGGTTTTTCTTATTAATTTATTAAATGCATTTATATATGTTATATTTTAGTTATTATAGCTCTAATTTATAAGGCTTTTTTGGCCCTTGACGATACATAATCGGAGTAGGAGACATCATTTTTGTTTATCTAGCACCCTGCTAGCTAGATTTTTTTTTACCTGGAACGACCCATGCTAAAATAAATTTACTGACTGAAGAAGTTTTTAAAAAAAGTTTAATTCATCTATTTCAAGATTCTTAGAAGATCAATAAATATTTTAATGAAAATTTCATTTTTTATTTCCTTATTAGATGTTTGATTCTTTTTTGTCTGTTTGTAAGTGAGAAAATTTGCTTGGCCTCTTGCTGTGACAACCCAGCAAGTAGGGTGCTAGATAAACACAAATGGATGTATCCTACTCTACTCTGATTATGTAGCGTCAAGGGCCGAATACAGCCTTATAAATTAAAAAGCCTTAGAAATTAGCGCTATGATAGCCAAATTATAACATATATAAATGCATTTCATAAATTAAAATCGAAAGTTCTCACGAGAAAATTAAAATTCGCAGTGAAATAAAATACGTGCTAAGACTGCAGGATTACCATTTTACGTTACACCATTTCTGATGTAACAATTCTTTATGACTATATGATTATTTTAGGTGAACTCAAATGTCAGCAAATGTCATCTAAACCGGGAAAAGAGGCAGTTCATTAAAAACCTACAAGTAAAACCAAAACCGCCTAGCCTACATGGAAATTCTAAAGCACAATGCTGGAAATATTTTGGTGGTCTGTTCTCTGCTGATGGGAGAAATGTAGACGAAGATCGAGTTTATTGTCAGCTGTGTCTCACTGCTCAGCAGTCATTGGGTGACAAGTAGGGTCACATTTCAAAAGTAACCAATTTTGCCGCAATTACATCAAGTGGCAATATGAATCTTCACCTAAGTGTCAAGCACAATGTGTCAGTACAAAGTCAAGAAGAGTCAATAAAATTTTGGGATATTTCCGTAAGTATGGGAGAAGGCAAACAGTCCATGTCAGGCAACATCAAGTCATGAACTGACAAGAGATATCGTTATCTGGTTCTTTAGAGACTTGCTCGCCTTTGAAAATGTGGCTAAAGATGGTTTTGTTGACTTCTTCAAAATTAATTGCCCATCTCTCAACATACCGGCACCTGTAACACTTGCTGGAACATCCCTGGATGACATTTACGAATATTTTGCTTCAAATGTCAATTTACGGAGAAATCCGGCTAAACCGGATATCAGCCGAAAAATTATGTCAGCCAGCCGAAATTTTAAAATCCGGCTAATTCGGATATCAGCCGAAAAATTGTGTCAGCCAGCCGAAAAATTTTTTTTTAAATTCGGCTGGCAGGTCTAATCGGTACCCGTCTGCTTTGTTGACATCCATGAGTTCACCACGTGAACACAATACAGTGGTATAAAATGTTGGGCGGGCGCTTATGAGGTGTTTGGTATAAAAAAAAATAGTGTTAAATAAAACAAACCCGTAAAAACAAAGTTTTTGACTATAAATCTCTTATATATGAGACATAACTATCAGTATTGATTATTTTCAAACATTTACAGACTGAATCTGTCTTAACACAAGTTTGCTTCATAACCCTAGGGGGGGGAGGGGTGGGTGGGAGGGGGAGAGGGGAAAAGTCTGGTCACCGATTCGCTTGACCGAGCTCAGAGTGACACGTAAAATGTAAACAAAAGCGCACCGTCGTTTCGTTGGGTCGCCTCAATGCTCAAACTTTCACGTGGCAAAAAAACAATAACAAATCGTGAATTTAAATTACATACCTCATATAAGGATAAACTAAAAATGCATTAATTTAATTACGGTACGTTCGATCGATCTGAAATTTTGATACGATGCATTGTTAGGTAAGACGGGTCCGTGTGCCAAATTTCAGTTCGATCGGATCATGGGAAGTGGGTCATTTTTGACTTATGTTTTTCCGCCCGCGGAGCCCAAGACAGAGAGAGAGAGAGACGGCCGCGAAGTTAATATAAGGGATTTAAAAACAAACCCGTAACAAACCCGTAATAAAACAAACCCGTAAAAACAAAGTTTTTGACTATAAATCCCTTATATATGAGACATAACTAACAGTAGTGATTATTTTTAAACATTTACAGACTGACACTGAGTGATGTCCCTTGTCTTTAATAAATGGGGGTGGGATGTGAGGGGGTGTCGGCACGACGGTCGTCGTCACACGACGGTCGTCGTCAACACGACGGTCGTCGTCAACACGACGGTCGTCGTCAACACGACGGTCGGCGTCAACTCAAACTCACGTGGAACTGGAATTTAAAAAAAAACAGTGAATTTTGAATTACATACCTCATATAAGGATAAACTAAAAATGCATTAATTTAATTATGGTACGTTCGATCGATCTGAAATTTTGATACGATGCATTGTTAGGTTCGACGGGTCCGTGTGCCAAATTTCAGTTTGATCGGATCATGGGAAGTGGGTCATTTTTGACTTCTGTTTTTCCGCCCGCCGAGCCCAAGACAGACAGACAGAGAGAGAGAGAAAGAGAGAGAGAGAGAGAGAGAGAGAGAGAGAGAGAGAGAGAGAGAGAGAGAGACGCCGGTGAAGTTAATATAAGGGATTTAAAAAGATGTGTGGGCTTCAGACGTGAATTTTAAAGAGTTTTTATTATAAGTTTTCAAAAATAGCTGTAAAAACAAAGTTTTTGACTATAAATCCCTAATATATGAGACATAACTAAAAGTAGTGATTATGTTAAAAGCGTGTCCTTTAAAAAAAAAGATTTGTTCAATATTTATTACTCTTTAGAATTGTGTGTAATCTCGTGTTTTTCATGTTGAAATAATTAAAGAAATAGAATAGAACATTCTAATGTTATTACGTTGAATACTGCATCAAAATAACTGATTAATTAGATCAAATTAAGCAGTGAAATCGCCGTCCGGTTATAACGGCTGAGGCACTGGTAGGCGAAATAGAAAATTCTACTAAATTTTAGAAGTGAAAATATAAATCAGACGCATCTATTTTAGGTACTGATTTTGGTAATATGTGGAAGTTACAAGTAAGCGCGTGACAAGTGAGGCCTTGTCTACTATAGATGTGGAGGACATCAAAAGAGGAAAATAAATGTATTTATATGGACATTAAATAAAAATTGTAACGAGGTAATCAAAATTAATAAAGGGGGTTCTCGGGTTACACCAGGTCCCAACTTACGCTATTTTGTCGATGGAAATTTAATTAATAATATTACTCGTCCTTCCATGTTTTTTAAATTAATATTTACTTTAATTTACATGGAAAGGAATTGCTCTCTCTCTCTCTTTTTTAAATACTGTTTTTTTGTCATTAAATGTTATATTTTTATAGCACCGTACGTACAGTACTTTACGTTATATTTTATATATGTTTTGACTTACAATGAAAATCGTGTTACGACGCTTCTTAGAACGGAACAACGTCGTAACCAGAGGAGTCCTTGTATACTCATCCAAACAGTGGTTCAAGTTGTCCTCTCATTGTCTTGTAATGCCATTGTTCATGTATTGAATAACGTTGTCACTGAAAGACTTTGTTTATCCTCTGATTCTGTCAGAATGTAACTGATAGACGGAAAGAGTAGCAGTTACCATCCAATGTCCTCTTTAAGCTTCGGGGTTGCGCATACCTTACCAACGCTGCGCAGCAGTTTAGAATTACCACGCAGCAAATTTCGTTAAATATTGTAAAAAATGGACGGCGTGCAACTTTGCACATGAGGTTTTTACTTAATACACGGAGCAACGAACCTTAGAGAGAACATTGGTTACCACCCCTTTTTGCGATAGCTAGTTTGTTGTATATTTCTATTGATATTACTATAGTTTATCTTCTTAGTTTTACACTTCTCAGTATAACCGAGATGAAAACATTTTGTGTCGTTACTTTCATTGTGATCTGTTTACATAACAGAGCTGATGGAGGAATTTTCAACACTGCCCGCCTTCGAGCCAAAACCAAAAACGACAGATGTCCTAATTCGTGAGCTACTCTTTGCGGACGATGCCGCACTGACAGCACACACAGAAACTGGTTTGCAACAACTCGTGTCAAGCTTCTCCAACGCCTGCAAAGAATTTGGTCTGCAAATCAGCTTGATAAAGACAAACATCATGGCCCAAGACACACATTCTCCTCCTACCATCAATATAGACAATGAAAACTTGGAGGTTGTGGCAGAGCCAGACTTAACCTTTCAACCACTCCGTTCAAAAGTGAAAAATTGTGCCCTTATGTGGCCTTTAAATAAAATGTCGTCACACAAATCTGTCCGATTTACCCCCCCCCTTTTCCCACGTTTTTCGTCATACGTTGTCGACAAAAACTTAGATCCCCTCCAATATAACGTCACAAAGCTTTCCCCCTCCCCATAAAGGCCGTTTTTCTATTTGAAAATGAACAGTTTCAAATCACTTTTTAGGTCTTTTTACTTGGGAGTTATCTCGCCCTTAAAGCATTATATTAAATTAACTGAGCCATATTAAAGACAGATTCGTTATAAAGGGGAAGTAATTCACCGGTTAAAATTGATCTACATTTAAACGATACATTTTTCAAGTTTATGATATAGGAAATAATACATTTGTATTAGTTAAATATTTTGCTACATATAAGTGTATAACAATTTATGTTAGTAATTATTATATTTTAAGTAAGTATATAAAAAAAGTCATAATAAGAAATTAAGTTGTAAAAAATTAATCTATAAAATAAATATGCATTTGTTTGATATATATATATTTAACAAATCGAAACTAGCCCTTACGATTTCATTTTCGTGTATTTTATGCAAACATTAGATTAAAGTGGCTTGCCACTTTCTTTCGATCCTTAAAGTAAGGATAAAATGCAAATGATTAATGAGTATTCTAACACACAGGCTAGTATAGTACAGGGGTGGCCAGGCCAGTAGTAACCGAAAGCAATTTTAAGTAGGGGTCTACCGATATGCCTTTTTGCCGATACCGATATTACCGATATTTTTTTGCCGATATGAGTGCCGATATGAGTATTTGTTAGGACAAAAACCAGCGGTATTATTTGATGACATCATTCTTAAATTAATCACTCCTAATTATTTATATTTTATGTTAGGGGTCTACCGATAAGCATTTTTGCCGATATTACCGATATTTGTTTCCGATATGAGTGCCGATATGAGTATTTGTTAGGACAAAAATAACAGCTGTCATATTTGATGACGTCATTCTTAAATTTATCACTCGTAATTACATGTATTTATATTTTATAATTAAAGGGTCAGCCGATCTCCAGTTATGCCGATATTACCGATTTTTTTTCTTCCCGAAATGAAGTTTCCGATGTGTTTACAAGTTCCAGATCATGACCTACATAGGACTCATAACAAAACGAACCGTCCTTTATAAAATTGTACAAGCAAAATTACGAAGTTCTTTTGAAACTTCAACCTTGACTCATAATTATTAATTCTAACCAATAGTTTAATGGCTTTTGCACACGGCCACCTTTTATGAATGAAACAATGAGATATAATAGTAATAGAATGAAAATGAGGTTGAAGGTTGAATGGTTGCCAATGACAATAAGTCTTCACACGGTACATTTTGTTATTCCATACGAAACGAAATGTTTTAGACATCTGCGATTCTGCGTGCATCTTTGCTATTAGAGCAATTACGTGAACATAATGTTTACATGTTATACATTTATTAGAGATATTACGGTATACTTGGCATCGGCATTTTTTACACAGTATTTCTGAGTATACGAAAATCGGCCGATACCTAAACAATATCAAAGCACATGGCAAACTGTATCGTGGTTGCACATTTTAATACTAGGACTCTTTTGACTATTTCAATACCGGTATCGGGGTCGATATATTAATTTGTCGAGATATTGTAAATCTAATTGATAGTTTTTTGTTTCCGTTTTTTTGGGGTCAAAATGTCACTTTTTATGAAATATCGGTGACGTCAATATCGGGACCTTTACATGCTACCGATACCGATATTGCCGATATCCAGATATCGGTGCCGATATATCGGCTGGCCGATATATCGGTAGACCCCTAATTTTAAGCAGTTAAAAAAATTGTCGAGATCCGGATTGAAAAATCCTTTTGTGATTTTTAAAAGAGTATTTTTATTGGGATTTAATGCATTAAACATTTTAATTGTTTTAGCCCTAACTGTATGTTGAAGAAATATATGCTTTACAGCTACACAATAGACACATATTTAAATATGTAATTGATGTATAGAAACAAACTGATTTAGACCAATTATTATCATGAACCTGAATTGTTATGATTGTGTTAAGAAGCCTTTGAACTAGCAAGTTTCTTCTCATCTGGTTGGTAGCTAGTAGTTGGGGTAGCTAGGAGTTGTGGTAGCTAGTAGTTGTGGTAGCTAGTAGTTGTGGTAGCTAGTAGTTGTGGGTAGCTAGTAGTTGTGGTAGCTGGTAGTTGTGGTAGCTAGTAGTTGTGGTGGCTAGTAGTTGTGGTAGCTAGTAGTTGTGGTAGCTTGTAGTTGTGGTAGCTAGTAGTTGTGGTAGCTAGTAGTTGTGGTAGCTAGGAGTTGTGGTAGCTAGTAGTTGTGGTAGCTAGTAGTTGTGGTAGCTAGTAGTTGTGGTAGCTAGTAGTTGTGGTAGCTAGTAGTTGTGGTAGCTAGTAGTTGTGGTAGCTAGGAGTTGTGGTGCGAATAAGTTTTGTCAGAGGCTGGTTGCTATTTACTGCTCTGTGGTTTGATTTTCGGAGTACAACAGTAAGTTGTACAGAAAACGGATATAAGTCTGAAACTAGCATTTTAAGTTAAGGATATTTCACTTCTGGCATGTGAGAGTGGTAGCTCCTCTCTTATAGCCACATCTAATGAAACAGTACAAAGGAACACCGCCGATTGTGGCGTTTCTTGAATATGTGTTGATTCATTAAAGACCAAACTGAATGCTACACAGTTCTTTAAATCGTTACTCATTTTCTTTCAATACCAGCTTTAATGTCTGCTATACGTCACTCAGTGGTGTGGCGTGACATTGGAATACGTGTTACCAGTATCCGAAGTATGGAGCTTTTTGGATCTAATATTAAAATTCCGCCCTCGATATTCTTCTTAATGAAGTCCCCATCAGAATAAAGTCGTTAAGCACGAGAAATATTCGGAGCGAATGCATAACTTGACTCGGTTGAAGTGGAACTTTCTTTGTAAAACAGAAAATAGTGTCTTCTGCAGACACATTTCAGACCTTAACTCTGCAAGCTTGCCATTTCTTGCTTTAGATCTCGCCCAAATTATTTTTAAAATTTTAAAAATTTATTTTTGATATTATACATATCAAATGAAATTTTGTATTTCATAAATTGTTCGCGAGCCGCATTGTGAACACAGAAGAGCCGCATGCGGCTCGCGAGCCGCCATTTGGCCACCGTTGGTATAGTATAACAATACTTGAAATAAGCCTCAGCAAGAATTGTTTTCAAAATCATAATTTATTGAAAGGAGGTGACTTCAAAACTTATGTTAGATTACTAGGCAATTAGCTGTTTTATTGGCCTATTCGTATTTTGGTCCTAAGGGAACTAAGAAGGATAAAACCAACACGTTATCAACATTCAAAACTCTAATAAGGAGCATCTGATAAAATCAGGGTAACTATTAATGGAGCCAACAATTACAATGATATGGCGATTTCGCCAAATCATATACTACTGCCTGAATGTGCAGGCCTTTAATAATCATCCTGAAAATTGTTTGAAAAATATTTTGTCAAAATTATTGTGTCGCGATGGCGATGTTATCAAATCCTTGGCTCCTGGCAACTTCAGTGTAAAGCAAGCCTTTTATCCCGGCGTCTGATCATGATGACCACAATGACGACAATAAGGACGACAATGATCACAATGCACGCGACGCCAACTTAAATACCTGTTAACAAATAAAGACACAACAATCAGTTGTATAGTGTAGTGCGGGTTACAACTATAGAGATTGGGCAGGATGTAACATTGAAACAGGACAGGCTATAACATTGAAATAGGGCAGGTTGTAACATAGACAAAGGACGAGTTGTAACATAGAAATAGGGCAGGTTGTAACATTAGAAATAGTACAGGTTGTAACAAAGAAATATTGAAGGATGTAACAATGTAATGACTATTACAGCATTGTACTGTGAACCGGTCCAAGTCGTAACAATGTGGGGCAGTGATGTGAATACAGGGGATCAAAATTGAGGCTTACAACGTTATATCTTAGTAAAATTTAATAAAACGGAAAGAGTCGGGGGCGCCAATTTATAATTTTTAATACATTTTCCCTGGGCGCACCATTTGTGACGTAGAAAGAATGATGCAACCTCTAGTCATGAAACTCACTAGGGCCTTGGTTAAAATCGAATTTTTGCCTTATAATATAATAGTTATGAATCAGCAATTATTTAAAAGGAAAAAAATTATACGCTATAATAGTTAAATAAAAGAAACTAAAAAAAACAAGTTTTTTACTATAAATCCTTTATGAATGAGACATAACTAAAAAAAATGTTAATTATAATACGCAGCTTAAAACCATCCAAACATACAAAATGGTAGTTATGTGTCGTAAAACATGTTTAATCTAATGCGCACTCTATCTCAAAAAATAACATGATACATAGAGACAAATAAAATAATCTAAAAATTCAATAATTTAATTGCAGTACATGCCATCGATCTGAAATTTTTATACATCGTTTTTATTATCGGTACAAAACTGCCTGCAAAATTTCAGCTTGCTAGCTTATGAGGAAGTGGTTTAAAATCGATCCAAAGTTTTTTCGACAAGCAAACCATCATCCAGACACCACGAGTTAATATAAAGGATTTAATTATTTTTTTAAGTTAAAATTTTTTTTTAAACTATAAATCCTTTATGTATGAGACATTTCTAAAAGAATGTTCATTATAATACGAAGCGCAAGACCATCCAAAAATACAAAATTGCAGTTGTGTCCCAAAACATGTTTAATAATAAGCGCACCGATCAGGAATATGTTTATAAAAGTGTTTTCGATAAAATACGCACCTTATTGCGCGACAGAAAGGTTGTTCAATATAATACGCACCGCGACACTCTATCTCAAAAAATAACATGATACATAGGAATAAATAAAATAATCTAAAAATTCACTAATTTAATTACGGGACGTGCGATCGATCTGCAATTTTGATACATCGTTTTTATCATCACCACGAGTCTGTCTGCAATATTTCAGCTCGCTAGCTTACGAGGAAAAGGGTTAAAAGTCGATCCAAAGTTTTGGCGACAAGCAAGCAAACAATCAACCAAACAGAAACCACGAGTTAATATAAAGGATGTAAAAAGACTAAATACGAATACATTATCTTATTGTTGGCCTTTGTAAAAGAAAAAAAAATCAATTGATTGATAAAATAAATATATATATATATATATATATATATATATAAAGATATATATATATATATATATATATATATATATATATATATATATATATATATATATATATATTAAACTATATAATTTGCAATTGTCACGCAAGTAGTGTCTGTCAGTCCTGACACTACTAATTTTAGAAAGCAGGGAAAACCAAATTACTGCACCAATGCATCAAAAGGTGTGCAAATTAAAGATGCGCTGTAAAAAAATATTATATGACGTCATTGTTTTCGCTCATAATTTAATTTTGGAAAAGGGATCAATGTAAAAATAGTATTTGATGATGGTTAATTATAAAATAAAAAAACAAAGAAGGCGCTGTAGGCGCCCTACAACCCCTATTATAAAATAATTTGTGTACATTTCAGAAAGTTTAATATTTCGTATTTATCAAACAAGGACAAGTTAGTTGGGATTTTGAAAAAGGTGGGCGTCATTTTTGACGGGTGATACGCTAGTATATATATAAAATATAAGCAATATTATCATATCTTAAATGTACGTATAGTTAAATAGATAGGCTATCTGAGTAAGTCAGTAATTGTGACAGTTGGCAAAAAGTTTCAATTGTGACAGCTAGCCAAAGTTTTAATTGTGACAGCTGGACAATAGTTTTAATTGTGACAACTGGCCAAGAGTTTTAATTGTTACACCTGGCCGATAGTTTTAATTGTGACAGCTAGACAATAATTTTAATTGTGACAGCTGGTCAATAGTTTAAATAGTGACACATGGCCAATAGTTTTAATTGTGACATCTGGCCAATAGTTTTAATTGTGACAACTGACCAATAGTTTTAATTGTGAAACCTGGCCAATAGTTTTAATTGTGACAACTGGCCAATAGTTTTAATTGTGAAACCTGGCCAATAGTTTTAATTGTGACATCTGTCCAATAGTTTTAATTGTGACAGCTGGCCAATAGTTTTAATTGTGACAGCTGGCCAATAGTTTCAAACGTATTAAGTACACAAGATCGTGGTGTAAAATGTGAAATGACAGGTGTAGATCCTCGTGCTGTACCACATTTTCAAGAGGATTTCAAGAATTAAAGCCCTACTTTGATGGACCTTTACTTTATATGGTTTCAAAGCCACGTGATCACAGCCATACATTAATGGACCTTAACTTTATATGGTTTCAAAGCCACGTGATCACAGCCATATATTGATGGACCTTAACTTTATATGGTTTCAAAGCCGCGTGATCACAGCCGTACATTGGTGGACCTTAACTTTATATGGTTTTAAAGCCACGTGATCACAGCCGTACATTGATGGACATTAACTTTATATGGTTTCAAAGTCACGTGATCACAGCTATTCATTGATGGACCTTAACTTTATATGGTTTCAAAGCCGCGTGATCACAGCTATACATTGATGGACCTTAAATTTATATGGTTTCAAAGCCACGTGATCGCAGCTATACATTGATGGACCTTAAATTTATATGGTTTCAAAGCCGCGTAATCACAGCCGTACATTGGTGGACCTTAACTTTATATGGTTTCAAAGCCGCGTGATCACAGCTATTGATTGATGGACCCTAACTTTATATGGTTTCAAAGCCACGTGATCGCAGCTATACATTGATGGACCTTAAATTTATATGGTTTCAAAGCCGCGTAATCACAGCCGTACATTGATGGACCTTAACTTTATATGGTTTCAAAGCCGCGTGATCACAGCCGTACATTGATGGACATTAATTTTATATCTTATCTTATCTGTTTACAGACGCTCTTTCTATACAGAAGATTATTGCGTCCTACGCTTATCTATGGTTTGTGTTTAGTCCTGCATTGTTATTAGAGATTTAAATGTTGATAGATGGTTTCAAAGCCGCGTGATCACAGCCGTACATTGATGGACCTTAACTTTATATGGTTTCAAAGCCACGTGATCACAGCCATACATTGATGGACCTTAACTTTATATGGTTTCAAAGCCACCTGATCACAGCCGTACATTGATGGACCTTAACTTTATATGGTTTCAAAGTCACGTGATCACAGCTATACATTGATGGACCTTAACTTTATATGGTTTCAAAGCTGCGTCATCACAGCCGTACATTGGTGGACCTTAACTTTATATGGTTTCAAAGCCGCGTGATCACAGCCGTACATTGATGGACATTAATTTTATATCTTATCTTATCTGTTTACAGACGCTCCTTCTATACAGAAGATTATTGCGTCCTACGCTTATCTATGGTTTGTGTTTAGTCCTGCATTGTTATTAGAGATTTAAATGTTGATAGATGGTTTCAAAGCCGCGTGATCACAGCCGTACATTGATGGACCTTAACTTTATATGTTTTCAAAGCCGCTGGATCACAGCCGTACATTGATGGACCTTAACTTTATATGGTTTCAAAGCCACGTGATCATAGCCATACATTGATGGAACTTAACTTTATATGGTTTAAAAGCCACGTGATCACAGCGGTACATTGATGGACCTTAACTTTATATGGTTTCAAAGTCACGTGATCACAGCTATACATTGATATACCTTAACTTTATATGGTTTCAAAGCCGCGTCATCACAGCCAAACATTGATGGACCTTAACTTTATATGGTTTCAAGCCACATGATGAGAACTCCAAAATTTTATAAGTGTCTTGTCGTCAACATTTCAGTGTTTCTAATTAAAACTTTCCTTAAAAGAGTGGACGCAGCAAAGAAGTCTCACAAGAACCGACCTTAAGTATTTCGGCAGAAACATTTAGACACAAGATTAAAGCTAATATCAACACATCCATTACAAATCACTTTAGCCACGTTTGTTGGTTGATTGAAATTCTGGAAATTTTAAATATGATCCGTTATGTAGTGGAAACATTCAGGACGAGGGCCGCATGACGGGGGGCAGGGGTGGAGTCGTGACACGTCACATGATCACACCTATAAATCAGCTTTAGTTTAAATATAATCATGTCAAATTTAACATTAATTAGTCTAATACTAGCTGCTAGCAATCATTTTATTTACATTGACGTTGGCGGGACCGGGTCCAAGTTGGAATTGCAGCCAGGGTCCCCCATTCACTCTTGAATCGCCTCTGCCTATGAGTGTTCAGATAATTCAATTTTTAAATAGTGTTTATTACCAAATTAGTTCAAATGTGTTTTTAGTATAAAGCAATGTTGAAAAGATTCATAATTAAATTAAGAATTATTTTTATGCCTAATATTTAAGTTTTGACCACTGTGTTTGGGTGTTCTCAAATGGCTTCTAACTCAATTCATCAGTGGGCTATTTTGTCTATGTGAAAGTATCAGGGTAAAGAATTTTAATACAAATAACTCTAATAATTCTGAATGGAATTTGAAAACAAAAATGTGATGAGATATTTGTTAACCGCTTAACCCTTATTTTTTACCTAAATATTTTATGTGTGTTTTCCTAATGATAATTCCAGGGTATAAAACTTTAATTAAGTATAAAAGCACGGATGAATCGATGATTCTTTATAAAGTTTAAAATAAAGAGATTTTAAAATTTAGTTAGAAGCCATTTCAGAAACCGTCAAGTTTCAGTGTGTAAACTTTTTGTTTTCCCGTTGTAAAAGGCCATATTAGACCTGCCCAATGTATATATGGGGGCTATTAGACCTGCCCAATGTATACACGGGGCTATTAGACCTGCCCAATGTATACACGGGGCTATTAGACCTGCCCAATGTATACACGGGGCTATTAGACCTGCCCAATGTATACACGGGGCTATTAGACCTGCCCAATGTATACACGGGGCTATTAGACCTGCCCAATGTATACACGGGGCTATTAGACCTGCCCAATGTATACACGGGGCTATTAGACCTGCCCAATGTATACACGGGGCTATTAGACCTGCCCAATGTATACACGGGGCTATTAGACCTGCCCAATGTATACACGGGGCTATTAGACCTGCCCAATGTATACACGGGGCTATTAGACCTGCCCAATGTATACACGGGGCTATTAGACCTGCCCAATGTATACACGGGGCTATAAGACCTGCCCAATGTATATACGGGGCTATTAGACCTGCCAAATGTATACACAGGGCTATTTGACCTGCCCAATGTATATGCGGGGCTATTAGACCTGCCAAATGTATACACGGGGCTATTTGGCCAAGGCCATATATACCATGGGTGTTAGACTGACCTAGGCCATATATACCATGGGTGTTAGACTGACCTAGGCCATATATACCATTGGTGTTAGACTGACCTAGGCCATATATACCATGGGTGTTAGACTGACCTAGGCCATATATACCATGGGTGTTAGACTGACCTAGGCCATATATACCATGGGTGTTAGACTGACCTAGGCCATATATACCATGGGTGTTAGACTGACCTAGGCCATATATACCATGGGTGTTAGACTGACCTAGGCCATATATACCATGGGTGTTAGACTGACCTAGGCCATATATACCATGGGTGTTAGACTGACCTAGGCCATATATACCATGGGTGTTAGACTGACCTAGGCCATATATACAATGGGTGTTAGACTGACCTAGGCCATATATACCATGGGTGTTAGACTGACCTAGGCCATAAATACCATGGGTGTTTGAGTGGCTTAGGCCACATATACCCTGGGTGTTTGAGTGACCTAGGCCATTCATACCATGAGTGTTAGAATGACCTGGGCCATATATACCATGGGCAGAAGTAGAATGTGCGCATGAGGAAGACCTCGTTTTTTGGAACTCTATCACTTGCATCACACCCCTAACTCGGCCAAATCTGTGGTATTTTTTTTGTTAAGTCGGTAAGTAGCAATTTCAGTTTTATGTGAAATACTCTGGCTAATAAATAGTTACGGTGACATGGCTGCTGACCTGGAAGAAGGTTTTCTTTGATTTCATTCCATTTTGGGATTGCAAGTGAACGTAACAAATAAGTCAGGCTTTCCGTTACTTGCGAAACATAGCCATTAAATCTTGGTAATTTTGAGCCATATTCCTGGGGGTTCCTTGGAAACTTGAAGGCAGTATCACTTTCTTTCCAGGTAAAATGTTAATATCACGTAATTCCTGTTTGTTCACGAATTGATAAAGTACATCATAATCTTCAGGTCGTAATTCAGTTTGATTTTTTAGAACCCACTGTAATCGGTTATCCTCAGTCTCACAGTAGGCATCAACCACAAATTGGTGAGTGAGCTTTCCGGCATTCAGAACCTGATTGAAGTGCCCGTCACGATTGGAAAAGTGAAATGAATAACACTGTAGCTGTGACACATGCCCTTGATCTTTTTGTATGTTCACACTCCATCCAAAATCCCCGTATGGACAGAGCAGGGGCTAGCATAATGGGTCACATAATCTACTGAGAATGGATATTTTTTTGAGACTTCCACTTCTTAAATGAATTGTTATATCCCTAACTAGCAAAATACCCGCGCTACACTGCGGAAATTAGGATTTCAGTTACCGTTGAGAACCCGCGTAACACAAATTTAAAACACCAATTGATTTCAATCTGGATCATGATGAATATAATACATATTTTAACTTCACCGTCTTGTCTGTCTGTCTTAGTCCCGCAGAAAAACAAAAAAGAAAAGTAAAAAATGACACACTTCCCGTGATCCTATCGAGCTGATAATTTAATTTTTTTTGCGTCTGCTACCATTGCGGGAGGGTACTCAACAACTTCCCAAAGTTTCGTGCTCCTAACTACACGGGAAATTAGATATTTAATGATGAGTCTGTTATATATAGGTCATATAAGAAAAAAACTACATTTGGGCCCCCGGCCCCCTAGTGAATAATAGGGGAATACTCGGGAAATAGGAGAATTTGTGATTTTCAAATTTTATATAGGCTATATAAGGGAAAAAAAACTTTTTTGGGCCCCCGGCCCCCATGAGTGTAAATTTAAAAAATTCTTTTACGCCAATTTTCGTCGCGAGAGGCTACTCAATAACTTCTCAAAGTTTCATGCTTCTATCTACACGGGAAGTTGGATAATTAGTGATGAATCAGTGAGTGAGGGCTTTGCCTTTTATTAGTATAGATTTCTGGAGGTGCGCCTTCTGCACTGTGAAACACTGCAGCAATTTCCTCTGTTGCTGTGGAAGGGTTTGTTCTGCCAAGGTAGATGCTATAAACACCTTGTCTAAGGAAGGTAATGCTATATTCACGTGGAGGGCGATTTTCTAAATTTGCCTTCTCCATTTTTTTCTGTTCAAATTTCAACATGTTTTTGTAGTGCCTAGAAAAAGAATTAATATTTTCAAGAATAGATTGAAGATTTTCCATAACAGTATGAATGCAACTATAGTTTTGCTGGGTTGTTCATTCTTTCATTCAAAGCTTGAGCAGAGTCAAGAATGTAAAGCTGGGCGTACTTCGGGGATTCACCATGCTTGGAGTGTAAAGCAGATGTCGAATGGTATATCTGACCATGAATCCTATAACAGAAAGGACCTGAATGTGTAGCGCCTGTGTGGTCAATCTGTGCACCCATAGAAGCAAAAGCCATGGCACTGTTATACGATAGAATATTATCCATAACATTTTTACAATGTGATTGCGATCCATTCATATAATTAGCAATTGAAGGGTGCAAACGTATTGTTGGCAAAAAGATACTCCCTGTATAGCAACAATTTGTAGTTAAATCGTCGTTAAAGTGTTTCGCATTGCAAATTTACAAATTTTTTCCATTTTGCCAAAATAGCTTTCTTGTACTTCATCATCGTTTAAGTTATCTTGAAGTAGAGTTGTGTTTCTAAGGCGCGAATTTCTAGTTAGACGTCGCTCTTTATCTTTGTTTGCACGTCTAGTAACTTTAGCATTAGCATCGCGTTGACTTTGACTCTGCTTTTGTTTCATATAGATCCATTTATGTTTGTGAGCATCAGAAGCACGCTGTTGAGTTTCAGCATTTTAAACAAAAAAAAAGAGTTTCAGCATAATGTGTTTGCTATAATGTAGTCGCATCCTCAGTGTATTGTTAGCGACGTTTAGGAGGCATGGTATGTCTGAAAAATGTGGTTGTAAAATACATAAACAATCCATAAAATAAATTCTATACATTTCTAGAAAACTGTGCTTTTTTACTGAAATAAAAATATTTCTTTTTTATCTAAATTGATAAGTTATAGATATTTCAAAAAGTTTAGGAAGAAGATTTATTAAAATTTACGATAAATTCAACTCATTTAAAATTATGTATAAGCTTCAGTTTAAAGACTTTGTACTTGATTTCTTTTAAAAATATACATAGTATATGTTATTACTACTACAGAAACGTTGCGTCTAATATAAACATTTATGAATGAATTCACACAAAAATCACATTAAAATAATAATACTAATTATCTCTTTGTTACTTTAATTATCTTTTTCATATTCTATTATGTAAGTCTGAGTATGAGGATTACACTATTATGCGGCATGTAGCTTTTTTATATTTTATTTAAAATTATAGCTTCATCCAACAGTTGTTATTTCAAGTTTTCTGCTTAATTATTACACATTTATGTATTAGTTTAATTTTACCAAATTATATATTTTTTTCATATAATGCAATACTAATATTTTATAATTTTAATTTTTGTTTATTAATATTTTCCCAACATATTACATGATTTATTATGAAGATACGAGCAACAAAGCCCGTCCAAGGACGTTCCGCCACAGTTCGTTGACATGTTGTAACTCCCCTCCAACAGCCGTCTCGACCAGCATACATGTGCATTACGTCAAAAATACAATTCATTATAATTAAAATAAATAACTAGTAAAAACAGAGCTATTGACTATAAATCCCAACGCGCATTACTCAAAATAAAGTCTTGGAAGAAATACTGCACCAAAAATAACTCGTTTTGAACGTCCGCGTAAACGTGTTCAATATGATTGGCTGTAGGAGTCATATGTGTTTGAGGGACCAATTTTGGATAATTTTGAGGTCATAATATGGACAAATGGGAGAATAAACTGACCAGTCTATATCTTCAATGAAGCTTAAACCACTTCAAATCACAGATATGCTTGATATGGATCACATTACAGTCACATAATTTATTTTTAACGCACTGTGTTGTATTATTGGCGCAGTCATAATTGATGCGCACTTTTCAATGCCGCAAGTGAATGTCCTGAACGCGCATCCCGCGGTTTATAAACAACCGGCTGACTCCTCAGCAGTTTTTGTTAATACTGCGAACTTCAAACTTCTTTGCTGCAGTATCACTTTATGCTGTGTGTAATTCACTATGCATTTACTATTATTATGATTATATCATTATTATTTATGCAAACTTATATAGCGCGCAGCCTAAGCTTGGAGTTTTTTCTTTACACATATTTTTAAGCTTTTTTTAAGGGCGCCTACGGCGCCCACCTTTTTCAAAAGCCCACCTAACTTGTCCTTGCATGATAAATACGTAATATTAAACTTTCTTAAATGTACACAAAGTATTTTATAATAGGGTTTTTTTTGGGTCAAAAGTCACAGTAACATATCCTTGTATGATAAATACGAAATATTCCTGAAATGTACACAAAGTATGTATATAACTTTTTTTTTACATTGCTTATCACCACACGATTTTTAAAGTAATTTTAGAAAGCAGCGCAACAAATTACTGCACCAAAAAAATAACTCTTTGAGTCAGTCAGCACTGTTTACAACACAAATGCTGACGTCATAGGTTCGTGCGTTGTTTGGTTAATGTTAATCTGGAAACCAAAAGGATTACGATTTAGCGTTAGGCCACTATCAGCGATAATTGAGCGTAAATATATATAAACTAGCGTATCACCAGTCAAAAATGACGGAAGTTTTCAACTGAAATCTATTTATTTTATTTTTAAAATGCACTGTTTTTTAGGGCGCCTACGGCGCCGACCTTTTCAATAGCCCAATTAACTTGTCCTTGTTTGATAAATACGAAATATTAAACTTTCTGAAATGAACACAAAGTATTTTATAATAGGGGGTGTAGGGCGCATGAGGCGCCCCTTTTGTTTTTTGATTTTATAATTAACCATCATCAAATCCTATTTTTAAATCCCTTATATTAACTTCACCGCCGTCTCTGTCTCTCTGTCTCTCTCTCTCTCTCTCTCTGTCTG
Source organism: Ampullaceana balthica (assembly GCA_944989445.1). Classification (NCBI taxonomy): domain Eukaryota; kingdom Metazoa; phylum Mollusca; class Gastropoda; family Lymnaeidae; genus Ampullaceana; species Ampullaceana balthica. The sequence goes on along the minus strand of CALYLW010000379.1, from coordinate 873,377 downwards.
TCTGTCTTGGGCTCGGCGGGCGGAAAAACAGAAGTCAAAAATGACCCATTTCCCATGATCCGATCAAACTGAAATTTGGCACACGGACCCGTCTGACCTAACAATGCATCGTATCAAAATTTCAGATCAATCGAACGTACCGTATTTAAATTAATGCATTTTTAGTTTATCCTTATATGAGGTATGTAATTCGAATTCACGGTTGTTATTGTTTTTTTGCCACGTGAAATTTTGAGCTGACGCATTGAGGCGACCCAACGAAGCGACGGGCGCTTTTGTTTACATTTTACGTGTCACTCTGAGCTCGGTCAAGCGAATCGGTGACCAGACTTTTCCCCTCTCCCATGATCCGATCAAACTGAAATTTGGCACACGGACCCGTCTGACCTAACAATGCATCGTATCAAAATTTCAGATCAATCGAACGTACCGTATTTAAATTAATGCATTTTTAGTTTATCCTTATATGAGGTATGTAATTCGAATTCACGGTTGTTATTGTTTTTTTGCCACGTGAAATTTTGAGCTGACGCATTGAGGCGACCCAACGAAGCGACGGGCGCTTTTGTTTACATTTTACGTGTCACTCTGAGCTCGGTCAAGCGAATCGGTGACCAGACTTTTCCCCTCTCCCCCCACCCACCCCTCCCCCCACCCACCCCTCCCCCCCCCACTAGGGTTATGATGCAAAGTTGAGTTAAGACAGATTCAGTCTGTAAATGTTTGAAAATAATCAATACTGTTAGTTATGTCTCATATATAAGGGATTTATAGTCAAAAACTTTGTTTTTACGGGTTTGTTTTATTAAATCCCTTATATTAACTTCGCGGCCGTCTCTCTCTCTCTGTCTGTCTTGGGCTCGGTGGGCGGGCGGGTGGAAAAACATAAGTCAAAAATGACCCACTTCCCATGATCCGATCAAACTGAAATTTGGCACACGGACCCGTCTAACCTAACAATACATTGTATCAAAATTTCAGATCGATCGAACGTACCGTAATTAAATTAGAGCATTTTTAGTTTATCCTTATATGAGGTATGTAATTCAAAATTCACTGTTTGTTATTGTTTTTTTTTCTGCCCAGTTCCACGTGAGTTTGAGTTGACGCCGACCGTCGTGTTGACGCCGACCGTCGTGCCGACACTTCCTCGCATCCCACCCCCATTTATTAAAGACAAGGGACATCACTCGGTGTCAGTCTGTAAATGTTTGAAAATAATCAATACTGTTAGTTATGTCTAATATATAAGGGATTTATAGTCAAAAACTTTGTTTTTACGGGTTTGTTTTATTAAATCCCTTATATTAACTTCGCGGCCGTCTCTCTCTCTCTCTGTCTTGGGCTCGGCGGGCGGGCGGGCGGAAAAACAGAAGTCAAAAATGAACCCACTTCTCATGATCCGATCGAACTGAAATTTGGCACACGGACCCGTCTGACCTAACAATGCATCGTATCAAAATTTGAGATCGATCGAACGTACCGTAATTAAATTAATGCATTTTTAGTTTATCCTTATATGAGGTATGTAATTCAAAATTCACTGTTTGTTATTGTTTTTTTTCTTCAAGTTCCACGTGAGTTTGAGTTGACGCCGACCGTCGTGTTGACGCCGACCGTCGTGCCGACACCCCCTCACATCCCACTCTCATCTATTAAAGACAAGGGACATCACTCGGTGTCAGTCTGTAAATGTTTGAAAATAATCAATACTGTTAGTTATGTCTAATATATAAGGGATTTATAGTCAACAACTTTGTTTTTACGGGTTTGTTTTATTACATTGATCACTTTTCTAAAATTAAAATACATGTATGAGCGAAAACAATGACGTCATATAATATTTTTTACAGCGCATCTTTAATTTGCACACCTTTTGATGCATTGGTGCAGTAATTTTGTTTTCCCTGTGTTCTAAAATTAGTAGTGTCACGGACAGACATTGCAAATTATATTGTTTAATATAATATTAATGTACAGAGGCGCAACTGGGTTTTTGCGGCCGTCGTTAATTTATTTTTGGCGCCTTTTATTTAAATAAAAATTTGAAAATTAGAGATTTAGCGGCGCCCTTTTGAACTGGCGCAGGTCGGCGCCCTTGGTAACTGCCCCAATGCCAAGTCGTTGTTTCGCCACTGCTAATGTATAAAATTTCTCTGTTTGTAAAAAAAATCATTTATTTATAAATACAAAATAAAATAATAGTAGTGGGTAATGTTCTTTTTGGGGGTGTAAATTTGGAATATGTTTTGTCTCATGGGGGGGGGTGGGCCTGCGACCTTAGTAACTTTCTTGTGGCCTTTAAAAAATAACTTCTATTTTTATAAATGTGTATTTATAGGTATATAATTTTATGCCGCCTCTTTTATTACTGCTTACATAAATATGACACGCAATGGTAAACATGTTCCGCACTTTTACTTCGTTTCAATTACAATTATTCATGTTTATTAATTTTTAAAAACACATAATATAATCGACTAAGTGGCCGTCCATAAATGAAAGCACGCTGTTTTGGCTGATTCCCCCCTCCCCCCCCCCTCGTCACACGTGGTCACAAAAACTTAGACCCCTTCTTCAATAAGACGTCACAAAGCTTTGACATCCCCCCTCCCCAAAATAAAAGCCGTATTTTCTGTTTGAAAATTAGCATGTTTCAAATTAAATTTTTGACATTTAAGTATGATTTTAGTGTAACGCTGCATTCTAATATCGTAACACGCCTTTTACATAAACGTCATTAAATAAAGTGTCAGTAATCAAATATTTAAGTGGAAATTTATTTAAAGTTGCACGTTTTGACGTGACGTCAGATTTCTTAACATCCGCCCTCGTCAAATATCGTCACAAAAGTATGTGACTCCCTCCCCCCAGGTGCGTGACGTCATTTATGGACGGCCCTCTTAAAAGGGCGGCAAATTGGAGACCGCCCCGGGCGGCAAAAGTTATAGCTACGCCACTAGAAGGGCTATAGCGACAATTAGAACAGCAGCATTCAAACCATGATCATAATTAAAACGGAAAGCATCACGAGAAGACGTAACAGTATCTGGAACAACGTTGTAAAATATTGGCAATTCCCTGCATAAATCCTGCGGATCCATATCTGAACCAGATGCATCGTAGAGCGCAATTTTTCAAATCCATGCATCATTTCATCAAATCGTTTTGTTCGAATTCTGCATTTTTTTTGTGTTGTGCAGAAAACCAAAAAGACCAAAATAACGTTCCATTTACTCAAAACGTGCAGTCATTGACATAACTGCTTGATCTAACAAAACATTAAAAAATTCCACTCGATATGTTTCCTTTGAATCTGTCAACGATTCATCTATCCTTTCATAGTCGAATTGTTTGTGCACTTTCTGTCTTCTCAAGCTTGTGGCAGCTGGAAATATGATTTCATCTGGTTCCTTCTCTAATTCTTGAGCCAATTCTGTGGCCGAAATTTGAGCGGATACAAATCTATTTTCTTTTTTTTTAAATGAAATCGTTTACATTTTTTATACATTCCCGTTCAATGTCAAATTGCATGTCTTTCGATTGCATCAATTGGCTGACCATATTCATTTGAAACAATAACTTGTACCAGATGACTAAAGTTATCAGAAATTGAAATGTTTTTAGTTATTTCGCAAATCCAGTTGCATCGGTACTTGCGTTTGGATCGTTGGCATTTTCAGACACTTCCAGCAATGCATCGCACACTGCTGTTGTTTGAAAATGAACAGCTTTAACAGTATCGATACTGCATTAACAGCGTGTATCGGAAATAGGCTTTACTGTCTGATTTTTTACATAAGTTTTTAAGATCTTCCATCTCTGTGTTGAAGCACCAAACGGAACATAAATTTGATGCAAAACTCCAAAGAGTGTCGCTGCAACCACTGAAAATTTCGTCCATTCTCCAAGAATTAGATTGAAACTGTGACATCCACATAAAATGATTTGAGATTGAGTTCATGTAGACTTTTTCGTACACCTCGATTGCAGCCTTTCATATTCGCTCCATTATCATATCATTGACCACTGCAGTTCTGGAAATATGAATTCAGATCTTCAAGCTTTTTCAAGCATGCTTCCGTGAGGCCTAAACCAGTGCTGTTGTCGACAGCCATGAATCCCACTAAATAGTCATTGATATCTACTGGCGTACTCACCATGATGCATATTCGCAAAATCATAGTTATTTGTTCTTGGTGACCAGCATCGGGTGTGCAGTCCTAAATGATGGCATAATATTTCGAATTTTGAACATTATTTTTAATTTTTTGTAGGTGGCATCACCGATCAGATTAACTACCCCATTTTGAATTATTTTGCCCATTCAAGTAATGATCATGAATTTCTTTGTTTTTTTATATGTCTTAAATGATCTTCTAGGCATGAATAGTAAATTCTTAACAATTAAACCAATCCCCCAAAAAATACATTGTCTGGTTGAAACAATCGATCCACAGTGCCACGAAGTGGTAAATTCCGTTTTGCAAGAAACTGCACAATTGCAATGATTCTTTGTAAAACATTGTTTCAGTGCTGAGTCTCTTTTTGCATAAGTTTTTGAATTTCCTTGTCCATTGTCTTTCCTTATCCTTCAACCGATTTTCCAGTTCAATCCAAGCGCCGATAGCACGAATGTGCTTCATGGACAATTCATAGACGCGAATTAAACTTTTTCCAGTCACTCCTTTATTCTTGTCTTGTTCATTTTTTGGTACTTTCAAGATTCACGTAATCCCTTGTGGAATGCAGCATGAAAAGAATGTGTGTCCGTTTACGTGGCTGTGCAGAACACGCGTTCTGAAATGTCACCCCAGAATAATAACCCAAACGCCTAAGAAAATTCGACTGAGGGAGGTTGGAAGCCAAAAATCTTCGAATTAAGGAGATCTAAAATACAATTAGTCTTTTGAAATTTGACCGGGACCTAACAATTAATTCGATAAAGGGAGGTTTTCGTTTTAGAGAAGTTCGACTTTGCGAGGTCCCGTTGTATTTTCCAAATTAATTACAATTACTAGGTTTTTAACCTATAGGGTTTTCATTCTGTCCCATCGAAGGAAGTTGTGCAGAATGAAAATGCTTAAAAGCATAGATAATATTGCATTTTTAAATGAACTTTTCAATGCGATAGGCTCAAGTTCTAAGTCGATGGTTATCGACTTAGGGGCCGTCCATAAATGACGTCACGCTCCTAGGGGGGGAGGGGGTCACACTTTTGTGACGATGCGTGACAAGGGGGAGGGAGGGGTGTTTAAGAAATGTGACGTCACATCAAAAGGGTAACTTTAAATAAAACTTGAATTGAAATATTTGGTCGCTTACAATTTATTTAATGACTCAGTGCTTCTCAATGTACCGGTCGGTAGGCCATCAGACGCTGGTTGGCGTAAGCAATCAAGACACGAAAATAAAATCTAATTATAATCCTTAAGTTTGAGAACTCACAAGATAACGTATAAAATTGTTAAACTGTGTCGTTTGATGTTGACATCAAAGCATTTGTGATGTAACCGCAGCTCCGTTGGCGAACTTTTTTGCCCGTTACCCCAAAATATACAAGTTTATGTGTGTGTTACCCCCCTCCCCCAAACCCCCAGACTCTAGGTCCTGCTCACATGACTCGGATTTGGGGGATCGTTGTTAGCCCCCACCACCCCAAAAAAATGCTAATGGTGAGTTTTACAAGCATGACAAGTGCATAAAAATGATCTGAATAGGATTATGTGTAGACATTTTAAGTCAAACGACACGGAATATCCTTTTTCTTTTTTTTTAAAAAAAGGGGGGGGTGGAATCTATTTGATAGAATTATAAACGTTTTAAGGCAAACGCCCCTGGCCATTCTAGATATAATGATAAATGAGCCCATTTAAAAGTTGTCAAGTATTCATTAACTTTATGGAATGCACCACATTATTGACATCGCAATTCGAGAAAGCACAAAACAACTTTTCTTCTTAGCTCAGTTTTTAAGGCATTTATTTTTAAATATCACAGAAAGGATACTTGATACAGTCAAATCATGTGGATTAAGATTATTGTCACTTGTGTCAATATAAATGAAAGTAGAGTGGATTTAGGTGTCTACGTATAGTACGTAGGTAAGAAATCTACATAGTTGTCAAATTTTTAAAAAAATGCATTTTCTGGAAGGAACCGGTTCAATAATGGGCATATGTTCCAAGCGTTCATGTACACATGGTGTATTTTAATATATCTATTGGATTGTAGTATATGTTATATGTCCCAAATGAGTCTGCATTACCGTCAAGCATTCCCTTTGACCCCAGATGAGGTTATTTACCCCTGTTCGCCGATTTCTTTCTTACGGGATGCCCATCAGTCAATTGAGGGATTTAAAAAAAATACAGTTTAAAAATATTATTTTTAAATATTTTTTTTCTAAACAAAGAAGTTAACCATGATAATTGATAGTCAATGTTTAATTTGTTTTCATTAAAATAAAATATAATCTAAGGATGTTAACACAGTTCGTTTTTTTAAGGCCGGTTAAACGTTTTGAAAAAAATGCTTCACGCGGTTTAGGATATTACAATGTAGACCAGGGGTCGGGAAACTATGGCTTGCGAGCCAGATGTGGCTCTTTTGATGGCTGCATCTGGCTCTCAGACAAATGGTCCTTTATAAAAAAATATATTTATTCAGACTCATTTGATCTGCATATTAATTGCATATTTTAAAAAAAACAGCATAAAAATGTTATTTAAAAAAATTCAGAGGCATGATAATTGTACTTTTAGTGTTGAAATTGCACAAACTGCTTACATTTACTTGAATTTTTAGTTTTAAAGCGTAATGTATGGCTCTTACAGAATTACTTTTTAAAATATGTGGCGTTCATGGCTCTCAGACAAAAAGTTTCCCGACCCCTGATGTAGACCTTCACTAAATAAATAATAAATACTTAAATGACAATAAAAGTGATTTGAAACATACTTATTTTCAAATAGAAAATAAGGTGGGTTTTTTTTTGGAGTGGAGGGGGGGTCAAAGCTTTGTGACGTATTTTTAGAGGGGGGGGGTCTAACTTTTTGTAACGACGCGTGACGAGGGGGGGGAGGGGGTAAAAAATCGGCCAAAATCGCGTGACGTCATTTATGGACAGCCCCTTATTTAATAAATTTTTAGTATTGGAGAGATGATAAAAACCGAAAATATCAAAATAAAACAAAAAATTAGCCATGCCAGACTACTAAAATAATCTTTTATTATATTTTTGTTAAGCTGTTGTCGTTGCTTATCTCGGAATACGAAAAAATTGTATACTTTGAGAAATCAGTGAAGTTTCGTCAAATAATTTTATTGACACAAAATTTCTACATCCAAAACCATGCTTTTATACGTTTTTATATTTTGCTACTTACAACAGCATTTAACTTTCAAATATCTAATGTTTAATACTTTGAACATTTAATATGCAACAGTTGTATATTTAGCGTAACTTTAGGTTACACGTTTGTCAATCTTCTGAAAGTGTTTCTGGACAAATGAATGTAAATTTATAAATATTACAATTCAAACATGCACTATTTAAAAATAATCAGCGGGTAAAGGTTGTCGTAGTTAATGTATAACATATAAACAGGGTATTAGTTGACCTGACAGGACGTAACACACCAGCGAACGTTGTCGTAGACCGCTCTTTAAATATATACTTTTTTGTGAGTCATGTGCGAGGCCCCAACTAATCGGAGGCCCTAGGCGGCCGCCTAGTTTGCCTATGCCTAAAGCCGGCCCTGCGTCCCCCTTTCACACATTAATATAAGCACAAATAATGACGCCACGACACAATATCTCAAGGCATAAAACATTGTCTTTTGATCTAACCTCGAAACCAACATCTTTAAAATTATTATCGGTCCATATTTTCAATTTAAACAATTAATAAATCGGGAGTTACCCTACATAGCGAGCACCCACAGACGCGCTAGACGCAATATATATAGTGATTAACCGAGGCATATTAAAGATGAATTTGTTGTGAAGGGAAGTAATTCACCAGTTCAAATTAAACCACATTTAAATATAAATATTTCAAGTTCAGGATAAGGATATACTAAATTTGTATTAGCTAATTTTTTTATTACGTAAAGGAGTATAAACTTTATGTCAGTAATCTTTATATTTTAAGTAAGTTTATAAAAAGATCCTAATAAGAAATTAAGTTGTACAAAATTAAACTAATAAATAAAAATGCTCATATTTGATATATATATTTAAAAATATAAAGCCAGTTAATACAGACTACTGTGTAAGTGCTGCTTTGGTTTTAAGTGGCATGCCGCTTACTCTCGATTCCCAGACTGGATAAAATGCAAATGATCACTGAGTATTCTACTACCTAGGTTATTATAGTATAGTAGTTCCCAAACTTTTTTGACCTATGGACCCCCTTTTAAAGTCAAAACTTGACCCCATGGGAAAAAACTATATAAATGCATAGTACAAAAATAACAACCCCAAAAAAGCAACATTTAGTTGAAGAAGTATCTATTACATTTTTATAACTTTTGTTTAAAATAAAAGTGAAGACAATTAATAACTTTATTGAAAGTAATGTGATTTTATAAGTGTATGTTTTTGTGTAGCAGCCGCACCAATTTCTAGTAGGTTTCTGTTTTTTTTTAATGATGAGTTTCATAAGGCACTGAATCTTTGTTCTACCACATAGAAAGACGGGAAAGCAGTCAAAAACTTCTGTACAATTATCCATAATGCAAGATATAAAATTGGGATCTGATTTTGTAACCAGATTTTATGGTATCCTAGTTCAAACATTGGTTCAAGTTCTTCATTTCAATAAGCTGCTCTTGTATTAGTATGGATTCATCTGTGTTTGGGATCAGAGTTTGTCCACGCGCAAAAAGGGTTCAACTGCCAGTTGGGAATATCCAAGTGAGGAATACCTTCAAATCTTTTGTTCAGGTCAGCATGAAGAGCTGTTAAGTTTCGACAGTAAGTAAGGAAATCTTTATCTCTACATTGCAATTTTGAAAGATTTGGAAACTGAGAACATTCTCCTGTTTCTAAGTTTTGTTTGTACAGAAAAAGGTTTGCAACAAACGAAGATATTACGCGTTCAGTTTTGATTAAATTTAATTGGTTACCTTGTAGTTTCAAATTAGTTTCGTTAAAGTTGATAAATAAATCATTCACAAAGGATATGTCATTTTTTGAGGTAATTGTGTCACAAATCATTGTCTTTGTTTTCCAGGAATTCCTAAACTGAATCAAAGAGAGCATAAAATCGATTTAAAAACGTATTTGTTGATAACAGTGGCGTCACTAGGGAGGGCGAGGGGGGCGAACCCACCCCGGGTGACACCCATCAGGATGGTGACACCCGAGCCTAACATTTTACTATGTCCGATGTTATGCCAGAAAAAAATATGAAGACACATTTTTTTCATCTAGAAAGAAATTAAGAAATACAAAGAAATACGTTAAACGCGAAAACTTTTTATTAAAAAATATCAGTTAACTTGCAATAATAAAACAGTCTCAACACACAAAAAACATTAAAACAAATTAAGACAAAAAGAAAAGAAACGTCGTAGCTGAGAGATCTTTAAAAAAAGGCTGGACATGAAAGAAGCAGTGTCTTATGGTTTATAAAGATATTTGGGCTTTGACACGACGAAACCATATACGAATCCCTTCTGACGACTCCCCCACCACAGTGGGGTGTGGGGGGATAAGATTTTTACAAAATATATCAAAAGATGGTTTTTTTTTGTTGATGTTTTTTCTAGACGTAAATTATTAATTCAATGTCTTTGAGTTATATTTTGTTATATATATATTTATTAAAGGCGTGATATGCATGTTTGTATACGGGTAGTCCCCCGGTTACGACGGTCCCATCCCGACTTACGCTGTTTCGTGGTTACGAACGCCCCCCTATAAAGAATAATATTACGCGTTATTCCGTATTTTTAATTAATTTTTTTCCAACTTTTTTTTCATGGGGTAACGAATTGTTTTCTCTAGTTGAAATAAAACAATTATTGAAAAATATGTATTATTATTATTCGCACGTACAACTTTCGTTTGTAAATTTTTATCATGGTGAAGTTATCAATCAAGTCAGTAAAGCTAAGAAAGCTTACAGTAAGTTCCTCTTCAAAGCTCATTAGAGAGAGCATATTCAGTCTTTGTTGTCCCGTGCAAATTCTAACTCATTTTATGTTCTTTTCAACTTTGAAAAGGATTGCTCTCAGTTTGCAGTTTGATGTCATCCTTGAGAGATAGATGAGAAGTGCGATGTGTACATTTGTAAAGAGCTGTGTGAAATTTAGCTCATTCAAAAGCAGCAAAATGTTTAGCTCTGTGCACGTGTTTTGGGTTTGGCATTGGGGTACTTCCTTTTCCTTACCCTGAGCCTGGACAATACCTTTTTTAAAGAGTTTTGAAATTGGGACTAATTCTGAAGGTAAGCAGTCTTCGAAATCACTTGAATATTCTTCCATTATCTTGGCTGCTGCCCATCGATGGGCGAAATTGCTGATCTCAGTTAGGTTGTAAGAAAGCCAAATTTCTCATGGATGTCTTTATATGCGCCTAACCAATGTTGTAGGGCTCAAGAAAGTTGTCAATGATTACCAAAATACCTTAAACCTTGAAACTTTTGTCTCGGGGAGAATACTGTTTTGGTGATGTCCCTTTAGCAAACTGACGCCCTTTTTTAAATCCCTTATATTAACTTCGCGGCCGTCTCTCTCATCATCTCTCTCTGTCTTGGGCTCGGCGGGCGGAAAAACAGAAGTAAAAAATGAACCACTTCCCATGATCCGATCGAACTGAAATTTGGCACACGGACCCGTCTAACCTAACAATGCATCGTATCAAAATTTCAGATCGATCGAACGTACCGTAATTAAATTAATGCATTTTTAGTTTATCCTTATATGAGGTATGTAATTTAAATTCACGGTTTGTTATTGTTTTTTTGCCACGTGAAATTTTGAGCTGACGCATTGAGGCGACCCAACGAAGCGACGGGCGCTTTTGTTTACATTTTACGTGTCACTCTGAGCTCGGTCAAGCGAATCGGTGACCAGACTTTTCCCCTCTCCCCCCCCACCCACCCCCCCCACTAGGGTTATGATGCAAAGTTGAGTTAAGACAGATTCAGTCTGTAAATGTTTGAAAATAATCAATACTGTTAGTTATGTCTCATATATAAGGGATTTATAGTCAAAAACTTTGTTTTTACGGGTTTGTTTTATTCTCTCTTTTCTTTGGTTGACAGCATTGAAGATTGTTCATACTCTTTTTACCACGGACATGTCCTTTCCTTTATCTTCATAGGAATCAAATTAAGAATGCTGTTTTTAAACAAACTCAATGAGAGAATTCTTTCTAAAAATGTTTCCCGAATTTAAAGTAAAATAGCGACTTCCAGTTGTTCAAGTTCCTTTATAAATCCTTCTGCTTCAAGTCGACAGTCACGGGGTTGACTTTAGTTTGTTGCTAATTCTTCCAGTGCTGCGATATTCGCATGGTATAAGTTATTAACATACCTTATTGCATCATACCAGACTGACCATCTTGTGTCACACAAGTCTTTGTTAACATGTATCAATTTCATATGTTTTTGAAGTACCTGTCAACGATGAGTAGATGCAACAAGCCGGGTATAAAGATTTTGCAGAAGACAAAAAATATGACTGCATCAGGACAACCTGCTGGACTTTTCCCAACCAAATTAAGGGAATCAGCTGTGCACGGCACATAATGAGCAACACTACACTTCTCACGAAGAATAGCCTGGTTTCCCTACTTCCTACTCATATTTGCAGCATTGCCGTATGAATGTCCAAGGAATTTTCAGGGATTCATACAAACATTTGCCCTCATCTTTATACTACACTATAATAAGTTTGGAGTACCTTAAATTATTGGTGGCCCCTGGCTTTAGGCCGTTTAGCACCTCCCTTTTAATCTGTAATAGGGGGTGGGGGTCACGCATCGGTGATGATGTGTGACGAGGGGGTGGGGTTAAAAAATGTGACGTCACATAAAAAAACGCGCAAATTTAAATAAAAGTTCCCATGAAATTATTTGATTGTTTACCATTTATTTAATGACGTTTTCGATGGCTTTACGCGTGTTACGACATCAGAGTGCAGACTTACCCTAAATACATATTTCAATGACAAAAAATAATTTGCAACATGCTAATTTTTATTTAGAAAATACAGCGTCTAAGTCTAAGCTTTGTGACTTAAAACGTGAAAAAGGGGGGTGGGGGTATAAGCATGACGCAGGGGGATGGTGGTGTAATAATCGGCATTCTCGCGTGACGTCAGTCGTGAAGGGGTGACACCATGAGCTATCACCCAGGGTGACACCAACCCTAGTGATGCCTCTTGTTTATAATCAAACTTACTATTGTGCTAATAAGTAAACGATTTAGTCTTCTTCATTTTCCAAATAATGTTGAGTAAATAATCTCTCATTCACTGCATTCCTTTTAATTTTATTAACAGCACTAATGACACAGTCTAGTGATTCATGCAAACTTTCACTAAGATTTGTGGCGAATAATTCATAAATCATGTCGATGAATGACACAATGTACTCAAAATTTATTTGTTACAGGTTGTTTTAAGTTTGCCAGAAAGTCAAGGTTATTGCCTTAACTTCAAAAAATCTTTTTAAATCAGAAAATAACATTTCACATTTCGTATCTGTTTCCAAATATTTAGCCATACTTCAAATATTCAACAACACTGTTTTGTTGGCTCACTCAGTGCTGGATTTACCTATTTGCTAATCAAGCTATAGCTTAGGGCGCCCGCCTTTTTTGAGGCCCGGAATTTTTTCATATCACTGACATAGAATATCTGGACTTCAAAAGGGCGCCCATATATCAAATAGCCTAAGGCCCCAATATCTAAAATAGCCTAGGTCCCCGTCAAGTCTAAAACCGACCCAGAGCTCACTCATTCTCTTATGTATTGCAACAAACCACTCTGTATAATTATTAACGTTTTTAATACGTTTAAATATTTGATGATAGGATACAATTTAGATAAATGTAACTTCCAGACACATTGAAAAATACCCAACCTTGCAACCCTCGTACATTCAAGTTAAAAACTTGAATTTCTCTAACCTACTTATTGGAATTCCGCATCTCTAACGCATCAAGCTTGATCTTTCAATAAACCAACTATTTTGATTAGTTATAGCTGTGGAAATTACCTCAGTTCTACTATCTTTTCTAGGTAAAACAACACTGTACTCCATGATTGATAGCACCTAAGATCGTGTTTAATTAGTTGAAAAAATACTATTTTATTTATTGTTATTTATTTTAATTTCCATAATAATAAAAATTGACTTCAGTTTTATTGTTTTATATGAAACCTTGCGCGGACCCCTGACGTTGTTCAGGGACCCCCAAATCAATTTCAATTTTCCACGGACCCCCTGAAAGGTACCGCGGACCCCTGGGGGTCCGTACGGACCCCTTTGGGAACCACTGGTATAGTATAACAATACTTACAATAAGCGTCAGCAAGAATTGTTTACAAAATCATAATTTATTAAAAACTTATGTTAGATTACTAGGCAATTAGCTGTTTAATTGGCCGATTCGTATTTTGGTCCTAGGGGAACTAAGAAGGATAAAGCCAACACGTTATCAACATTTAAAACTCTAATAAAGAGCATCTTATAAAATAAGGGTAACTATATATGGAGCCAACAATTACTCTGATATGGCGATTTCGCAAAATCATATACTACTGCCTACATGTGCAGGCCTTTATTATTTGTCCTGAAAATCGTTTGAAAAATATGTTGTAAAAATTATTGTGTCGCGATGGCGATGTTATCGAATTCTTGGCTCCTGGAAACTTCAGTGTGAAGCAAGCCTTTTATCCCAGCGTCTGATCATGATGACCAGAATGACAACAATAAGGACGACAGTGACCACAATGACGACAAGAAGGACGACAGTGACCACAATGACAACAATAAGGATGATAGTGATCACAATGACGACAATAAGGACGACAGTGACCACAATGACGACAAGAAGGACGACAACGACCACAATGACGACAAGAAGGACGACAGTGACCACAATGACGACAAGAAGATCGACAGTGACCACAATGACGACAAGAAGGACGACAGTGATCACAATGACGACAATAAGGACGACAGTGACTAAAATGACGACAAGAAGGACGACGGTGATCACAATGACGACAATAAGGACGACAGTGACCACAATGACGACAAGAAGGACGACAGTGACCACAATGACGACAAGAAGGACGACAGTGATCACAATGACGACAATAAGGACGACAGTGATCATAATGACGACAATAAGGACGACAGTGATCATAATGACGACAATAAAGACGACAGTGATCATAATGACGACAATAAGGACGACAGTGATCACAATGACAACAATAAGGACGACAGTGATCAAAATGCACGCCACGCTGACCCAGATACCTGTTACCAAATAAAGACACAACAATCACGTGTACTTGTATAGTGTAGTGCGGCTTGTAACTATAGAAATAGGGCAGGTTGTAATATAGAAATAGGTCAAGTTGTAATATAGCAAAAGGGAAGGTTGTAACTTGTAACATAAATAAGAACATGTAACATAGAAATGAGGCAGGTCGTAACATAGAAAAAGGGCAGGTTGTAACATAGAAATAGGGCAGGTTGTAACATAGAAATAGGTCAAGTTGTAACATAAAAATAGGACATTTTGTAACACAGAAATAGGGCAAGTTGTAACAGAGAAATAGGGCAAATTGAAATATAGAAATAGGGCAGGTAGTAGCATAGAAATAGGGCAGGTTGTAACATAGAAATAGGGCAGGTTGTAACTTGTAACATAGAAAAAGAACATGTTGTGACATAGAAATAGGGCAAGTCGTAACACAGAAATAGGGCAAGATGTAATATAGAAATAGGGCAGGTTGTAGCATAGAAATACGGCAGGCTGTAACATAGAAATAGGGCAGGTTGTAACATGGAAATAGGGCATGTTGTAACGTAGACAAAGGTCAAGTTGTAGCAGAGAAATAGGTCAAGTTGTAACATAAAAATAGGACATTTTGTAACACAGAAATAGGGCAAGTTGTAACAGAGAAATAGGGCAAATTGAAATATAGAAATAGGGCAGGTAGTAGCATAGAAATAGGGCAGGTTGTAACATAGAAATAGGGCAGGTTGTAACTTGTAACATAGAAAAAGAACATGCTGTGACATAGAAATAGGGCAAGTCGTAACACAGAAATAGGGCAAGATGTAATATAGAAATAGGGCAGGTTGTAGCATAGAAATACGGCAGGCTGTAACATAGAAATAGGGCAGGTTGTAACATGGAAATAGGGCATGTTGTAACGTAGACAAAGGTCAAGTTGTAGCAGAGAAATAGGGCAAGTTGTAACAGAGAAATAGCGAAGGTTGTAACATAAAAATAGCGCAGGTTTTAACTAAAAAATATGGAAGCTTGTAACAAAGTAATGACCATTACAGCATTTTACTGTGCACAGGTCCAAGTCGTAACAATGTGGGGCAGTGATGTGAATGCAGGGGCGCAAAAACGAGGCTTACAACATTATATCATACTAAAATTTAATAAAACGGAAAGGGTCGGTGTGCCAATTAATAATTGTTAATAAATTTTCCATTGGCGCACCATTTGCGACGTAGAAAACATTATAACCTCTCGTCATGAAACTCACTGCGGCCTTGGTTAAAATCAAATTTTTACTTTATAATATAGATAGATCTAATAGTTAAGAATCGGCCTTTATTTAAAAGTAAAAGTTTATACGCTATAATATTTAAATTAAAAAAAAACCGTAAATCATCAAGTTTTTTAAATATAAATCCTTAATGAACGAATCATAACTGAAAGAATCAATATACATAATTCCCGATGTATGGATGTAACTAGGTGGCGCTGCGAAATTTGTAAGGCTGTTAGGTGGCGCTGCGATCGATTTTGTTTTATAGTGCTGCACCAAAAATAACACTTTTCGAACGTTCCGCATAAAATTGTTCAATATGATAAGATAATAAATGAATCAAATAAAAATAAATGAAAGTTCTGTATTACGTTATTTTAATCTGGTGTGTATTTATTTTGAAAACTTCCGTCATTTTTGACGGGTGATACGCTAGTGTTCATTATAATACGCAGCGCAATACAATCCAAAAATATAAAAATGTAGTTATGTGTCCTAAAACATGTTTAATATAATGCGCAACGATCAGGAATATGTTTATAAAAAGTGTTGTCAATAAAATACGCACCTTATTGCGCGACAGAAAGGTTGTTCAATATAATACACACCGCGACACTCTATCTCAAAAAATAACATGATACATAGGAATAAATAAAATAATCTAAAAAATCAATAATTTAATTAAGGTACATGCGATCGATCTAAAATTGTTATACATCTTTTTTATCATCGGCACGAGTCTGTCTGCAAAATTTCAGCTCGCTAGCTTACGAGGAAGTGGGGTAAGAATTGATCCAAAGTTTTCCGACAAACAAGCAAGCAAGCAAGCAATCATCCAGATATCACGATTTAATATAAAGGAATTGTTTTAAAAGACTAAATACGAACACTTTATTTTATTGGTGGCCTTTGTAAAAGAAAAAAATTAATTGATTCATAAATTAAAAAAATGTATATATAACATATCAGCAATATTATCATATCTTAAATGTACGTATAGTTAAATAGATAGGCTATCTGAGTAAGTCAGTAATTGTGACAGCTGGCCAATAGTTTTAATTGTGACAGCTGGCCAATAGTTTCAAAGTATTAAGTACACCAGGTCGTGGTGTAAAATATGAAATGACAGGTGTAGATCCTCGTGCTGTACCACATTTTCAAGAGGATTTCAAGAATGACAGCCATACATTGATGGACCTTAACTTTATATGGTTTCAAAGCCACATGGTGTGTAGTCCAATTTTATTTTAGTGTCTTGTTGTCAACATTCCAGTGCTTCTAATTATAACTTTCCTTAAAGGAGTAGACGCAGCAAAAAAAAACAACAAAAAAAAACAACAAAAAAAAACAACAACCTATTCTCTCACAATTACCGAAGCAGATACAACATGAAGTATTTCGGCACAAACATTTAGACACAAGCGCAAAGCGATCCGCACATTCGTTAAAAGTTATTTTTGGTTATATTTTGAATAAGTTTGTACATTTTTATAGTTTCTAGACCTTTTAAGAATGTGTAATGTAACTTTGTGCTCTATACATCATAGTATTTTCTTTACTTTAGTTGGTAAGTTGTTGAAAATGAAATAATCTCTGTAGGAAGGTACTAATCTTCCTCGCAAGTCACTTAAATAGAAAAAGCTAATTAAACATTCCTCTCATTTAGATCTTCACATATCTGATCCCACAACACATTTGGTACGTGAGGATATTTCAATTTTCCATTTGAACAGAATTCTAAAATATGACTACGGTGTTAATATCTGTTATAAAAATTCAAAATCACATTTTAAAATTCATTTTATTATTATTATTTAAAATTTTTTTTTAATAGAAAAGTGAAATGCTTTTGATTTTATTCTGCGTTTACTTTTATCAGTGGCGTAGCGTGGATATGTGCCGCCCGGGGCAGAGCCAGGGTTTTGCCGTCCCCTCCTCCCACCCCCACCCCTGAAAACATATGTTGATGCTATAAAGAAAATATAACTTTTTATTAGAAAAATATTTCCCTATACATTTTTATGTTAGAAATAGATAGAAGAGCTTTCATTAATTTATTAAAATTCAAGTTTTCTGCTTCCCCCTCATTGCAGGATCTTTGATGTATCAATAATTTCATCCATGCGAAGCTCAATAGCCAAGAAATCTATAGAGTGGTCTATTTCAGTGTATTTATCATTGCTCGTAATCAATTTTTATGCCTTAATTTTAGATACGCTTCTCTCAACAACTGGCATTACTAATGGCAGTTTGAAGGAATATTCGAAGAAATGATATTATATTAGGCATGGTAACTTGGAGCCTAAATATCTTAATAAAACTTAAATAAATCATATCTGTTTAAATTCAATAATTCATTTTTTACCTGTGAGGTAAAATAGTCCTGGCTTGACAATGTCTTGTGGGATATTTACTCTAATTTGAAGACAAAATTTAAGTCCAAAGATTAGCTGGTGTACGAAAATCAGAACTCTTTTCAGAATTCTGTATTTGCCAAAGCCTCGCGTACAATTCTACAGCAGCGTCACCTTATGAAGGATACAACTTTCTCCTCAGCTGTTTTTTTCTAGATAACATGGCTACCGACTACCTATTCGCCTTTATCGCCAATGATTTTCTGTCTCGTTCTTTAGCTAGAACGTTCAATTAAAATGATAACGTATTCACATAAAAGTTTAGCAAGGAATCCTTTAAGTATTCCAATAGTTTCCCTGTGAGTAGCCTTTGCAAAGCATTTTTAGCACTATAATTTCAGGCTTCACTGACTTCATAAAGTATATGTTTTCAGATTGTATATAATTCAAAATATAATTTATTAAAAAGTAGGAAAGAAAAATATTTCAATGTGACAAAGTGTCTGCGTAAGTTCATCGTCTGCCTATGTCAGTTTCTATATAGCTTTCAAAATAACCTAAAAATTCTTCCATGGTACATTCACTATTTGTGTCCTGATTCCTTAAGTCTCATGAATTAATGCCTTGCCTGTAGCAGCAATTTCATTTTTGTCAATGGTGCGTGGACATAGAGAGCAATGCGTAACAACGTTTTAGTGAACCACAAATAGCTAGAGAGTTCGTTTCAGTTGGAGCAGAACGTAAAGAAATTAGGTTTAAAGAACTGTTTAAGAAATAATAAAAAATTGAGATTGGTTTCTTTGAGACTTTATTGAGCTTCCTTATACTTTCCAGCCACGAAGATGTATTAACTCACGTTGGGTCTTGCCAGTCCATTATTTTAAGACAATCATATTTTTTAAAAAAAACTTCACCAAAATATATCTTAGATCTAAAGCTCATTTGGTGTTTTTATGTTTGTATGTTTGTATGTTTGTATATTTGTATATTTGTATGTTTGTATGTTTGTATGTTTGTATGTTTCACTTTTCGACTTTCTGTTAGACAGCCTCGGAAAAACCAAATGACGGACGGGGACCAAATTTGGCAGGACGGTTCCTTTTACCCTGAAGGTGGTTTTAAGTTAGTTTTTGTAATTGTCCCTTTTGCCCGAACGCCGTAAATTAAATAATCAGAAAATGCAGAGACAAAGAATAAAAAATTTAACCTCATTTCTATATTGAACAAATTTAAGCGGACGTTCAAATGTCGTTCAAAGCGAGTTACTTTTGGTGACGTTTTTTTCCCCAAACTTTATTTTCAGCGGTGCGCATTCAAAAAATATTATAATGTCTAATTACGGTGCGCACATTTTCGTGTACGCTTCATAATTTGAGCTGTGTAGTACAAATAATTGTCATTTTCTTTACTGTTACTTGCTATATATTAGATAGACACGTAAACATATTTAATTACAACTGCTACACGATGCATTACATTTAATTGTTTACACGTTTAAATTTAATTGCGAATTTGTATTAATTATTTTCTGTTCCATAACTCGACATTTAATAAAAACCTATTTATGTAACAATTGTGTCAGTATTTTTTTTCAAGGCTTCATTTTTAGCGATGCGCGTTCTAAAATCTTTTATCGCCTAATTACTGTGCACACATTTTCGTGTACGCATCTTAAATTTAGCTGTGTCCTATTAATATAACATTTATATTTTGTTTGTCTTTTACATAACCTATACACTTATACTATTTAAACTTAGGCTACCGGACCTATTAACATAAGTAGATTAAACTAAATAAAGTGATCCTGAAAACGCTTAATTATTTTGTATTGCGAATTGAATATGTTATGTTCATTCATTTGATGATGGATTAACATAGGCCATTTTTAAAAGAATTATTGTCATGGTTTCACATGCGTTTTTAACATAAAATTGATTTGTTTTTGTTTTTGTTTTTAAATTAGGAATATAGCCTCATTTCTTTATTTAAGAAATAAATCTAAGTGTGGCCGTGTCCCCTGACCTGTGCCCCACTTTGGATAAACTGAATAGTACACTACTCTCTGTGCTGGACTTACATGCCCCTGTCACCCGCCACAATGTCAAGTCAACACGATCATCTCCGTGGTATTCAACAATAAGGGAAGAACTTCGACGCGCCAAGAAAGCTCGACGTATAGCAGAAAAGACTTGGTTGAAGTCGAGACTTGTAGTCAATAAGCAAATTTATTCCGCTGCCAAGCGATGTGTTACTAATATTGTACATCAAGCAAAAACATCATATTTTAATAATAAAATAATCACAAGTAGTACTAGTAGGCAGCTATTTAAGGTATGCAATAACCTCAGAGGGAGTGGTAACGCTATGGTCCTTCCCTCTGTGTATCCCCTGCATCAGCAACCAGATATATTTTGTAACTTTTTTATCAACAAAATTGCTAAAATTCGTGATGAACTTGACAGAACGTTGTTGCCACCACATGATGTATCTCCTTCTTTTGCTGTGAGGTCAGGCTTTGACATGTTTCAGTCTGTTACGGAAAATGAGGTCAAAAGTATTATTCTAAAATCTAAGCCAACGTCTTGCCCTCTTGATCCCATCCCCACTCCACTATTGGTTGAGTCATTAGATCTCTTACTCCCAACAGTAACTAATATAGTTAATGAAAGTCTAAAATCTGGCACCTTTCCTTCATTATGTAAATCTGCTATTATAAAACCCTTGCTGAAAAAAAAGGGTTAGACCAAAACAATTTAAACAACTATCGACCTGTTTCTAATATTTCATTTTTGTCGAAAGTCATTGAAAAACTAGTCTTAAAACAACTTTTTTCTTATCTAAATGACCACACTCTTCTAAGTCCTAATCAGTCGGCCTACAGACCTTCTCACAGCACAGATACCACTCTGTTGAAGGTAACAAATGACCTCCTGCTCGCACTGGACAGTGGGAAAATTTCTATATTGGTCCTCTTAGATCTTAGTGCAGCCTTTGACACTGTCGACCATCAAATACTGCTGAAAACCCTGCAAAATTATTTTGGAATTTCTGGGTCAGTTCTGGCTTGGTTTCAATCATACTTATCTGACAGATCACATGTAGTATCAGTAGATGGCTGTATCTCTCACAAAGCTGACTTGCTTTATGGTGTGCCGCAGGGCTCTGTTTTGGGTCCGGTACTTTTTGTACTGTATACAAGACCGCTACTTCTACTGCTTGAAAAGCATTCAGTTAAAAGCCAATCATTTGCAGATGATACTCAACTATATACTCACACTGATCCCTCTAATATGGACTCCGGTGTCCAATTGTTGCAGGATTGCATTGGTGAAGTGAAGTCTTGGATGACGTTAAGCAAACTCAAGCTGAATGATGACAGGACTGAAGCACTTCTATTTTGCAACAATAAATCACGCAGTACTTTGTCTCTTCCGAAGTCAATTCACGTAGCCATTTCGGATATTCTGTTCACAACATCGACTAGGAATCTTGGCTACATTATTTCTGACAACATGTCTATTAACAACTTCATCAATCACATCTGTCGCTCTGCCTACACTGCCATTCGTCAGATCAGCTCAATCCGTCATTACTTAACAGTTAGTGCCACAAAAACACTAGTCTGTGCTCTTGTACTGGCTCGTATGGATTACTGCAATTCTCTTTTGTCTGGTGTGCCAAAACAATGCATTGAAAGAATACAGAAAGTTCAAAATTCAGCTGCCAGACTGGTGCTCAAGGCAAAAAAACATGACCATGTTACTCCACTTCTTCGCTCACTTCATTGGCTGCCTATACAAGCCCGTATTGATTACAAACTGGCCGTTCTCTGTCACAATTTCTTTTCGGACTCATGCCCATCGTATCTTACTGAACTTTTGTCGGTCTACTCACCCACTCGCAAGCTAAGATCTTCTGCAGACACACGCGTTCTCTCTGTTCCTACGACACGCACCAAAACGTTTGGTGAAAGGTCATTCTCTTTTTGTGCAGCCAAACAATGGAATTCTCTACCATTACACATACGTAGTATTCAAACAACCAAGTCTTTCAAGACTGCACTTAAGACACATCTTTTCACAACTTATTTTTAAAATTGATGAAACAACATTTCTTGTAAATGATTAACGTAGCTTATGTATAATGTATTGTAATTTTTTGTGTTTGTTGTGATATGAAAGTTAATTTAATACTTATAAGTATGTTATTTCTTTCATGTAAAGCGCTGTGAGCCCAGTTCCTTACTGGGATACAGCGCTATATAAATAATCAATTTATTATTATTATTATTATTATTATTTATCTTTATTATCTTTATCTCATAGACGTTGTTGCAAATATTGTATTAATTACAATTCTGTTACGATGCAGTGTCGTAAATATATAAGAGTTTTTTTAGTGACGACAGTGGCAGAGATCTTTTAGAAAAATGTCAACAAAGCAGTGGCCTTTTTTTAATGGATACAAACAAACAAACATAAAAATATCAACTGAGCTTTATATATTACATATGCCTTTAAATTATTTTATTTCAATTATTTTCACGATGCATTGTATTAATATTTTACATGCAATGAATAAAATTGGGATTTTAAAAAATTTAATTCATAACTCGACATTTAATTAAAAACCATAGATGTAGCGAGTTTATTTTATGTTGAAAGTGATGGCCTATTTCAAATAAACTTACACTTTAAAACAGTTTACTTAAGCTTTATATACACTATACATTATAAACTTTCGATACCGAACGTATTAACAAAAGTTGACTAAATTTAATAAAGTGATCCTGAAAACGCTTAATTAATATGAATTGCGAATTGAAAATGTTATGTTAATTCTTTTGTAGTCGGAATAACATATGTCATTTCTAAAGTTGCTTTTTAGTCATTTTTCAGATGTGCTTACTAACAGACGGCTGAATCTTTTATTTAGTGTGGATATATATATATACAAATATTTTTCAGAAACAAAATCTGGTGTGTGTGTATTAAATATAATTTACAAAATATGATGCCTTATCAGAAATAGGGAACAAAAAAATGATTCCTTTTTGAAAGTATACACATTGCACAAAAACCGAAAATATAAATCGTAAAATTTAGAGACATACAATTTTTAAAATATTATTTCCCTGTTAAAACAACTATGAATACGTCAAAAGGAAGAGTTATTTTGGTCCAGTACATTTACTTTATAACAAGAGTTTATTTTATGCGGCCAGCTTTCTATAATCTTTTATTGTCTAAATATGGTGTGCACATTTTCTTGAATTCATTTTAATACGCCGGTTTAAAAAAAAAGTATTTTAGAAAGTACATTTATAATTTTGTTTATTGGCACTCTGAGTTATGTAGCATAGACGCAGTTGTCTTATCTATACAGACGCTCCTTCTATGCAGAAGATAGTTGCGTCCACAGACCATGACAGATGATCTGTTTGGCAAGTGATGCAGCGTTCACAGGCCACGGCTTTGTGGGTTCCACGCATTACCCAGCCGCCTAACTAGTTAGGTACCCATTCGGAGCGGGGTGACTCAGGGACGCCCTAGGCCCCGGGAACAAGCCCTTGCCTTCACACGGATTCGAACCCGTGACCATCGGTACGACAGTCCAGTGCGCTGCCACTCGACCACCGCGTCCCCAGTTACAAATATTGTATTACTTACAATTGTGTTAATATGCAGTGTCGTAATTATATATGAAATTTTTGAGTGACGTCATAGAGCTCTTTTGGAAAACCTGTCAGTTATGTTTATTTAGTGCAAGTGGGAATGATATAGTAAATTTAGTCATTATGGTCGTCAAGATTCATTATTTAATAAATCATATCTTTTAAAGAGTAAGGTAATGTTAAAAGGCACTGCGTTAAATGAAAACAACTCATGTGGTAAAATGGTAAAAATTAAATAATTGTGTCTGTTTGTTTTTTTTCTCTGTCTTCTTTTTTCTTAAATATATTTAATTATATATTTTTTCCCCTTAAAATGGATTATCTCTGTTTCCCATAAAATTTTAACTAATACATGAATCTGAAATATAACTTGTCAAATAATAAAAAAAGACCCGTAAAAACAAAGTTTTTAACTATGAATCCCTTATATATGAGACAAAACTGAAAGTATTGATTATGTTCCAACGCGACAAACATTTACATACTGAAAATTAGTGAATTCCAACTGGTTAAAACACGAGATGTTGTCACCGATGACTGGCGTGAAGTCAAGTGACCCATAAAATGTAAACAATAGTGACTGCTACACAAAGTTTTATATAGACAAACTAAAAATGCATTAATTTTATAACTGTACGTTCGATTGATGTGAAATTTTTATACGATGCATTGTTAAGTGACACGTGTCAGTGTGCCAAATTTCAGCTCGATGGCTTCACGGAAAATGGGTCATTTTTTACTTTTGTTTTTCCGCCCGCCCGTCGAAGAACGACAGACAGAGAGACAGAGAGAGACGGTGGTGAAGTTAATATTAGGGATTTTAAAAACAACCCATGTAAGAACAAAGTTTTTGACTATAAATCCCTTATATGAGAGACAGAACTTAAAGTATTGATTATGTTCAAAGGGGACAAACATTTACAGACTGAAACCGAAATTATCTCCCCTGGCTTTAATACTGGGGGAAGGGGAGAGGGGGTGTGGACATGGACGGGTGGCGTCAACGCGTTAACTCAACTCCTGGTGTAAACTACCTGGTTAAAACACGAGATGTGTTCACCGATGGCTGGCGTGATTTCAAGTGAGCCGTTAAACGTAAACAATAGCGACCACTACATATAGTTTATATAGATAAACTAAAAATGCATTAATTTCATAAAGGTAAGTTGGATCGATTTGAAATTTTGATACGATGCATTGTTAGGTGACACAAGAATGTGTGCCAAATTTCAGCTCGATGGCGTCACGGGAAGTTGGTCATGTTTTACTTTTCTTTTCCGCCCGACGTACGAAGAGATGACGACAGACAGAGAGAGAGAGAGAGAGAGAGAGAGACAAGATTTCGAAGTTAATATAAGGGATTTAAAAATTGTAATAACCAGCAACTTCTACTGGGAAAAATGGTCAGCACACTCCCGCTACGAAGAGCGGGTATATTTCTAGTAAACTATATAAAAAATTTAATTGTTAGCTGCTGGGGAAATGAATGGATCTTGACAAAACTTGGTATATAAAAACTTCATAATTCATATTAAAATACCATGGGAAATTGAACTCCTATTGTCCATTCCTTTAGAACCGTGGCCCCAAAGCGTTTTTTTGTCCGTAAATGTTTAAGATTTTCTTCCTCATTTAATGTTACTCGATATTGACACACATTGGTAAATATATTTATTATGATCCGAATGGAAATAAATAGGTGTTTCGAAATTTACATCTTGCAACAAGTGTCAGCTACTAGGTAAATGAATAAATCTTGACCAAACTTGGTATATAAAAACTTGATAGCCGATATTAAAATGCTTTGCGTTTTTGAATTCCTATTGTCCATTAATTTTATGGCAGGGGTCCCCAATCTATTTGGGGGGAGGGGGCCCCAATCTATTTGGGGGGGAGGGGGCCCCAATCTATTTGGGGGGGAGGGGGCCCCAATCTATTTGGGGGGAGGGGGCCCCAATCTATTTGGGGGGAGGGGGCCCCAATCTATTTTTTCAAACCTTCAAGATTTTACTCCCCATTCCATTTGATATGACCTTGACAAATATTGGTAATATTTCCATTATGGTCCAGACTAAAACTTAGGTCTTGTGAAGTTGATTAAAAAAATATTAAAGAAGAATAACCTGACCATACAATCTTACTTCTCCACTCTTTCATCCGTCAGGAACGTCTTTGTAAAGCTACGTTGAATATCAAGCATGTTATTGACCCAGTTATCAATTGGCTCATCAGACCCAGGGCACTTAACCACAGGAAGTTCAGGACACTGCTTGAAGAGTTGAACACTTAATATTACTATATTATCTACCACAGCAGTGTCCGCTGGCTGAGCCTGGGCAAGATATTTAGGCAAGTGTGGGATCTCAAGGAAGAAATAGTTGTGTTCTTGGAGATAAAGGGTTTTGTTTGTGACTTTGTTACAAACATTTTTAATGAGAAGTGGAAGTCAGACTTCATGTTTGCTGTTGACACTATGGAAAAGTTAAATGAAACACATGTCAAACTTCAGGGCAATATCTTGTTTGCACGTGAAATGTATGTGCATGTTAAATCATTTCAGGCAAAGCTCTCCTTGTTCTCTAGGCAAGCAGGTGAAAACAGGTTTTGCCATCTTCCTGTGCTGAAACAGAAAACCATTTCTGGTGAAATGGCTAACAAGTACAAGGCCCAGTTGGATGCCTTGGTCGTGGAATTGGAAAGGAGGTTCCAAGACTTCAAGAGCCTCGAACCACTCTTCAAAATCCTCAGTTCCGCATTTAGTTCAGAAGCTGATTCAGCCCCAGAGGATATATACAATTATAGCTGACTGACGAACAAGCAGATTATAACCTGAAGGAGAAGATCAAGTCAGTTCTTCTGCTGAAATTTTATGACTGTTTACCAACCGCAGCATTTCCACACTTAATAAACTTTGCAGACAAAATTTTGTCAGTATTGGAAATAAACTTTTCTGCCAAACTTTTGTCACTATTGGGTCCACATACATCTGTGAGCAAGCTTTTTCTTTGTTAGAAAATAAACAAGTTTAAGATCAGATCGATGTTGACTGACAGCAATTTGAATGCAGTCATGTGAAATGACAACCAGTAAACTGGTTCCACAGCTCAAAAACATTATCAAAATTGTGAACAGTTACATACTTCTTATTAATTATACTTGTACTCTATGGTCAGTTTATATATAAATTATGTTCCTACTTCTTCATAGTTATTATGACAGGTAGCAATAAACTTTTGTTGAAATAACAATGAATTGTAAAGTATTACTATCAAATTAGAAAGGGTGTCATTTCTTATTTTAAAATGTAATGTACATGTAGAATGTTTATGTGAAATAGAATGACAAGTACATGGTTATAATCATTAATTCATATTTTAAACTATGTAAATTGTAATTGCATTAGACAAAATATATATGCGGCCCGCCTATGACGATACAGTATTCAATCCGGCCCACCGTAGACAAAGTTTGCCCACCCCTGATCCCTTGATGATGGATATACAACATAAAATAACTTCACCGTCTTGTCTGTCTGTCTGTCGTGGTCCCCCAGAAAAACAAAAACGAAAAGTAAAAAAAATTGAGCCAGTCAGTGAGCCAGTCAGTGAGCCAGTCAGTAAGCCAGTCAGTGAGTCAGTGAGCCAGTCAGTGAGTCAGTCAGTGAGCCAGTCAGTGAGTCAGTCAGTGAGCCAGTCAGTGAGCCAGTCAGTGAGTCAGTCAGTGAGCCAGTCAGTGAGCTAGTCAGTGAGTCAGTCAGTGAGCCAGTCAGTGAGCCAGTCAGTGTGTCAGTCAGTGAGCCAGTCAGTGAGCCAGTCAGTGAGCCAGTCAGTGAGTCAGTCAGTGAGTCAGTCAGTGAGCTAGTCAGTGAGCCAGTCAGTGAGTCAGTCAGTGAGTCAGTCAGTGAGCCAGTCAGTGAGCTAGTCAGTGAGTTAGTCAGTGAGCCAGTCATTGAGCCAGTCAGTGAGTCAGTCAGTGAGCCAGTCAGTGAGCCAGTCAGTGAGCCAGTCAGTGAGTCAGTCAGTGAGTCAGTCAGTGAGTCAGTCAGTGAGCCAGTCAGTGAGCCAGTCAGTGAGTCAGTCAGTGAGCCAGTCAGTGAGCCAGTCAGTGAGCCAGTCAGTGAGTCAGTCAGTGAGTCAGTCAGTGAGCCAGTCAGTGAGGGCTTTGGCTTTTATTAATAAAGATAGGGAGATGGTGCAACGCACGGCGGGTAGGCTAGAAGAAATACACTGATACCTCCAGATACGAGTTTAATTCGTTCCGTAACCTTGCACGTATGTCAATTTGCTCGTATCTCAAAGCAATTTTCCCCATTGAAATTAATTGAAATGCCATTAATCCGTTCCAGCCCCAAAATAAGAATGAGCTATTTTAAATTTTTATATAGCCCATATGAGGGGACAAAACAACTACGGAAAGTTTCGTGCTTCTACCTACACGGAAAATGGGAGAATTAGTGATTTTCAGTTTTTATATAGCCCATATGGTTGAAAATAATGTTTTTGGGCCCTCGGCTCCCATGAATGTGAATTTCAAAATTCTTTTTCGCCTGCTACCTTTTCGGAAGTGTACTCAACAACTTTCCACAGTTTCATTCTTCTACCTACTACTACTATGGGAATAGGAGAATTAGTGATGTTTAATGTTAATATACCAATATTGGGGGGGGGGAGTTTTTGCGCCCTCGGTCCCCACGAGTGTGAATTTTAAAATTCTTTTACGTCAATTATTGTCGCGAGATGCTACTTTCCAAATGCCTAAGGTTTCATGCTTCTACCTACACTGGAAATCGGAGAATTAGTGATGAGTCAGTTTTAATATAAGAAAAAAACTAACTACACATGGGCCCCCGGCCCCTAGTAAGTAATATTTTAAATATTGTTTTACACTGTAAGCATCGCGGAAGAGTATTTAACAACTTCTCAAAGTTTCATGCTTCTACCTACACGGGAAGTTAGTGATAAGTCAGTCAGTGAGTCAGTCAGTGAGGGCTTTGGCTTTTATTAATATGGATCAGGGGTCTCCAAGCTTATCTTCCAAGGGTCGCATTAACTGTCAAACAGCAGTTTGGGGGCTGAAAACTAAGATTTGTGGTAAGCTACAGGTAAAAATAGTATCTTTTTTTTAGATTAAAAGGTCTCCAGGGGCCGGATGAGAGGGCCTCACGGGCCGCATCTGGCCCGCGGGCCGTATTTTGGAGACCCCTGGTATAGATAGTGAGATCGTGCAACGCACGTCGGGTCAGCTAGAAGAAATACGGTGATACCTCGAGAGTTTAATTCGTTCCGTAACCTTGCACGTATGTCAATTTGCTCGTATCTCAAAGCAATTTTCCCCATTGAAATTAATTGAAAGGCCATTAATCCGTTCCAGCCCCAAAAATGCTACTCTTAATTGTTTTTGCTACGTGTTTTTGATATAAGAAAAATGTATTTATAAATGACAAATATTGTATAAAAATATAATAAAAGAAAATGTAAAGAAAAAAACAACAACAACTTGTTTATAAAGAGTGCATACATATTTGTATTTTGGTCAATTAAATGTAACTTACACACAACTTAAATGCTACTGAAAGCTTGATTTTAGTCACTGCTTTTCTCTTAATTGGTCTTTGCCCCACCTGGCGTTATACTCTTTATCGAATCCTTCTGTTTAAGCAAAGTGTATATTGTTGCCTCGCCAAGTCAGCTACTCGCACACCTTGCTCATTTGTTTCTATGATTTCACACTTTAATTCAATAGACATCATCTTCTTCTGAGCACTGACCTTTCCACTCACTTTCTTCGGACCCATGGTTGTAGAAAAAAACGTGATAAAGTATGTAAATGCACAAAAAGCGCAAAGCCTTAGAAAAACTTAGCAAAGATGCTTCGACAGCGAGGTAAACAAGCACACTGGGGGAATACGTGGGATGATGCACGAGGCGTAGGCGCAGTAAACTTGTTGGGCCGTGTGCAGCGTCGCAGAATGCCGTTCCTCGTATCTCAAATTTCGCTCGTATTCCAAAACAAAACTTCGCTGGCTCGACAGCTCGTATCTCAAATAACTCGTATGTTAGGGCACGGGGCACTCTTATCTCAAGGTACCACTGTGTAAGTAAATATATACTTATTATTTGCTTCCTTGTGCTTAAATATTGTATAAATTGAAATAATTTATATGAATTCAGTTGTTTAGGGGTTAAGTATTGCATCTAATTCTGTAAGGGCTTGTTATTTGTGTAAGGAAATTATTCAAAAACAATTATCAGTCACAGATATGTTCCAAGTACATCACCTTTTGTTGAATAATAGTGTGAAGATTTTTAAAAATAAAATTAAGAATAAATTAAAAGTACATTTTTCATATGTTAACGAATTTTTTCCCCATTGATTTCTTAAACATTTTAATGTTGTTTTTTTTCACTATGCTTTATTTAACTTGTGTAAATTTAAAAAAAAAGTCGTACACTGCTTTTCACTAATTAATTTCAAGATTAAATTTGTAAAGTCTCATTATCTAATCAACTGAAATACTATTTTAATTATGCTGTATGTTACAGGGCTTTTAGTTATTTCTTATTAAAACTTATTAATACTTATAATGAAATTGATAAGCTAAAAAAATAGTAACTTTATGTCACAAATGTTACATAAAACTTTTCATGAGATGATCAGTTTAATAGTTTTTTTCTATCATAGGGTTTATTCAAAAGCGAAAAGCTGCTAAGTGTTTCGTATGCAGAATTAAATTTAAAATCGTTAATTTTGACACAGTTATTTAACATAACCACAGTTTAAGTAAAATTTTCACAAATGAATATAAGATCTCGAGATTTAAGTTTTACAAGAATGACAGCATATCCTTTGCCAAAATTTTTGGGAGCATTTGTTTTCAAGACTTGCGATGTCCGAACAGGTTTCCCCTTCCTCATCAAACAAGATCGGGGCATCTCCATAAGGGCAGTGATCCGACATGGTGGCATTGCCGTTAGATACGATGACACACCTGCCTCGAAAACATCGTTTACCTTTTCCACAAGGCGTGCCCTCAGCCATTTCGATAGACATCCAGTAATAATGTTTATTGACATACTTATGATGGCACCACAACTGAGTGCAGAGATTATCGTCGTAAGTTTTATAAAATGAACGGGACAAGTAAGTCCCGAGAAACCTCCTGCACTGCTCGTCCGCGTCAAGCAGCTCCCCAAGTCTGGGCGCAAGGACGGGCTCGGCTGTTGTGTGTCGGGAGCTTAAACAATTGGGGCGGAGATTTCTTAACTTCTCTTTGATTTGCTTGGCCGAACATGACGAAAAGAACCATTTATTCTTGGTTTTGGGTGTTTTTTTAGGACTCATGAGGTATTCCGAGCCGGGTTCACATTCGTTTCCTTCACCGTCGTGGACACTGCCCAAAGAGTGACCTAATTCGTGTCCTGCTTGCACGATCGTCCTGTAGCCAGTCGTCGCCTTCACCACGGACAAGGCCTGTCTTTCGCATACAGTACCAATGTAAGCGTATCCCATGACTACATTTAGACCTGTAGATCCCATGTCACTGTCCGTCAAATACATTGCATGATCGAAGCTGTCAGATCGTTCTTTAACCCAATTTTCAAACGCTTCCAGCGCCAAGTCGGGATCGACGTTTTTCGTAATTGCACCATCTTTGGCTGTTATAATATCCTTATTCCACATGATAGTGTTTAAAAGTCGAACCTCGACGTGCAGTCCGTATGTTTTTAAAGACTTCCAAATGTCGTTGATTTCCACGAACATGCTGCGGACTTCTTCATGAACTTTCTCAAGAGTTCCAGAATTCTCCATCCACTTGTCTATGGTAGACTTGTCCAACACAGCCAAAACTTCCAAGACATATTTTCGAGTGTCTGAAGATGATAAAACTATCAGAGATTGAAGAATTAAATAACACCGGATATTCATGACTTATCGGTTATAATACCATACACAAAGTGACCGCTTAGTTGTTGGCCACTACACTTTTCTTCATGTAAAGCGCTGTGTGCCTAGCTCCTTACTGGGATACAGCGCTATATAAATTATATTTTTTTCATGATTATTTCTTTAAAATTTTGTTGACTAAGAAAAAATCTTGTAAATTTTTTATTTTGTTGTTCTGCTGCTTGTTAGCCAGAAATGTTATTATTTGCACGGCAATTTTTTCGTCTCCTTGCTACTGTAACGTATTAGTGTGAAGCGAAGACGGTCCCTTGACTATGACAACGTATTATTGTGAACATTAGCCTTTCACACGAGCTATGGCTATTATTGTGACATGTGGCCTGCCTCTGAACTGCCAATTTTAGAAGCCTTGATGTAGAGCCCACCTGGCTAAGAAAATGTATTATTGATAATTGATACATGACAATAATTCCAATCAGAAGCATAAATTATCAACTTAAGAAACAAGCAACAACTGTTTGGGTGTACACTATTTTAATTGTTACGTAAAGAGGACCCACTGTCCTAGTACTTCCCCTGGGTCAATTTCATGTAATTATTTTAACAAACAAATTATATTGTATGAAGAAGTACAATTAGGCGCCAGGACATTAGTGAAAAAGCGGTTCGAACAGACGTCATACGTAGAATGTCGCAAAGAGGATCAGTCAAAGTTTGTATTTCATAGTTAGCTGGGTCAATTGGCTGCAATTAAACTAAGACCACACTTGAACTACCCAATGTAAGCCATACGCCCCTGCCCCAAAATATGTATATTTATATTTATTTGATATTTATAAACTCAAAGCAAATGATATTTACATGCGTAGAAGCCCGTGATGGATCTTCTTACTACGAATTATTTTAATAAGTGACATTTATTCCCTACGCTTTCAGCAAGCGAAACCAATATAATTAAATACTTAAAAATGTCTATTTATAGTTACCAAAGTTATAGATCATACGTGACAGTAGAAGTACACGTTATACATCTTAAGTATTTGTTATACATTTCATATATTTATATTATAGTTAATTATATTTTTATAAGAATTTTAGCCAATTGGGTGTACCCTTTAAGGCAACTGTTTGACAAGTCGAAGTAATGTCATGCAATATTTAACTCTTCATTAAATTAATTTCTTAATTCTTATTTTAAACGCGAATTAAGTTTGTATAGCAAGTCTAGAGATTTAAAGCATGTTACTGTTGGTTTGTTTGAACTAAATTGGATAAAATCATTAGTATCAGCGTGTGCCTTTAATGTATAGATTAGCCGAAATAAATTTAAGGTATCTGGCATTTGGTTAAGCAAAAGTTAAAACAATTAGAAAATAAAATAAAATCATCTGCCGAATACCATCACTACAATTTCGTAGCCCACAAACAATATTGAAAGGTGCAACTCACAGACCGATTTTGTTTTGTCATATACATATTTTGAAATACATCAAGCAATTATTTTTGTGTAATTAATTAATTTTTCCCTTCGGCTCGGAATCTAGATCATTTAAATCCAATCGAAAACGCATTTTAAAAAAGAAATATATATTCAATTTGTATACACTTAAAATAGGATAATACCATATTATAAGTTTAACTTCAATTCAATTCCATGTAACTTCTTTTTTTTTCAAGGTATTTGGTAGAAATAATCACACATGGCTGGATAGCGAAGTCAATAGTGCACTCGCCTCACAAGCTGAGGTGCGAGGGATCGATTCCACGTTAAAGCCACTATAAAGATGTTGATGAATGTTAACGCTAAGAAAGTCCTCCGCCTCCCTGGAGAGGGATGGGCGCCGCCAGGTCTGTCAAGCCCGAGAATGTTCTAATGAAAACATTAGAACCCCCTACGACTACGGGGCTATAACGACCACCAGGTTATGTGGCTTTAAAAAAACAAAAAAACAAACAACAACAAATATTTCATAAAATTATAGAAGTTTAAATGTGCAATTAAGATTAACTTAGGCATTGATGACAATTTTAATAATTATCAAAGATATATTAAAATTTAAAAACTTGAAAACATAATTAATAATATACATTAAGGGCCGTCCATAAATGACATCACGCACCTAGCGGGGAGGGGCGTCCACACATTTGTGACGAGGGGGAGGGGGTGTTTGAGAAATGTGACGTCACATTAAAACTTTAAATAAAAGTTCCACTTAAATATTTGAATATTACAATATATTTTATGACGTTTTACATGGCTTCACGCGTGGTACGATATTAGAGTGCATCATTATACATATTTAAAGGACAAAACAATTATTTGAAACATGCACATTTTCAATTAGAAATTACGGCTTTGGGGGGGGGGTCTAAGCTTTGTTACCTGTAATTTGAAGGGGGGTCTAAGTTTTTATGGCGACGCGTGACGAAGGGGGGAGAGGGGTGAAAAATCGGGAGACTTTTTTTTATGGACGGCCCCTTATTAATTCTTTATTTTTAATACAAATTAATAACATCTTAATGAATGTAGCATTTAAAATTTAAAGATTATCTTTATTTAATTTTCAATACTGATATATTTAATTATTATAAAAGAAAAAACAATCAATTTTATGGGTAGTTCGATTTTTTGAAAAGTGTTTCGAAAATTGTAAATGCCAATAACAAATTAAATGATAAAAAAATAAGTTTAAACTCTCTTTAAAAAAAATACGCATACATTGTTGCATAAATTTATGTTCATAGTTATCTGAATATTTTACAAATTCGTTCGGACAAAGGTTAATCTATATCACTTAAGCTTCAGGTAGAAATAAATTATAATGACTATCACCTTTAGGAAATTTAACATACGTTTATTTAGCATTCACGATATGATATCGGATTTTGTGTATGTATTTATATATATATATATATATATATATATATATATATATATATATATATATATATATATATATATATATATAATATATATATATATATATATATATATATATATATATGTGTGTGTGTGTGTGTCTGTGTGTGTCTGTGTGTGTGTATGCAATTATGTATGCATGTTTGTTTGTCTTTTTTTATTGTCTACTAAACCGTTCATCGATTCGCCATGAAACTTTTTAGAGATAGTTGAGCACACTCCTGAAATGGTAATTGGAGAAAAAAATAGCATTCATTAATATTCAAGGGGCGGGGTGGCGTGGTTCCTATAAACTTGTTTTTCTTGTTTTAGCAATATGAAAATTATTTTAACGTTTAGCTACTGGGAAAAATTATTGATCTTCACCAAACGTGGTATATAAAAACTTCAGAGTCCATATTAAAAAGTATATGGCATTGAACTCCTAACGTTCATTTCTTCAGGGTCGGGAGCACCAAATCTTTTGATTTGTAAACTTTTAAGTATTTATCCCCTTTCGATTGTCCTTGATTTTAACAAATGATAAAAAATTATATTTACTATGGTCCAGATTGAAATAAATAGGTTTTTAAATTTTAAATTTTGCACTGATTGGACCCAGGGGCCTTTAATATAACTTACTTTTTCTTATATAAGCTATATAAAAAAGTTAATTGTTAGCTGCTGGGGAAATGAATGGATCTTGACCTAACTTGGTATTTAAAACTTGATAGCCGATATTAAAATGCTTTGCGTTTTTGTATTCCTATTGTCCATTAATTTTATGGCAGGGGTCCCCAATCTATTTTATTTCAAACCTTCAAGATTTTACTCCCCATTCCATTTGACATGGCCTTGACAAATATTGATAATATTTCCATTATGGTCCAGACTGTCTGAAAAGAGGTTTTAAACTTTACATCTTGCACTTATTGGGCCCGGGGACACACAATGTAGTTTCTTGCTTATATTAGCGGTATCCATATTATTTTATTCATCAGATCGTTTCGAAATTTTGGGAGGTCATTGAATAAATTCTGGATAAGTTTTCGGTATAAAGAAAATTAAAAATAAAAACTTAAGCGGCGCGGGGGCCCAAAATGTCATTTTTTCCTTAAATAAAAAAAAAGTTGCTTTCATTTAGTGGATATTTTTATTTCTAAAGTGGATATATTCATTTCTAAAGTGGATATTTTCATTTCTAAAGTGGATATTTTCATTTCTAAAACACAAACAAGGATGAATATTTTCTTTTGTAACACCCAAGAAATATGGAGGGTGTATTTCATCAATTTCTTAGCCTGATTTTCAAGGAAAACTTTGTTACATTTCAAAACTAGTATTATATATAGTTTCACAGACTAAAAAATATTGAAAAAAACAAACAGACAAATTTGCATCTCCGGGCTACTGTAAGCTCTATTTCTGCCTTGAAGAAGTTCTTTGAAACAATTCAAAGATAGAGATAAAGTATAAGTATTTATTTTCATACATTTTCATTACAAAAGAGACTGAATAAAGATAACAATTCTAAAAAAAAATTTAATGCTGCTGTAAAATTGCACATACCGGTGTAATGAAAAAGATTATTACTTATGACTTACTAAATTCATGTAAGTGAATAACAGTTTTTGCACAATATTCTTACAGCTCTTTCAGATTGGGTAAATGAATACAATTCTTTATTAATAAAGAAATTACAATTTAAAAAAATATATGCAGCGCTTTGAGAGAATTGAAACATGAACTCAATTCACCAACATTGTATTATTGCTAGCGTTTGACTCAATTTTGGCAATATTTTGTTTGTTTAAGATATTGATTTGTAGTTTGTAGGCCTCACCTGAGATGTTAAAAAAAATGAAATTAAACAAATTTTAAAGATATTTATAAAAACTTTTGAAAAACTTTATACTAAATAAAAGAAGAAAAAAGGACTTCATTTTTATTTATTCACCCCAGCTGACGTTTATAAGGTTTAAAATAAAGATTATTTCTGTAATTAATAAAAGCACTGAAAAACTATACATGTCATTAAACTATACATGTCATTAAACTATACATGTCATTAAACTATACATGTCATTAAACTATACATGTCATTAAACTATACATGTCATTAAACTATACATTCCATTATACTATACATGTCATTAAACTATACATGTCATTAAACTATACATGTCATAAAACATGTTAACGACGGGCTTTGAAATGATTGTTACATTTTCTCTGTATTTAATGTAACATGAAAAAGAAGTTTATTAGCATTTATTTTTATATTATAACCATACTAATTCCATGTCTGAGTGCTGGAAATGCTCAAAAAATTATATACGGACGTTACGATTATCATCTTAACAAGTGTGTCAACAAAACTGCATCCTGCAAATAGAATGGATACTTATTTTTTTTAAATTTAAATCTTTCCAAAATAACCATATAAATCATTACATTTCAATCTGTAGAAATAAATTGAAATAGCGTTCTTATTTAATAAAACTTATAAAGGAATAGCACTTTTTAGAGAAAAAAATGAGCAAAGTCAAAATGCACTATTTTTGCAAAATGTTACATATTTACGCATTGGTAATTTTATAAAGTTTCTTTTCGAAATAATTTACAGATTTCAATCAACAGTCACAATAAAATGAGCAACTGACGGTTTATAACATTGTATAACTCTGCAATTATAAATACGCATGAAATAAGAAATAATACAATTTCAGATCTGTTCGTTCGTCCGTCGATACGACGAGGACCCCTCTAGTCATCCGAGGGTTGTCTGTGCGTGCGCAGATGGCTGATTAGACCGATGCTTGCACGGAAGGTTCGGGAACAGAAGGGACAAGGGACGAGTGCGACATCTCCAGGAGGGTTGGCAACATGGGCCTTTCGGGCTTGCCTCTTCTTTTCTGCGATGGTGATCCGGTTTGCCTCGCATGACCCGGCACCTTCGTGGATGGAAGAGCGCCAGGTGGATCGGTCCATTGCAGGTCGTTCCCACGTGTCTGGGTTGATGGCAAACGCTTTCATTGAGGCTTTCAGTGTGCCTTTGAAGCGTTTCTTTTGCCCACCGTGGGACCACTGGCCATACTGGTGCTCACCATAGAAGATTATCTTTGGCAGTCTCTCGTCTGGCATTCGGACTACGTGCCCTGCCCAGCGAAGCTAGGTCTGCATTAGGAGGGTGAAGATGCTGGGGAGACCTGCCCTGGTCAGTACCACTGTGTCTGGAATTTTTTTCTGCCACTTTATGCCGAGAATCTTCCTGAGGCTTGTTATATGAAAGTGGTTAAGCTTTCTTGCATGGCGCTGATAAACAGTCCAAGTTTCACAAGCATATAGCAGTGTGGGGAGCACCACTGCCCTGTACACTTTCAGCTTGGTCTGGATGGTAATGCCTCTTCTGTTCCAGACATTAGGGTACAACCTGCCGAAAGTGGAGCTGGCTCTAGCAATTCTGAAGTTCACTTCGTCATCGATGGTGACATTTTGAGACAGTGTGCTGCCTAGGTATGTGAACCGGTGCACTGTGTTGAGTCTCTGGCCGTTGATAGTGATGTTGGGCTCTACGTAGGGCCTTCCAGGTGCGGGCTGATGTAGGACCTCAGTCTTCTTAGTGTTGATTGTTAGACCAAAGTTTGTGCAGGCGCTGGAGAACAGGTTTACACTGCGTTGCATGTCGGCTTCTGAGACAGCGTTGAGGGCACAGTCATCAGCGAACAGCAGGTCTCTGATGATGTCTGTCATAACCTTGGTTTTTGCCTGGAGCCTCCGAAGGTTGAACAGCTAGCCATCTGTGCTGTACTTCAGGTTGACACCAACATCCTTGTCTCTGAAGGCCTCTGTCAGCATGGCGGAAAACATGAGGCTAAACAGTGTTGGTGCCAGGACGCAGCCCTGCTTGACCCCGTTTGTGACTTGGAAAGGATCAGAAAACTCCCCGCTGTCCTGGACTCTGGCCTGCATGCCCTCATGGAATTGTTGCACCAAGACGATGAATTTCCTTGGGCAACCGTACTTGGCCATGATCTTCCACAGACCCTCTCTGCCAACAGTGTCAAAAGCCTTGGTCAGGTCGACATAGGTGGAGAACAGGCCGAATTTCTGCTCCTGACATTTCTCTTGCAGCTGCCTGGCAGCGAACACCATGTCGATGGTTCCTCGCTCTTTTCAGAATCCACATTGACTTTCAGGCAGGAGTCCTTGGTCAAGGTGGACTGTGAGGCGGTTGAGGAGGATTCTGGCAAGGATCTTTCCTGCGATAGAAAGCAGGGATATGCCTCTGTGGTTGTCACAAGCCTGTCTACTTCCTTTTCGCTTATATAGATGTATGATGGTGGCATCTTCGAAGTCCTGCGGGATCGTCTCTTGCTGCCATATTAAGATAAACAGCTGGTGGAGCCTTTCAGTCAGGGCTGTTCCCCCCTCCTTGTAGACCTCAGCTGGTATGGCGTCAGAACCAGGTCCTTTGCCACTGGAGAGAAGATAGATTGCTTTCTGGGTCTCGAGCAAGATTTCAGATCTACTCATACTATGGAAGTAGCTATTTTTATAAAGCAGGCCAATTAACTGCAGATCCCCATACTTAGGACAGTTTTCTCATTGAATTACCGTGGTGTTACAATCCAAATAAAAATATAAAGAGTATAAAGGAAATAAAGATACCTCAAACACCCCAATCCTTATCATGTTGTGAAATATTTGACTAAATACAACATTAGTGTGTAAAATGTTTGTCTCCATAACATATTAGAGCACGTACCTTGTGATAGTTGGCGTATTGAAAGGCAGAGAAGATGTGAGTAATTCAGTAGTTGTTCCAAGGTTGTGAAGTCAATATTAACTATTCGTGTGGCCTACCAACGTTGCGGGAAGAGTAATGCGCATGAAACCGTCAACCATCATTTCCTCGCTGCTCTCCCTTATGTTCTTATTTTATTTCGTAATTATTGGCTAACTTAAAGGAATGGAGGGGAAAAAAAATTATACATAATTTATAAATGTATATATAATTTATAAATGTATACATATGCCATTTGGGATCATGCAACTCCATATATGAATAAACTTCTTTTCATTTATAGGCTATTAAATATTAATTTTTTTTTAATATGGCTGAATCTAAATGTCTTATTAAGAGACAAACATAAATGTAAATAATTATACGTGCATTGATGGATATCTGCCAAAATGAAATAATAATCATGCCCAATTATCTCCTAAGTCAACCGCGTCCTATAGGTGTTGAGATCCACTGCGTGTCATATCTTGAGACCCACTGACACACACAAACTGACAATGTCAATGTGTGTTTGCATTATTACTATTATTTTAGCCAGTAAATATTGCAGCAGATACTGTTAAATCTACCAGCTCTGGGTAGCAATCATTTTAGAAACATTGCGAGCTAATCTAAAAAAAAAGAACTTAAAAGCATGGAAGTGAAAGGAGTCATTGAGAATGTTGATCCTTCCTCAGCATGGGTCAACTCACTGGTCAACTCACTGGTCAACTCACTGGTCAACTCACTGGTCAACTCACTGGTCAACTCACTGGTCAACTCACTGGTCAACTCACTGGTCAACACACTTGGTTTTCACTGTGGTGGAAGCAACTTCAGCATCTTTTAACACGCACTTTGAAGGTTCACGTTCTAGAGACTTCCATTTAGAATCAATTCATCAGCAGAAGTATGTGCTAAAAGAATTCCAACAAGCTTTTGATAACAAATACAGGTGTTGACGAAATGCTGATATCTGAAAGAACGAATCAAGAACACGATGCAAAACTGAAGAAAGTTCTTCACATAGGGAGAAAGAAAGGCATCAAGCTTAAACCATCTAAAAGCAGTCTTCGAGTCAAAGAAGTTAAATTTGTTGGTCACGTAATTGCTGATAGTGGAATAAAAACGGACAAATAAAAAAAAATTGAAGCAATACAATCCATTCCTTGTCTCTCAACAAGAAAATAATTACAAAGATTTGTAATAAATTACTTAGGAAAATGTATCGCAAATGTATCAAACACAACAGCACTCTTACGAAACCTGTTAAAACAGGAAAAGAAATTGTTTTGTTTGGAACAAGACCATCAAAGAAGTGAATCAGTTTAAAGAATGTAATTACTTCAGCACCAGTGCTAGCTTTCTATGATGTCACGAATAAAAGCTAATTGTCCTTGAATACTTCACAAGGTGGCCTGTGGGCCGTACTAATTCAAGGTGAAAGACCGGTGGCTTATTCTTGTACATTGTTCACACAGTGTGTAAAACGATCTGCTCAAAAAAAAATCTGCCAAGGGAGGAGACTCTATATAAAGGATGCTTTATTTTGCAACCCTGAAACAATAGTCATAATACCAATCGTCACAACTCATTTCTCCAAGTGTTTGACAACAGAAATAATATAAAGTATAGGATAGTGACACTAAAAAATGCAATACCCCATATGAAGTTATAAAGTGATTGAGAATGAAATTTATTATTAGAAAATGTGTGTTTATGGACAAATTCCATTATTTTAAAAGTATCGTTTGATTTGTGACGATCAGTTTCATTAATTTGTTTATTTTAGACTGGAGATGTAACAGAGGTGATTGATATTTTACATTGTGTGAGTATACGACTTGATTGACGGACTTTGGAGGCTAGTGGTGTGAAATGAATTGAGAGTGGCCATACATGTTAAGAAAAAGGTAAATAAAGTCATTTATTACACAGAACACAGGCTGCTTTTCCTAATCTGCAGTGTTGATTGACAGTTGTGCTGTTACACCCAGTGTTGATTGACAGTTGTGCTGTTACACCCAGTGTTGATTGACATTTGTGCTGTTACACCCAGTGTTGATTGACAGTTGTGCTGTTACACCCAGTGTTGATTGACAGTTGTGCTGTTACACCCAGTGTTGATTGACAGTTGTGCTGTTACACCCAGTGTTGACTGACAGTTGTGCTGTTACACCCAGTGTTGATTTACAGTTGTGCTGTTACACCCAGTGTTGATTGACAGTTGTGCTGTTACACCCAGTGTTGATTTACAGTTGTGCTGTTACACCCAGTGTTGATTGACAGTTGTGCTGTTACACCCAAGTGTTGATTGACAGTTGTGCTGTTACACCCAGTGTTGATTGACAGTTGTGCTGTTACACCCAGTGTTGATTGACAGTTGTGCTGTTACACCCAGTGTTGATTGACAGTTGTGCTGTTACACCCAGTGTTGATTGACAGTTGTGCTGTTACACCCAGTGCTGATTGACAGTTGTGCTGTTACACCCAGCACCTAAACACTAGCTAACATTGACACACACCTAAACACTAGCTAACATTGACACACACCTAAACACTAGCTAACATTGACACACACCTAAACACTAGCTAACATTGACACACACCTAAACACTAGCTAACATTGACACACACCTAAACACTAGCTAACATTGACACACACCTAAACACTAGCTAACATTAATACCCCGAGGAGTGAGAACCGGACACTTACTTAATTTTAAATGTATGTGCAGAAAATTAATTATAACTTTTATATCAATAAATCATTACTCCAGTTTATGTGTATATATACCTAATTTAAATTACCTGCCTGTATACCCCGATTGCTTCTCTATGCTGGCTTGAGGTTATTGATGCGTGAACCAAAGGTGACTCTTAACATTTCAGCGCTTTGCTTCAATCTGTCTTAAAATAAATTTATACAACTTTTAAGTCGAAAATCTGATGTTGAAAATAGATTAAGTCAAAACTGTTGTTTTAGAGTAATTCCTGAGACAAAATGTAAAACTGACTTTCTTAGAGGTAATTGTTATGGGAACTTTGACACTATAAGCCAGCATCAAATGTATGCTGCTAGTTTCAAAAAGTAATGCTAGTGATACTTCACTAATAATTCCGTTACATTTAGTTGTGTTAACTAACAACAGGCGTTCAATAAAGGCTTATCTTAACACAAAGCTTATTGACGACTACTTCTCACTTCCGCTGACGTTCCTGTCTGTGGATTCATTGATCTGAAGATATGGGTTGTTAAGTATTATGGACTATTGATACTAGCCCACGCTGTTAAATATTGGTGGGTATATTCTATAGACATCAATACTTGTATATGACTCTTGTTGTCTAGGGTTACAGATTACGGGATGCTAATTGAGCTCCCAGACTACTTACAAAATGTTATCTTTATATTATCTACATCTAATCGGCTCTAGCCCCCAGTATTAAGTATTAGTATAGAACTACGCTACAATACCTAATACATATAAATAAAGCACACAAAACACCTCTGTACACAACAGAGAGAATATTTAATTACATTAAGTAAATCATATAAATACACAATGGAATAGATTACACAATATGATGGATAGACTATAGCTCAATAACTCAAATAGTAAATACAATCAGATTACAACTTAACTTCACAAATACATTCTATGACTTCTTAATCGGCCAGCTCCAGTTGTATGTCTGCCGATCTCACATCACACACGGTCTCAGGTCACGGGGTCAGTCCATGTTCCGCCTCAGTGGTCAGCGATGCTATTAACCCATTCATCGTCTGGGAGGCCGGTAACACCACGTCCCTCTACGACTCCAGTGACTGACAGCGTCACAGCTGGCTGCACTGTTTACCAACAGTAGTCTTCTGTCCGGCTCAGGGTTGTCTTGCCCACTTTTGCCAGTGACACATCCGGTGCTCAAACTTCTATACTACGTAAGCTTGGCTATGCTAGCCCCTACGCTTACTTGCTCCACTGTAGGTAACACTACCCTACATTTACTTGCTCCACTGTAGGTAACACTACCCTACATTTACTTGCTCCAATGTAGGTACACTACCCTACATTTACTTGCTCCACTGTAGGTAACACTACCCTACATTTACTTGCTCCACTGTAGGTAACACTACCCTACATTTACTTGCTCCACTGTAGGTAACACTACCTTACACTTACTTGCTCCACTGTAGGTAACACTACCCTACACTTACTTGCTCCACTGTAGGTAACACTACCCTACACTTACTTGCTCCACTGTAGGTAACACTACCCTACGCTTACTTGCTCCACTGTAGGTAACACTACCCTACATTTACTTGCTCCACTGTAGGTAACACTACCCTACACTTACTTGCTCCACTGTAGGTAACACTACCCTACATTTACTTGCTCCACTGTAGGTAACACTACCCTACACTAACTTGCTCCACTGTAGGTAACACTACCCTACGCTTATTTGCTCCACTGTAGGTAACACTACCCTACATTTACTTGCTGAAATAACATACACATAAAACTGAATAACTAATTAATGAATTTACAGTATATAAAAGAATACTACATCTACTTTAACATAACAATTATACATTTGACTATCCTAAGTATAATCTAAGTCCAACCTGCACACCAGCAAGGCTCGCTTCACAAGACCCGTCCTACAAGGGTTTGGAATGCAGAGGGCGAATGTGTCTTATGCCCCAGTATATAAGGACCGCTCACCCACGCCTGCCCTAAATTCCTATTGGTCCATTGGCTGAAACTTTCGTCCCATGGATGGTACATGTGACAAACTTAATTCTTATTGGTTAAGCCCTACGTTTCAATAACTTTTGGGTGACCCCCGACACAAATACAAAACAGCATCCCTACTAAAATTGGCCTATCCGAAGTATCAATTTCGACCTGATAACTTTAGTTGGCCTCTCACCCGCATTCCTACATCTTTTCCTTTGTCCCTCAAAGGTTAGCGTCCTACCCAATGTCTGAACCCCTATCTCCCAGCGGTTCTAAAATAAAACGATTCTCAAACCTATATTTAGATACTTAACATGGGTAACTTTTTCTATGTACGTCATTTACAACAACTATTGTTTCTTCTGCTGACATAAAGTATCGCCTACCAATATTAAAAGTGCTGAATTTCAAGGAGTAGAGTTTGATTTAAATGCAGAAGTTTTCATGTATTAAAACATTTATCTAAAAAAAAATTATG
Organism: Ampullaceana balthica; assembly: GCA_944989445.1. Lineage (NCBI taxonomy): Eukaryota > Metazoa > Mollusca > Gastropoda > Lymnaeidae > Ampullaceana > Ampullaceana balthica. Next base: position 828,778 of record CALYLW010000379.1, on the reverse strand, counting down.
TCCAAAGAAATATTTATTTTAAAAAATCAATCTTCACGTATGTCCCTCTTAGCAAAAGCTAATATTTAGAAATTATCTTATTCCAGAGGTTCCCAACCCCGTGCCCGTGGGCACCATGGCGCCCGCGGAACGATTCATATGTGCCCGCCACATAATTTTTTCATAAACGTTAATTAAAAATGTGAATTATTTTTATGTATGTGTTAGAGTTTTAATTTTTTTTTGAGTGCCTAGGTTTATTAAATACGTTCCTATGTTTGCGGTGTGTACATATCACCCCCCACCCCCCCACCCCCAGAATCACATTGTTGTCATTGTGATTGCGATTGCTGTACCGTTGTAATGACCGTTCAGGTGGCGACAGTTAGCTAGGAGACATCTTCGTCTAATGAAATACGAATTCCTTCTGAAAATCTTTAACGGGATAAATGCGAGGTGCGTAATCTATTATATTGATAAGCGATAATCTATTATGATTGTGGGGATATTTTTTTTTATAAAATATTTATGCATATAATGTAGAACAGACTTGCGCTATAACATTGCTATTATATTGTAGTTCAATTACAATTTATTTTTAATTTTTTTATCCCTAAAGTGAATGGACCGAGTAAAAGACAACGAACCTATAATTTTAAAACTGACTGGAAGGAATCATATTGTTTCGTTAATGTGAAAAATACATGCTGCTTTTAGTTGTATGGTAGTAGCATTGCAGTGCCAAAAAAACATAATGTTGAACGACCCTTTCAGAGAATTCATGCCACTTAAATCTGATGTAAGAAAGAAAAAAAATATGTCAACTAAAATCAAGTCTAACTGCACTACACATGTTGAAAATTCTAAAAAGGCCACCATTGCTTCTTTCAAAGTTTCTCGCATGCTCGCAAAAAAGAAGAAACCTTTAATTGATGGTGAGTTGTTTAGTGTCGATTTGTTTGTTTGATGGATTTTCTAAGAAACGTGAGATTGTCTCAGCGATACAAGACTTACAGTTGTCAAATAACACAGTCACAAGAAGAATACATGCAATTTGAACAGACATACAAACTCAGTTAAAGACTGACTTGGAAATAAGTGACTGGTTCACGCTACAATTTGACGAGTCAAAAGATATATCAGACACCCCACTGTTAGCAATTATGGTGAGAATGGTATTTAGTAACTTCCCAGTAAAAGAGGATATGTGCAAATATTAACTATGAAAGGACAGACAACTGGTGAGGATATTTATAATACATTCATAACATACGCCAAATAAATAAGTGTGCCTTTTCGCAAGCTGTCTGCGATAACCACCGATGGGGCACCAGCAATGGTAGGTAAAAACAAAGGATTTATTGCCCTCTGCAAGAAGGATGAATTATTTTCAAACTTTATGTCCTACCACTGGATTATTCACCAGGCAGCTATGTGTTGTAAAATATTGCCAAAAAAAAATAATTGAAACATTTTTGTTTTCAATTAAAAAATACGCCTTTTGGTGGGGGGGGGAGGGGACAAGACATTACTGACTTTTAGCAGTAGCAGAACTTCACTCAACAGATGATAAGATTCACATAACATTATAGTTGTGACATTGGTGATGATAAATAACTATAGGGGAAATATAACAAAAATGCAAAGGATTATTTTTACAGGAAAGATTTGAAGGACACAACAGTACATGCAGAGCTCTAATTGTGACAGAGATACTTAATTTACTGGCACAACCGTACAAGCAGAGCTCTAATTGTGACAGAGATACTTAATTTAGTGACACAACCGTACACGCAGAGCTCTAATTGTGACAGAGATACTTAATTTACTGACACAACCGTACATGCAGAGCTCTAATTGTGACAGAGATACTTAAATTACTGACACAACCGTACATGCAGAGCTCTAATTGTGACAGAGATGCTTAATATCTTAATATTCTGACGTAACAATATTTGGGAATTAATTCGATAACACCTCACTGGCAGTTGTTTGTTGAAAATATGACCATGTTGCTGCTGTATAACGCATAACATATAAACATTATAATTTGCTTTATTCGAATGAAAGATCAGTCTCATATCAGAAATTATTTATAGTACAAATATTTATAGTACAAATATTTATAGTACAAATATTTATAGTACAAATATTTATAGTACAAATATTTATAGTACAAATATTTATAGTACAAATATTTATAGTACAAATATTTATAGTACAATTATTTATAGTACAAATATTTATAGTACAAATATTTATAGTACAAATATTTATAGTACAATTATTTATAGTACAATTATTTATAGTACAAATATTTATAGTACAAATATTTATAGTACAAATATTTATAGTACAATTATTTATAGTACAATTATTTATAGTACAATTATTTATAGTACAATTATTTATAGTACAAATATTTATAGTACAAATATTTATAGTACAAATATTTATAGTACAATTATTTATAGTACAATTATTTATAGTACAAATATTTATAGTACAAATATTTATAGTACAATTATTTATAGTACAAATATTTATAGTACAAATATTTATAGTACAAATATTTATAGTACAATTATTTATAGTACAATTATTTATAGTACAAATATTTATAGTACAATTATTTATAGTACAATTATTTATAGTACAATTATTTATAGTACAAATATTTATAGTACAAATATTTATAGTACAATTATTTATAGTACAAATATTTATAGTACAAATATTTATAGTACAAATATTTATAGTACAATTATTTATAGTACAATTATTTATAGTACAAATATTTATAGTACAATTATTTATAGTACAATTATTTATAGTACAAATATTTATAGTACAATTATTTATAGTACAATTATTTATAGTACAATTATTTATAGTACAAATATTTATAGTACAAATATTTATAGTACAAATATTTATTCTCCGTCACATCCCATTGGTCTACCCTAAACAATTAACAATTCTTTTTTCAAACAATAAATCCGATAGAAAATGTCTTCAGATGGAGATTTCAAATATTGGACAATGGCGCTGATAACTATTTAATATATTGCGTCTTTAAAAATGACCCAAAAAAACCAACAAACAAAAACTGCCCCATTATACGTTGTATCGATTACCTGCAATTGACTACTCTCAAAATAACGTTACGCTGAAATGAACACAAAATTGTTATTGCCTGTAAAAGTTTTACAACAAAAAACGATTGAATTGAGAGGGATTCGAAACAGGATCTCTCTACACTAGCAAAACGACGTACACTTGATGGATCACAAGAACATTTTTTGAAACAATTTCTCACATCCTTAAGATAAAACATGTCATCTATAATCGATAATTGAAACAATAGTTGTTGCTTTTTTATTTTTGAGAAAAGTTTTTTTTTATTTCAAAAGAAATGATTGATTTTGTGTATGACTGGTGTGAAATCACATTTGTATGTCAAAGATACCACCTTGCTGTTCATTCATTCCTTTTATGATACATGCAGGTTGAATATTAAATTAAACATATTCATTTTTTACAATTTGGAAATTTTTTAGCATTTTATTCACTATCAAAATGAAGTTAAATTGTTTTCAAGTTTTTTATTTGACAATTATATTTCCAATTATGTGTGCTGGAAATGTTGAAACCAATTTATACAGGCGTTATGATATTCGTCCTAACAATTGTGTCAACATAACTGCGATCAAGAAAATAGATTGTGCGGCAAAGTGCTCTTCCTTTACAGGGTGTGTAGCCTTCTCTTTCAATGGGAAAGTCAAGTTATGTACAGTGTGTTATGGTAGTAATATTACGTCATTGACATTTGACACTGACGTCATGTTTCTACGTAGATACTCTGTGTTCAACGCTCCATTGGACAGTAATCAATCAACACAGGCTGACATTTTAAGTCGTCTTATTCCTTACAATTTCATCAGCGTTGGAAGCTTGGTAAGCGATTATTTTAAGCTAAAATTCAGATTAGTATTAATTCACTTATGTAGCCGAGTGTTTGGGTGTGAGGGGGTGTAGTGTCAACAATGGGGCATTAAATAATTATATATTTTTAAATTGGTTTTTATGTTACAACCGAGATGTGACAATTGTTAAAATTTCAAACATACAGAGTTTTGTCAACATAATATTGAACTTTCATGAAAATATATACAAAACACTAAATATATGTAAAGATGAATGTATGTATGTTTGTTTGACAAATATGCAGTGGCGTAGGAACGGGTTGGTATCGGGGAAGTTGCCAAGGGCACCAGCTCAAAAGGGCGCCACTAAATCTTTAATTTTTACATTAGTATTTAAATAAATACATTCGGACCTCTCTAAATCGAACTCAGAAGGACCCGAAAAAAAAATTCGACTTGTGGAGTTTTTGAGTTAGGAAAAATGGCGTAATAGGTGCCATTTAATCAAGGACAGTGTAGATATTGAGATGTAAAAAAAGGGGGGGGGGACACAGCCATACCGGCTAGTAGGCTTGACAGGAAAGAGAGGCGGTGTCTATGTTTCCTATGAAAGGAAGCCAACTTGCTTTGACATAATGACACAAGCCGATAGAGGAGACACCTTTCCTCCCCTCCCCCATTTTACTCCCTTCACAGTGGAAGGGGAGTAAGATTTTTCTTTTTAAAACGAGTAACTGCATGCAGCAAAGGGACGCGAATTAGTTACCACTCGTTGTTCTTGTCTTTGTCAGTTTTTGTACTTGCGAGGGTCGCTTAATACCTCGTGGAATTCACTAAGATAAGATTTTACGTCCATTTACGTGGCTCTACGGAACACGCGTTCTGAAATGTCACTCCAGAATAATAACCCAAACGCCTTGGAAAATTCGACTAAGAAACGTTGAAAGCCAAAAATATTGGAGTTAAGGAGATCTAAAATACACTAATCTTAAGGAATTTAGCTGGGATCTAACAATTAATTCGATACAGGGAGGCTTTCGACTTAGGGAATTTCGACTTAGCAAGGTCAGACTGTATTTCACTTTTATCCTCGATAACAAAAACGGGAATAATTAATTTTATTTAAATATATTTCACTTAAACCATTATAATATTTTTTATTATGTGTGTGGCCTTTGCGCGGCTTCTTCTCACACACATGTCAATATGTTTTAAAGTCTTTCTTTTAAAAAGAAAAATCTTACTATCCCCATCTCACTGTCTAGGGAGTAAAGTGGGGGAGGGGATGGAAGGTGTCTCCTCTCACGGGCGTGTGTCGGTATGTCAAAGCAAGTTGGCTCCTTTTACTCATACACCTCCTATCTTACTGAACTTACTCTCTCTCTCTCTACTCACACACTCATCAGCTATTATTCTCTGCAGACACATATATTCTCTCTGATTTTATTTATGTGTAATGTTTGAATTAAAATTATATCGATTTGATACAAACTGTTATAAAAATTTTAACATCTTTCGCTTGAAAATCTTACGTTAATAATTGATTACCGCTATATAAAAATGGAAACATTTCTCTTCTTACAGGTAACTGTTACGGGAACCTTGACACAGTTACAAGGAAACCAATGGATGGTGCTAGATTTAAACGGTTATGCTAGTGGTTCATCAACTATATTTCCATTTCATTTGGAGTTGTTGCTTGGCAATAGAATTTTATTGAACACTATGCCTACCATGAGTACATGGCTTACTGCCGTCAAATTCTCTTCTCCTGTGACGTTCTTCACTGGTCAACTAATCGATCTGAAAATCTTGGTCACCTCATCCCAGTTTGTGATTTACATCAACAACAACTATTGTTGTGTCTACCCACATAAGGTGTGGCCTATCGACATTTACGGTGCTGGTGTTTACGGGGGTATACGACTGCAGGAGTTCAGTGTGTGATCGAATTACAGAAGTTTTCTTGCTTACCTGAGTCATTTTTCAAACTTGAAGTATTGACACTAAGAAATTAGAACATTGATAGAACACAATGCCCCTTTAAAAACGCTGTAAATCAAACGTGATTGATAAACCCTTTTTGGCAAACCAACGAATCCGAGATGCTCTTGATAAAATAAGAAAAGAAAAATAAATGAAGTGGACTAAAATTGGGTTTATATTATGTTTTAAAGGACTGTGAAAAGAAAATATAAATAGCTATTTGCTCGCAACGGTAACAAGAAAAAAATAGAAGAAGTCTAATTCTTAAAGTTATGTTTTATTTGATATTTATAGATATGAATTAAGCAATCTCTTTTAATGTCGCATACTTTTTAGTGATTTAGAGCCATAATTTATATTTATAACAAATATTCACAGAATCCAAGTACGCAGGGTATAAAGATGTGTTTTGATGGAGAAATGCCTTGAAGGGCTTTTCTCGGTCTCCAGATTACCTTGCCAAGGCCGTTTCAAGGCGGTTACATTGTGCAATCATGCATGTTGAATATTTAGTAACAATACAATAGGCTTATGAACTATTTTTCTAATTTCTTCCAATAATTTGTTAGAGGCGATCATTGTCTTTTTCAACCTAACTTCAAAATGTCTATATATAGCCGGCATGGCTAACAGAAATGTCTATATATAGCCGGACCGGCAGACAGACATGTCTATATATAGCCGGACCGGCTGACAAAATGTTACGTAAAATAAGAAGATAACGCGTTAAATAGATATTCTCGTGTACTAGTTAAAGAAATGCTCTTTAAAATATACATATTTAAATATTGAAAATAACTGCACTTATCTTTGAACCGTGATCATTTAGATTTGATATCGATCCCTTCACTTATTAAGCCAAGTGCAAATGAGAAGCATGAAGTTTACATTTCTTTAAAATATGAATTTTCTTTTCAATGTCGATGTTTCTGATATCTCATACTTGAGCTTTTACAATACTTTTTTTTATCAATCAATCGTCCTTGGACTTTGGTTTACAAATAAAATTTTAATTTTAATATTATTTTTGGATATATGTTTCTTATCTCTTATATGTTCATTTAATTTTAGCCTTTTGAATATTTAACACACACATATATGTATATTAGCCTCACAGACAGCTGCGCCATTCTGTGTTATAGAGCAGGGGTCTCCAAACTTTTCTGCCGAGGACCGCATTAGCTGTCAAACAGCAGTTAGGGGGTCCACTACACACTACAGGTCCCAATAAGAAAGAATCAAGTCATAGGTGTTGTTTTTAATTATATATTTAATATTATTATATTTATAATATTAATATTTAATATTATTATATTTATAATATTAATATGTAATATTATGTTTAATATTATTTAATAATACATTGATACCTTGCACATGAACACCTGTATTAGTGGGAATGGTGAAATTGTTTCCTGGATGCACAAATAGTAGATATTTCTGGCTTTAGATTTGATGTCCCTAACATCAAAAGTGACCTGAGATTATCATCAGACAAGTTAGTTCTCAAATTGATCTTCACGTATTTCATTCTCGAAAATTGCTGTTCGCACAAAAATGTTGTTCCAAAGATTGAAAGGTACCTTGGTGCAAAAGCTTTGACATTAGGAAAGTCATCATTGGGCGAAAACTGGTAAAAACTCAAAAGTCATTCTTTGAACTTGTCCCTAAGGAGGTCATTTGTTGCTAATCATTGACCTCCAGCTGCAGTGCATCTGAGCAACTGGCCGGAAATGGCGGTGTTTGCTTTCGCTAGTGTTATTCGCAAAGTTTTATGGTAAACTAAAGTTTAAAATATTATATTTTTGTTGGAGATTAAAAGTTCTCCAAGGGCCAGGTGAGAGTGCCTCGCGGGCCGCATCTGGACCGCGGGCCGTAGTTTGGAGACCCCTGTTATAGATCGATAGGGGGCTCGATCACTGGTTGCTGCCTCCCAGGTGTCGAGCCCAATTTCACAAGCCTTTAGAGCAGTTCTGAGTGTATCCTTGTAGCGCTTACATGGACCTCCGCGTGCTCTATGCTCTTCAGAAAGTTCACCATAGAAAAGCCTCTTGAGAAGGCGATAGTCATGTCCCGCCCATCGCAGTTGGCTCTGTATGAGGCTAGTGTTGATGATGGGTAATCCTTCCCTGTCTAATGCTTCGGTGTCTGGAACATGTTCCTGCCATTTTATATTGATAATTGTGTTTAGTCTTTTGGTGTGAAAGTGGTTCAACAACCTCGCATGGCGTTGGTATACTGTCCAAGTTTCACATGCATATAGCAAGGTCGGGAGCACTACAGGTCTGTATACTTTTAGTGTTTTTTTAGCTGCTGATTCCCCTTCTGTTCCAGACACTGTCATGCAATCTACCAAATGCAGCACTGGCCTTCGAGATTCTCACGTTCACCTCGTAATTAATGTTGGCCTTCTGAGATAGTATGCTGCCAAGGTAAGTAAAGCGGCTAATTGCGTTGATTTTGTTTCCGTTGATAATTATATTAGGCTCAGTGTAAGATTTTCCCGGGGCCGGCTGGTATAGAACTTCTGTCTTATTTGTGCTGATGGTGAGTCCATATTTAGAGCACACATTGAAAAATGTATCTATAATGCTAAGATGCAGGTGTGCTTCTGAGCCAGCGTTAAGGGCACAGCCCTCGTGAAATAGAAGGTCTATGATAGTGTCTAACTTGACATTTGTTTTTGCTTTAAGCCTCCTGAGGTTGAACGAACAACCATCAGTCCGATACCTAATGTCCAGTCCTTCATTGCTATCCCTGAAGGCCTCTGTAAGCATGTCTGAGAACATGAGTTTAAACAATGTTGGGGCCAGAACACAGCCTTGCTTTACACCATTTGTGACGGAGAATAGTGTAGATGTCTCTCCGTTGTTCTTGACTCGAGCCTGCATGCCATCATGGCATTGCCATCAGTCTACGAAGACCAAATGTCAAGCCAGGAAGGACCGTGTACAAAACCCATCCATCTCTTGTCAAAGTGCGGACACAAATTTTGTGTAAGAATAGGGCTAATAATCCACCAGAGAACATACGTGGTGCCCTAGCACTGGACTAATATGATGAGAGTAGTCATCGTCGACTACAACAGACGAACAACATAAGACTATTTAAGGCTATACGACTATATATACTACAAAGAATAATTCCTTAGAATTCTAAAATTTTAACGGTATTATTGTAACCTTAAGTGTAGTCCCTCATATTTAAGATTGCTAAGAATTTCAGTACTGAAGTTTTTCTCTACATTAATTTGTAAAAGTTAAAGAAAAACTCTCGTGTCTTATCTATGTAGACTCTCCTTCTATACAGAAGATTATTGCGTACACAGACCATGACGGACGGTCTATTGGAAAGTGATGCAAAGTTCACAGGCCACGGTTATGAGAGTTTCGCGCATTACCCAGCCGCCTTTGTTTCCCTAACTAGTGTCAGGTACCTATTCGGAGCTGGTTGAACTCAGGGACACTCTTTGCCTTTATGATATCTGTATCTGGTGATTGTTTAGTTGTCAAGTGATTTCAAATATTTTTTTAAATTCGCAGTCTCATATGACACCATAATTCATAATAATATCTTTAACAAAAGTTTTAGTTAACAAATTAAACTAATTTTTGGATTATCATGAAAGATAAAGTGTGCTTTCTTGCACTGTACTTGTGCTCTTCTTATGTCTAGTAAAATTCTCCTTTAGCACTCTTTTATATAGTGGGCCAAAAATAGTGTTTGTTCATATTTTGAGCTACATGAAAATTGTTATTAATTAGACATTATCTGATTGGAAAATAAATCGATCTTGGCCAACATTCGCTTAATTAGGACTTGGTGGCTTACATTACAAATTTATAGTGCATTAGACCAATGACGTTCATTCCATCTGGACCAGGGGCCCCAAATCATTCATTTTTAATACATAGAAATATATATATATATATATATATATATATATATATATATATATATATATATATATATATATATATATATATATATATATATATATATATATTCAGCATTAGACAATTCTGCATTCAGGGACCATTTACAAAAAAGGCCTTAAGTCTTAACAGATTTCGAAAGCTTACCCAATCATTGAGCTTGTTCTTTAAACCAACAGAAATAAATGTCCTTACGTACATTTTTTAAAAGAGAAAGCAATTGTTTATTAATTTTAAATTTTATATTGCTAATTTGCTCTTATAACTGTAACATTTTCAAATATATATATTACACTTTATTGCTCACAACAACTACAATAATAATAATAATAATAATAAAAATAATAATAATAATAATAATAATAATAATAATAATAATAATAATAATAATAATAATAATAATAATATAGCAATAATGGAAAGAACAATTATAAAAATAAGATATCTGTTACATGAGTGAAATAGCACTACTCGAGTGTATGTTGTACTGGAGATACATTCTTTTCTTTTTTATGACGTCACAATAATTTGGAAGTAAAACTGTGTACACCGACCTGTCATGTCATTGTCAAAATGATCAGAAAACATAGAGGGCATCTTTTTAGTTTCGAATGATAAAATATTCGCATTTAAATAACTAGACAAAAAATACAACACCGTATATGTCCATAACATTCCTATATTTAGACTATCGTATCAAGCTAATATTGTTTCTTGGACAAATAGTCGAAGCAATTAGTTTTTAAAAAATTATTAATACTGATATCATTTTCATCAAGCATTTCTTTCGTAAAACGAAATTTGCGAAAAAAAACCATCCCGTTATAGATTGTACATTATCGATCATCCAAAGATGACCACAATCACAATCATTAATACATAATTCCAAATTGGGATTGTTTCATCAAATTTAAGGAAAAGAATTGGTAATTTATTTCTCGTTCCGTTATTGACACTGCAATGAATACAACTCTTTTAACGTCTTTAACAAGCTTTTAAAAAAATATATTCGAATAATTTAAATGTGATGGGAGAACTCTATTCACTGACATATCGACTTACACTTGAAGTGGCACACGCCAATTTTGGTTTTAAAAGTGAAATTGGATTTTAATCGCTGGGGCGTGTTGGGTGATCAGCAGAAGTAGTTGCTTTAAAAACTCTCGTGTCGATAGCTGAAAGACATTTGTTGGTTTTACTGAGAAGAGTGAACAAATACAAGAGAAATCATAGACTTTGTGTATGGCGGATGTGACACTACATTTATATGTTTTAGATCTGGATGGTTGTCATTGACTCAATAAACAAATATAAGAGAAATCATAGACTTCGTGTATGGTGGATGTGACACTACATTTATATGTTTTAGATCTAGATGTTTGTCATTGACTCACTGACAGAATCTCTGAAGCTGTTAGGGTTAACAAATATCGAAAAATCAACTTGATACTTTGGAATAATGTGTTAATTTGTGCTTCATAATCTAACATCAAAATGAAGTTAACTCGCCTTCATGTTTATATTTTTACAAACCTATTTTCGTGTCTGAGTGCTGGGAATGTTCAAACAAATGTATACAGACGTTATGATATTCGTCCTAACAATTGTGACAACATAGTTGCTATCAAGAAAATAGATTGTGCGGCAAAGTGCTCTTACTTTACAGAGTGTGTAGCCTTCTCTTTCAATGGGAAAGTCAAGTTATGTACAGTGTGCTATGGTAGTAATATTACGTCATTGACATTCAATACTGACGTTATGTTTCTACGTAGATACTCTATGTTCAGCGCTCCATTAGACAGTAAGCAGAAGATATGGACTCTCATTAATGGGAAGGAAACACGTAACGACTTCATCACAGTTGGAAGTTTGGTATGTGTTTTAAAATTAAATTCAAATTCGAATTTTCAAAATAAAAGAAGGTTTTTGGCAAGCTGATGATAAAAACTATTGTAAATTCTTGACGTGACAGTCATCACACCCGAGATATTGAATATTTTTTAAATGGTATTTATTATTTGATTCTCAATTAAATACTGTTTAAAAGTTAGTTTGCTGTAGAGACCTAATGCTATTGTAATGTTAATTGATGGAGATATTCGTATGACGCTACCTGTCACGTATTTGCTGTGAGAAAATTGAAACATTGCACATATTTATTGAGGCTGACACATGCATAATTATGTTCAGTGGCGTAACAACGGGTTGGCATCGGGGCAGTTGCCAAGGGTCTCCAGCTGAAAAGGGCGAAACTAAATCTCTACTTTTAAATTTGTGTTTAAATAAATACAGTGGGACCTCTCTCTCTCTCTCTCTCTCTCTCTCTCTCTCATCTCTCTCTCTCTCTCTCTCTCTCTATCTCTCTCTCTCTCTCTCTCTCTCTCTCTCTCTCTCTCTCTCTCTCTCTCTCTCTCCTCTCTCTCTCTCTCTCTCTCTCTCTCTCTCTCACTAAGTCGAACTCAAAATGACCCGGGGAAAAAATGGCTTAAGGAGTTTTTGAGTTAAGGAAATAGCGTAATAGGCGCAAATTAATCAATGACAATGTAGATATTGAGAGATGGGGGGGGGCAGCCATACCGGCTACTAGGCTTGACAGGAAAGAGAGGCGGTGTCTATGTTTCATATGAAAGGAAGCCAACTTGCTTTGACATGCAGACACAAGCCCGTGAGAGGTGACACCTTCCCTCCGCTCCCCCACTTTACGCATTCCACAGTGGGATGGGGGAGTAAGATTTTTCTTTTTAAAAAGAGCCACAGCATGCAGCAAAAGGACGCGAATTAGTTACCACTACTTTTTCTTTTCTTTGTCATTTTTTGTACTTGCAAGCAGTAAGATAAGATTTTACGTCCATTTCCGTGGCTCTACGGAACACGTGTTCTGAAATGTCACTCCAAAATAATAACACAAACGCCTTGGAAAATTCGACTAAGAGAGGTTTAAAGCCAAAATCTTGGAGTTAAGGAGATCTAAAATACATTAGTCTTATGTAATTTGGCCAGACCTTACAATTAATTTGATATAGGCAGGTTTTCGACTTAGGGAAGTTCGACTTAGCGAGGTCCGTCTGTATTTCACATTTATCCTCAATAACAAAAAAGTGAAAAATTAATAAATTAATTATATTTAAATATATTTCATTTAAACATTCATAATATTTTTTTATATTTTTTATCATGTCTGTTGCCTTTGCGGGGCTTCTTATCATACACATGTCAATATGTTTTACAGTCTTTCTTTTAAAAATAAAAATCTTACTATCCCCATCCCACTGTCCAGGGAGTGAAGTGGGGGAAGGAAGGGAATGTGTCTTCTCTCACGGGCTTGCGTCGGTATGTCAAAGCAATTTAGCTCCTTTCATATGAAACATCCCCGCCCCTTTTTCCTGTCAAGCCTTCTATCCGCTATGGCTGTCTCCCCCTCTCAATATCAACATTGTCCTTGATTAATCTGCGCCTATTACGCCAGTTTCCCAAACTCGAAAACTCCGTAAGTCGAATCCCCCCCCCCTTTTTGAGTTCGACTTAGAGAGGTCTGACTGTATTAGCAACACGCCAATACGCCAGCTAACAGAAGTGCTGAGCTGTAGTCGGTGGAGTGTTACTTAAATTTACTTTTAATTGTGAGTTTCTATCGTTATGAGATAATGAGTATGACACATTGACACTATTGTTTTTATTTATAATACACGTTACTTCAAGCTTTGCTGTATTCTTTGTTAACGCAACGGTATACCGTTTATCCAAAATTTATTTGGTATTATTTAGTAAATAATAAACTGCAAATTAGTATTGTTCCTGTCTTATGCATTTGTATATTCACGTTTTATGACTGTCGCTATCAGACTACGTAATTATTGTCATAAATAAAATAAGAGACATTCAATTATTTTTTCTAACAAATGAACAAATCGTAAAGCTTAAACTTGTCAATTTATAAAGGTGCCAAAAATAAATTAGCCAAGGGTGCCAAAAACCTAGTTACGCCTCTGATTATGTTTGTATATTTCTTTACTAGTGGTGGGTTGTTACGACAAGGGTTAGATCAAAATAATTTGAACAACTATCGACCTGTGTCTTATATTTCATTTTTATCAAAGGTCATTGAAAAACTAGTCTTAAATAAACTTTTTGCTTATCTTAATGACCACAATCTTCTAAGTCCCAATCAGTCGGCCTACAGAACTTCTCACAGCACAGAGACCACTCTGCTGAAGGTAACAAATGACCCCCTACAGGGCCGGCTTTAGGGAATTGGAGGCCCTAGGCGAAGTGAATTTGGTGGCCCTAAAGGTAATAGAAAAATAAAAAATAAAGACGGAAAGAATAAAATTACGCAATTAATATAAACTACCTGTATTTATATCTAAAACAACAAATAACTGAAATGTATACAACCATGGTAGTGCAGATGACGTAAGCCTTCAACAAAAATCAACTTTTTGTGCTTTGATGGCAGCAAAGTCTGCAATAAATTGTGAATAATCCAGACAATGGACAATATGTCGTTCGATAGATATCATTACCAGACTGTTGATAGATATCATTACCAGACTGTTGATAGATATCATTACCCGACTGTTGATAGATATCATTACCAGACTGTTGATAGGTATCATTACCAGACTGTTGATAGATATCATTACCAGACTGTTGATATCATTACCAGACTGTTGATAGATATCATTACCAGACTGCTAATAGATATCATTACCAGACTGTTCGATAGATATCATTACCAGACTGCTGATAGATATCATTACCAGACTGTTGATAGATATCATTACCAGACTGTTGATATCATTACCAGACTGTTGATAGATATCATTACCAGACTGCTAATAGATATCATTACCAGACTGTTCGATAGATATCATTACCAGACTGCTGATAGATATCATTACCAGACTGCTGATAGATATCATTACCAGACTGCTGATAGATATCATTACCAGACTGCTGATAGATATCATTACCAGACTGCTGATAGATATCATTACCAGACTGCTGATAGATATCATTACCAGACTGCTGATAGATATCATTACCAGACTGCTGATAGATATCATTACCAGACTGCTGATAGATATCATTACCAGACTGCTGATAGATATCATTACCAGACTGCTGATAGATATCATTACCAGACTGCTGATAGATATCATTACCAGACTGCTGATAGATATCATTACCAGACTGTTCATGTGTTCTTGCGTCATAGTCGTTCTCAAATAGTCTTTTTGTTTGATTAATTTCAACTTGGAAAAACTTCTTTCCCCCGAAGCAACAGTAATCGGAATTGTCAATGCTATACGACGGGCTATAGCGACATTTGGAACAGCAGTATTCAAACCATGATCATAATTAAAACGTAAAGAATCAAGAGAAGCCGAAACAGTATCTGGAACAACGTTGGAAAATATCTGCGGCTCAATATCTGAACCAGATGCATCAGCGAGCGCAATATTCAAATCCATGCAACATTTCATCATATCGTTTTGGTCGAATACTGCAATTTTTTAATTTTTTTTTGTTGAGTTGTGCAGAAAACCAAAAATACCAAAATAACGTTACATTTGCTAAAAACGCACAGTCAATGACATAACTGCTAGATCTAACAAAACATTTAAAATTCCACTCGATATTTTCCCTTTGAATCTGTCAATGATTCATCTATGCCCTATGCTTTCATAGGCGAACTGTTTGTGCACTTTACTTTCTGTCGTCTCAAGCTTGTGGCAGCTGGAAATATGATTTCATCTGGTTCCAACTCTAATTCTTGGGCCAATTCTGTGGCCGAAATTTGAGCAGATACAGATCCATTTTCTTTGATTTTTATGAAATCTTTTGCATTTTTTTTATACATTCCAGTGCAATGTCAAATTGCATGTCTTTCGATTACATCAATTTGCTGATCATATTCATTTGAAACAATAAATCGTACCAGCTGACCAAAGGTCGGTCCTTGCTTTTGGATCGTTGACACTTTCACCAATGCATCGTACACTACTGCTGTTTAATAACGAACAGCTTTAACAGTATCGATCCTGCATTCCCAGCGTGTATCGGAAATTGGCTTTACTCGCATATTTTTTACATGAGTTTTCAAGATAATTCATCGCTGCGTTGAAGCACCAAACGAAACATAAATTTGATGCAAAACTCCAAAGAGTGTCGCTGCAACCACTGACGATTTCGCCCATTCTCCAAGAAGTAGATTGAAACTGTGACATCCGCTTAAAATGATTTCGGATTGAGCTCAAGAAGACTCTTTTGTACACCAAGATTGCAGCCTTTCATATTCGGTCCATTATCATATCCTTGGCCTCTGCAGTTCTGGAAACATGAATTCAGATCTTCAAGCTTTTTCAAGCATGCTTCCGTGAGGCCTAAACCAGTGCTGTTGTCGACAGCCATGAATCCCACTAAATAGTCATTGATATCTACTGGCGTACTCACCATGATGCATATTCGCAAAATCATAGTTATTTGTTCTTGGTGACCAGCATCAGGTATGCAGTCCAAAATAATATTTCGTATTTTGAACATTATTTATAATTTTTTCAACGCGGCATCACCGATCAGATTAACTACCTCATTTTGAATTATTTTCCCAAGTAATGATCATGAATTTTTTTAAAATACGTCTTAAATGATCTTCTTGGCATGAATCGTACATTCCTAACAATTCAGCAATCCCAAAAAATTACATTGTCTGGTTGAAACAATCTATCAATTATATTTTGCTACTTACAACAGCGTTTAACTTTTAAATATTAAATGTTTATTACTTAAAACATTTGATATTCAACAGTTGTATATTTAGCTTAAATTTAGGTTACACGTTTGTCAATCTTCTGAAAATGTGTCTGTACCGATGAATTTAAATTTAAAAATATTACAATTCAAACATGCACTGTTTACAAATAATCAGCGGATAAAGGTTGTTGTAGACTCGTAGTTCGCTCTTTAAATATATTTTTTTTTCATAGGAGTCCCATGCGAGGCGCCCACTAATTGGAGGCCCTAGGCGGCCGCCTAGTTTGCCTATGCCAAAAGCCGGCCCTGCCCCCTACTCGCACTCGTGCTGCCGAGAATTATGGGAAAAATCAATAATGCGAGTGGGGGCAGAGAGAATGTAGGTACCTTTATTAAGGACTATCTTACCACGTGCCATTTTTATTGTCCGATTACAACGGGCATGATGGGGGTGGAGTTGGATAGGCTTTGAAGGACTTTCTACCTCAGAGGAGTGGCGCATTTATCACAATTATGACTTCGCATTGAATGTTGACAGGTTGTCCGTGTACATACTTTATTCCAGTGGCGTAGCTAGGGGGGCGGTGGGGGCGGTCCGCCCCGGGCGGCACTCATTAAAGGTGCGGCATTTGTGGAGATTTGAAAAGCACAACCATTTCCGACAACCGCCATTTTTCTTTTGAAGGGGGAAAACCAAGGTGAAACAAAAATATTTGTAATTTTGAGTCTTAATTAACGGATTCGCTCAACATTTTTTGATTACATAGTGGATATTATAACTAACGCAAAACCGTTCAAAAATTTAAAATCACTCAAAAAAGGTATCCATTTGTTTGGAAAACTAAGCGGTATAAGTCACAGATGACTCTTTTATAAGAAAAGTACGCAACAAACAAAAAAAACATCACCGCTGGGCCGAATATTATGTGCTATTAATATCGCCACGACAGTTTGTACGTGAAATTGTGACATTCGCAGAATGATGCGCGAACACGTACCTAAAGGCATGGTGGTTGAAATATTGTGTTTAACTTGCAAGTAGTAATTTATATTACTGTTTCAGTTTTCAGAAAATTATTGTACGGTAAGTTATTAAAAATTAAATTTATTTAGTTTTTATTGCATTAGAGTAGCACACATAATTTGTGTTTTTCATTAAAATACGGTTATTCATTAAACATGTTACGCCTATCCAATTAATGTGTAAATAATTTTAATTCGTATATTTTATGGAAAATTATTAAGGATTATTACAATAATATGTAAATATTCAAATTTCTCTGATAATAAACACCACAATAGCCATAATAATTTCGAAAACGACATACTTCAAATTTCAATCGTCTTGGAAAAATTGACATCTCATGAAGTACATAGGAAAACGAGATCAGATACTGGAATTTTACTCAATTCAATATAATCTTTTTCTTTTCTATGTTATCTCAATTTATGGGAACCCGTCTTTTTTAAAATTAATGCAAAGCCATTGCATGGAACAAAGAGATGTGCTAATAGAAAATGCTGTTATATCAGCCAAACAATTTGTGAAGAGATGGAAATATCAACTGAATGCCGAGTTCAAAGGAGAAAAACATATGAGTAGGGAAAATTCAGAAGACGTGGTTCTATTTTTAGAACAAGAAGTACAACGAGAAATGTTTTTATGGATGGAATTGTAAAAGAAAATAAAAGAACGCTTTGATGAGTTGCATGTCCTTGCAAGAAAATATTCGTAATACCATGTAACCTACTAAATGAAGCATTTGAACATCAAATAAATCACTTTATTGACATTGATAAAGAACAGTTCAATATGGAAAGAAAAAGGATCCAGGTTTTTATGGCTGTACCTACACTACAAGAAGAGGCATTATGTTAGAAAACCGAGAAGGGCCCCCTTCATCTATTAAAATTTATTCAACAGTATAGATTGGAAAATTCTGTACCAAACATTGTAATTTGCTATGAATTGTTTCAACTATTGCTATCAGTATCGCTAGTTATGAAAGGAGCTTCTCAAAACTGAAGTTGATAAAAAATATATCTTCTTTCCACAATGAAATGAGCAATTAAAGTCAACAAAATCTTGCAATACTGTGTCCATAGTCCATAGAACAGAGATATTACAGATAATTCTAATTTTTATAGCATAATACATTATTTTTTTTTCTATTACTAGCCCCCCCCCTTTTTTTTCGGCGTAGCATGCGCGCAGACTTGCTCATAGAGAGTGCAAAGAAAGTGGAGAAAAGAACGGACACAAACTACACCACGAAGATATCAAAACAACGGGAGTGTAAGACGGTGGTGACGGACTGCCAACTGATTGTTGGTTTCGAAACATTTGCAGACGAAATTCGGTACACCCCTAACTTCTATGAAGTCAGCTATAAAACGATAATCGGTTTAAAATCGGAATTACATAAGTGATAATCAGTTTTCAAAAAAAAACAACAAACAAAAACAAAACAAAACAAACTCAAATAACAACCCTAAATATGACTAACCCTCGCTAGGGTCGGCCAATCACAGTTTATGTTTAAGGGATGGGAGGCGGGTAACAACAACCTCAGTGTGCATGTCTTCACGTTTACTCGCTATTTTTTATTTACTTGGTGCTGCTTTTTGTGTCTGAATTCTCACCCCCCCTTTTCCCCCCAACCGTTCTTTGCACAGTCTATGATGAGCAAGTCTGCGGCGCATGCTTTGCAATAAAGGGGTAAAAGAACGGGCACAAACAGACATTGTTAAAAATAATTTTAAAAAACAATGTATTCGCTGGGGCTTGAACCAAGGACTTTGCACGCATGATCCGGATGTAATAACCAGTACAATACGAATCTCACAATTTCTGTGAAGGAAGAATGCACGTGAAACGCAAGGACAATTGTTGGTCACCCCTCCACTACCTTCGCTTTCCAACCGTTCTAGATGCCCCGCGGCGTAGCATACGCCGCAGACTTGCTCATAGATAGTGCAAGAAAAAAGGGGAGGGGGAGAACGGACACAAACAGTAGAACGAACAAATGGGAACAATGCGAGTGAACGTTGGGGGAACACCGAAGCATTTTTTGTAAGTATTTCGGACGTCGCCAAAATTTATAAACAAATATTACAGCCATGAAGCCAAGTTGGAGAGCAACAACTCGTCCATGAACGAAATATGCGACCAATAGAAACAGACAGGTACCTGGTGAAGGAATTGATATAACATTGAACTAAGCCTATTGCCGTGACATGCGAAGCGTTTTTTATGTTTGCTAATAAAGGGGGGGGGGAGAACAGGCAATTAGCATTTTTAAAAATTAAAAAAAAACATATGTTGTCGCTTGAACCTAAGACCTTCCACATGTCAGGCAGATGTAATAACCAATACACTACGAAATACTTACACACTGTGCAGGAACATCGAAAGTGAATGTAGAAAACATTGCTGGTCTAAAGACATGCCCCACTCCACCACTACTATCGGTTGCCAAACGTTAAAGGTGTTTTTTTTGACCCCAGCGAGGGTCATTCGTCATGCTCGGTTGCACATAATTGCAGCTTGCCACCATGAAGAGAATTATAAATGTAGATTTGTGGTGAAATTTGGGGTGAAACCAAACATATTATTTGAGTAAGACGGACATGAACACTGTCAGCGCTGCATAAGTACGTCACCACCATCATCGTCACGTAGCCTCTATCTACAGCAAGGAGAGACAAAATCAAAGTTAAAAATTAAAGTAAATTTCAGTTAATTTGTATTTTTAAAGCAGTAGTAATTAAACTATAAAAATATATGTGTCCTCAAGAAAAATTCAAATATTATAGAATGCATTAAAATCACTTTAGCATCCATAACTTACGTTGACAGTTTTGTTAAGATAATTTTCACAAAATAATTGAACTACATTACGAGTGGCAGGAATTTGAAAAGATATGGATGAAAATCTAATAACACGACGTCTACAGGATTAATGAATCAACATTTTAAAAATACTGATGGATGCAGAGGCGTAAACGATAAAAATCGATGAAAATCTCAATAATAAATGTTTCTAAATTATAATTTTTTAATTAAATGTTTTTTTTTCAATTTAAAAAAGCAAACTTAATACCTAGCTTTTATTACTACTCCAGTTTTTTTTTATAATCAAATTTTGGTCTTCTTGATTTCATGCATCAATCGAATTCGATTTTTTAGGATCTAACTAAAGGCAACATAGATAACTATTTTTTTTAAAATTATGACGTCACAATAATTTGGAAATTAAGCTTTTCACACCTACCTGTCATGTCTCTTTTAGATTTATGGCTATTTTTATAATAAGGCTAAAAATAGTATATTTTAAGTTTGAATGGTAAAATGTTCGCATGTCAATAACTACACATAAAATACTACATAATACATTTTATAACATTTCTATAGACTAACGTCACACGATAATATTTTTTAAACTTTAAAAGTTTAGGTTAAAATAAAGTTAAGTGCGAAGCCAATTATTCATCAAGCTATTGTTGCGCATACAAAATCGGGAAAAACACCACTCCATTCGAGATTGTAAAATATCGATCAACTAAAGATGACCTCTATAACAAACAATAATACATACTTTTAAAAAATGGGCTAACTACAACGATAACATTTAAATTTAAAAATGTGATCATTATTCACTAGTTGTGTTTTTGACGCTACGACGAAGATAACAGGTTTAAAGTCTAAAAATAAATTCGATTCAAATAATTTGAGGGTGATGGGGGAAGAAGTTTTCAATCAGAAACTCCATGCAACGAAAAAGTGACTTACGCTTGGAGTAGCACACGCAATTTTTGTATGTTTCAATTTAGATTGCATTTACGTCTTTTAGGCCCGGCGGGTGAACAGTAGAAGAAGTTGCTTCAAAAACTCTCGTGTCGATAGCTGAAAATGAGTTGTTTGTTTTACTGATAAAGCGTGAACAAATACAAGAGAAATCACCATTTACAGCAAGGTATAGTTTACATTATTAACATTTCAATAACATACAAAATGCTAGACTAAATGTCAACAATGAATACGCTTAGAACTTATTTTCGTCGGTACAGGACGTAAAAGAATCATCTGTGTTAAATAAGATAAAAAGATACGATTTTGTAAGAATCAAAATTACAATGCCTTTATTTTACAGACACACTAAGAGAACGCAAGCCTCGCTTATGATCGAGTGTCATGCGCGCTCGGCTGGCGTTACGAAGGTCACGAGGCCAAGTGTGTCCCTGAGTACACCCAGCTCCGAATAGGTAGCCTACCTAACAATAGTTAGGGAAACAAAGGCGGCTGGGTAATGCGTGGAACCCTCATAGCCGTAGCCTGTGAACGCTGCGTCACTGGCCAACAGACCCAGCATGGTCTGGGGACGCAATTATCTTCTGTATAGAAGGAACATCTGTATAGATAAGACAAGAAAAGATGACTGAATGTTCAACAATGTAGCACTAACACAATATGTATTTTAGAGCTTAAACATTTATGAAACTGCAGAATTTTTTTAAAAAATACAAAAACTCTCTGGTTAGACTTTATTTTGTGAAGATTTTATGTCGTGACACCTGAAGGACCAATAACATAATATTTCTTTTTGTTTCGTTTTCATACGAAAAGGGTGCTTACTTTAAAAAGTTTTTTACTACACATTTTTTATTAATTATCTAGCTCGATAAACAGAATTATTGATTGATTGCCCGTTATAAACATTTTGTCAGTCATCCTTGTTAATTAAAATTAGGAACTATCGTCCCATTTGTTTCCACTGAAATTTCCCAGTTAGATTTGTGCCAGCGATAAAAATGAACTATTAAAATTTCAGATCGATCAAATGTACTGTAATTAAATTAATGAATTTTTAGTTTATTTCTATGTATCTCTATGTAGCATGTAAATTTGTGTGCTAGAATGTCGCGGTTCGTATTATTTTGAAAAACCATTTTAATATTTTCCTCTCGCGCGGTGCGGTGCGCATTATATTGATTCTACTTTTTTAAAAATATACTCCCGATATGTAAATGTTTATGATAGGTTGTCTCGCGGTGCGCGCTATATTTAACACGTTTTTATAACCCTTTTCCCGTGATCAAATCGAGCTGAAATGTATGTGAGGTAATAGCTGTGTCAACCGCGAAGAGTATTTCTCTAATTAATAGTTTCCAATTTTCTCATTACAAGGAGCCGGCTGATGTTATATAGGCTTCCATTCGCCCTGGTATGTATGTTCACACCCTCAGAACAGTCCTCGTAAGCATGTCGGAGTAGCATCGAGAAGAAAATACCAAAGAGTGTTGGTGCCAGTACGAAACCCTGTTTAACACCGCTACATACTGGGTAGGGTTTTGAGGTGGCACCATCGAAGAGCACTGTGCTTTGCATGTTATTGTGAAAAGAATGGATGACGTTGAGAAGCTACTGCGGACATCCAATTTTTTGCAGTATAGTAACAGACCCTTGTGGTTGACCAGCCCAAGTGCTTGACAAATGCGTGTTCACTACAAAGGCTTAAAATTTGATTTTATTACAAATGTAAAACCATATAAAACTAAAAAGCGTATGCTTTATAAACAAAAACTTTTACCAGTCTTATCACATTTTATAAAAAAAAATTATCATTCTTTTGTGAGACCTGTACAAGATAACAATATGCATCTTCTACATGGCGCCCATCTACAAAAGAAAATATAAATAACTACCTGATTCATTATTCGAAAAAAATTCAAAAATGATAAGAGTAACACAATTAGTAATATCGATAAACCTGGGTACATTAGAGCAGTGGTTCTCAACCTTTTGAGTTTCAAAGACAACTTGAAAAAATTGTGTCTTAGCCGCGGACCACTACTGAAAAGTGTTCTACTGCCGTGCTGGAAATGTATATATATAATTATACGAAGTATATTACTAGTTACTAGTATACATGTTATTTAGTAAAACTATGATTTAAATGCTGCGATTTGAGTGCTCCAAAAACAATATTGAACGGAAACCGATTGTAATTGCTTTATTTTGTAATGAATAAATGTCCCTTATACTAGTCTTTATACTTATAGTATTATTCAATTCTTATTGCTTTCCATAAAAAAATAATAAAGTCATGAGCAGTGGTTAGTGAGACTGCTACATTAGTTCAATTAATGCGAGCCTTGAGTTTGCACATTTGAGCACAGCACATCCAAACAAGTTTAATACTTGAACGACTCCATCTTCAACTTCAAGTTGCGAACTTTTTGTTTTTATTGAAACCAATGCTGAAAATCCACTTGCACAAAGTTATGATGTTTCAAAGTGTAACAGTATTTTAAAAGCTTTCTGAGACAATTCTCAGTATTCCAAAATTTCACCAAGCTCAAATAATTGGTTTAAATTCGATGCTGGTAAATTGATTGAGTCAATGTTTCCAAGAAATGCACTGGAAACACACGAGAAACTGTGAGCGTTCAAATCATCATAGTACATGCTAATTTGATCCTGCAGTGATTGAATATGGTAAGAAATTAAATATATCAACAGTTTTTTTTATTGTTTTCACCATTTTATGGTTTATGGGTGACAGTGATATAACATGTCGGTTACCCTTAAATAGTCTTGTCTTTCTCAGAACAATCTTTTTCATAAAAGCATACACTTTGTCACTGATATAAATTAAATGTGTCTTCTTTTATTGAAGAGTATTCTGGTCTTCAAAAAAGCTAAATTAGCTATCATACGCTATCGTTCAAATAAAAAATAAGCTTTGAATTTTTCTTCCCCAAAAAACTCTCACAGCATCATGTCATTCAAACAGTCTGTTAAACTAACAATTTTCTCTCCGGGACTGCATTTGATTCAAACATAGACCGTGAGGATGAGTCTGGGGAATCATATTTTTGTCGTTATGTTCGTATGTTTTCTTTATTATAAATTTATCAATTTTTTAATCAATTTAATTAATTTATTACTTTAATAATTGTAATATTAATTTAAGACTAATTTACTCAATGGTTAAAAAATTATTTCTGAATGTCAATATAACAACTATAGTGTTCTAGAGTCTAGTGTGACATCATTATATTTCCTGTGTAGATAAAAGTAACGGTGGACGCGGTGGTCGAGTGGCAGCGCACTGGACTGTCGTACCGATGGTCACGGGTTCGAATCCGTGTGAATGCAAGGGTTTGTTCCCGGGGCCTAGGGCGTCCCTGAGTCACCCCGCTCCGAATGGGTACCTAGCCGGCTGGGTAATGCGTGGAACCCACAAAGCCGTGGCCTGTGAACGCTGCATCACTTGCCAGCAGATCATCTGTCATGGTCTGTGGACGCAACTATCTTCTGCATAGAAGGAGCGTCTGTATAGATAAGATAAGATAAGATAAGAGAAACATAGAATCAACGCACATATTTTCGACGCAATGCTATCGCCATCAAGTGTTTTAAAATTAATGAATATATTCAAAAAGTGACAACATTTACACCTTTTCCTGTTTTTAATTTAAAATAATAAAATCTCATGTCATGCACGCGGACCACCGAGGACACCTTCGTGGACCACTAGTGGTCCTCGGAGCACACGTTGAGAACCACTGCATTAGAGGATTGAAGAATAATACATACGGCAATTATTTCTAAAATAGAACACAAAGATATAGGTGTCACTAAACCTTTTTATGCGAGGGTCGGATGGCTTACAAAATGACGAGCGCGGGTTATATAACAATTCTATTCGAAAAATGCACTTTATTTAATAAAATGTTTGCACACAGACATAAGTTGTTCAAACCACTGACGTCATGCCAACGACAAAATTCTTCAGTTTTAAAAACTAAACATCAATACTCAGTGGTAGAATTATTCAAAACGTTTTTCTTCTCTGCGCTACTCTTTCAACAAGCATTTTGCCTGCAGTTCATCAGGCACATCATCAAGATTATTATAAAATATAGTCTGAAAAAGATGAATTTCACTCTCAACTTTATCAACGTCTTTGAGGATTCATCCAAAGTATGATTCCTTTATTCGCGGATTATTTTTATAGGAAACTAGAGGTTGCTATTTTCTTAGATTGTTAAATAAAACTCTTTGAAACAATGAAAAAGGCAAATGCTTTCTACTCCTCTTTATGACTAAGACAATGTCAGTTTTCTTTAACATCCTCTGATGATTCCTTAGAGATTGCGGTCGAGGTTATCCTCACAGTGAGGTTTCAAGTTGAGTTCATTGATGTGGGAAGTGATGTCGGCAACAATTGACAACTGTGAAGCCGAGTAGAAACGGACAGGTGTGAATCGGTCACGATGTAAAATTCAGAACACCTGTAAATCTCAACATGGATAATGGTGGATATATTTGTCATTATTTTCAAGGATCGTGTAAAATCATTTAAGAAATAGAGCATTTACAGTCTATAAAATGTTTCATCAGGACACTCGGATGCGAAGAAACAGCGATAAAAAGCTCAATGACATTTAATATTTATAATGGACCTTCAAGATCCATCCATTCACTCAGCAGCCAATGTTTAAAATACTTTTTGTGTTACTCATTTAAGGAGAAAAATTCGTTATAGGTTTAGGACATCAATATAATTTAACCAAAAAATTGTTCATTAGTTACCTGTTATTTTCACAACGCAGCAATGAAGACAAAGGGTTTAGCGTCTATAACAAGCTTTGTTTGTAAATTAAAATATTATCAACACAAATAATTCTCGTAACTGATGTAATGCTTCTTGGATGTAATGCCGATTTGTTCAATAGTGCGCACCAAAAATTACTGCACCAAATAGAAATCTTTTCGAACGTTCCGCATAAAATTGTTCAATATGATAATAAAGTAATCAAATAAAAATAAATAAAATAAATGAAAGTTCTGTATTACGTTATTTTTTAATCTGATGTGTATTTATTTTGAAAACTTCCGTCATTTTTGACGGGTAATACGCTAGTATTCGAATAATTAGACTTTGATAGGGGAAGAAGGTTTTTATCAGGTAATCTATGCGCTAACATAATGACTAACGCTTGAGTTAGCACAGGCAATTTCTGATGTTTAAATTTAGATTGCAATTGCATCGCTGGTGCGTGGCGGGTGATCAGTAGGAGTACTTGCTATAAAAACTCTCGTGTCGATAGCTGAAAATGAGTTGTTTGTTTTACTGAGAACAGTGAACAGACACAAGAGAAATCATTGAATATTTTTGTGTGTAGATATGAGACTACATTTATATGATGTAGATTCTCCAAACTGTTGGGGTTAACAAATATAGAAATATCAACTTGATACGTTGGAAAGATTGTGTTATTTTGTGCTTCATGTAATAACATCAAAATGAAGTTAACTCGCCGTCATTTTTGTATTTTAACAATCCTATTCCCGTGTCTGAGTGCTGGAAATGTTCAAACAAATGTATACAGACGTTATGATATTCGCCCTGACAATTGTGACAACATAACTGCGATCAAGAAAATAGATTGTGCGGCAAAGTGCTCTTCCTTTACAGGGTGTGTAGCCTTCTCTTTCAATGGGAAAGTCAAGTTATGTACAGTGTGCTATGGTAGTAATATTACGTCATTGACATTTGACACTGACGTCATGTTTCTACGTGGATGCTCTATGTTCAACGCTCCATTGGACAGTAATCACACAACACAGGCTGTCATTCGAAGTCGTCTTATTCCTTACAATTTTATCAGCGTTGGAAGCTTGGTAAACGATTTTTTTACTTAAATTCAGATTACTATTAATTCACTTATGTAGCCGTGTGTTTTGGGGCGAGGGGGTGTACGGCCAACAATTTGGTATAAAATAATTATATATTTTTTAATTGGTCTTAATGTTACAACCGAGATGTGACAATTGTTACAATTTCAAACGTAGTGTCTTTTGCCAACATAATATTGAACTATCATTAAAGCAGATGTGTATTTAATTGTATCTACCTTATTATCGTTTGTGTGAGAATATAAACGTTACTATTAAAATATATACAAAACAATAAATTCATTCGATTGCCATCAAAATCGTAAATGCTGATTAGTAAAATTCCGCGATGATAACTTGCGGGGGAAAATCCATTCTTTGAGGGGTGGTTGTGCTAAAATGTCAGTGTTTCCTATTATGAGCTAAATAAAAATTAGTATCAATGTGCCTATAGGGTTCTTAATCAAACTTAGTATAAAAAATGTACATAAAAACGTGATGGGAAATATTTATATGCGTTAGGTTTGTACGCCTTAGGTGTGCATGCCTTAGGTTTGTACGCCTTAGGTGTGTATGCCTTAGGTTTGTATGCCTTAGGTTTGTACGCCTTAGGTATGTATGCCTTCGGTTTGTATGCCTTAGGTATGTATGCATTAGGTTTGGATGCCTTAGGTTTGTATGCCTTAGGTTTGTATGCATTAGGTTTGTACGCCTTAGGTTTGTATGCCTTAGGTTTGTATGCCTTAGGTTTTTATACGTTAGGTTTGTATGCCTTAGGATTTCAAGTTCCTAAAATCTGTTCCTTATTAAGGCTGTGGGACCAAAATATTTTTGTCGTAAAAGTTGAATACTTTTTTTTCTAGTTTCAATTTTACACGACTTTGATGATCATTGATTCAACTCCATTACGATGCAGATTGCAGTAAATAAACTTAACATTTTGCAGCGATAGCGCGCTGGGGCCCTGGTATAATTGTATTCTTTTTAAGTTTAATAAATATTATTTTTTTCTATCCCATCGCTATGAAACTTTGGAAAGTTGGTTGAGTTCATGCCGTCAAAGAATTTTTGGATTTTTTTTTAAATTGCCATTCTTTGAAGACTTTAGACCAAATATGTAGTTTTTCAATTATGGAAAAATAGCTTTATAGAAATGATTTTATAGTTATTTTTAATATATATCTTATATTTTTCAGTCCCAAAAAGAAAATTATTTAGTTTAACTTCATGTCTTCATGTAGTATTTACGTGTGGGTAAATTTGTGTGACATATCTTGTTCGACATTTAAACACACCTTTCAGGGAAAAATTTGCCTTGTAAACAACCAACGAACTCACCTAAAGGCCACAACACACACATAGTATGAAAAGAATGCTTCTCGTCGATCACGACAAACGAAAATACCAAAGCCTTTTAAACACGAGTCAGTGTTTACAATAATATTTTAAAGTGTTTTACATCAGTAAAAAAAACGCTAAAATACCCATGTTACAAAATTTAAAATTTAAATACTCTTCTAATATTTAATACGGATCAAAAATATGTGAAATAAATATTTCTATATATTTTAAAATCTAATTGGAGTAAAGACTTATTCTTTTAAAAAATTAATATACCCCCCCTCGCCCCATAGGAGTGAATATTGAGATTTCAATTACTTAAAGCAGAGGTGGGCAAACTACGCCCGTCAGGGCATATTATGCGGCCCGTAGGCAGGTACATGTGGCGATCGTATGTCGATGTTAATTTTCTTTGCTTAGAATTTTAGCTTTATTTTAAAAGTTTAATATATATATATATTAAATGTATTTTGTTTAAAATAAAAAATTGATGACGAATGTCATGTTTTTAATGACGAATGGACCGCTATATATTGCCTCACGAGCGTTGGCAGCGAAGTAGTCAGCTTGCTGTGCCGTGAGTGTGTGAGCGTCTTTAAGGAGTACAACTTAAAAAGACACCACTAAATAAAACATTTGGATTTCGGGTACAATTTAACGTTCAATTTGAACGAAGAGAGAAAAAGGAATAGCTAGGAGTTGGTTCATAGTTTAAAGAAGCAGAAGACTATTTTCACCAAACAGTCTTTAATACAAGATGCTGCTACCGAAGCAAGTTTGGTGCTCTTCCATAAGATTGTAAATCGGAACAAGTCTTTTACTGACATAAAGTACGTCACGCTATTTTTTACCATTTGAATTCCCCCCCTCCTACCTGTCACAAACTGTCACATATCTCAGAACCCCCCCCCCTAAAGTACGTCACACTTTCAAACACTTGTTTATTTTCATTTTTAAAAAAATAATTATCTGACAATATTTAGTGGACAAAGTTTGTTTGGATATTACGTGGTCTCTCATAGCCATGACCTTTGAACCCTGCGTCACTTGCCTATACGTTCTTTCAAGGAGCGTCTGTGTAGATAAGACAAGATTACGTCTAAAAAAATTCTATTAAAAATACCAAAGATTTATTTTAACATTGTGCCTTAAGTCAATAATGACTTCCATAAATGTTGACCTCACAAAATACGGGTTGATATTCCTTAATTCGACTCGCTACAACCTTGGCGCCATCCCGGCTCAGCAAGCGAGTCTATTATCCAAGGGCTAACGCTAGTTGGAGGATTATCAAAATGACCAACCTAAAGGATCATCAGTCTTGGATCATCAGATGCAATGTCGATGATGAAACACATAGCTACCGTTGGTGGTCACTTTATCAGAGGTGACCGTTTCTTCCCCCTCACTAGCTATTAGTGCGATGTATTATTTAGGGCAAGGTGTGCCATCACGGATTAGTAAAAAGTGATGTAAAGAACTAAACGGATGTCAATTTCTCCATTGTATCATTACTTAAGTAATGTCTTTAAGAAAGGCGAGAAATTTTTCAAAGCTACATCATCAGCGATTTTAAGTTGGCATTCCAAGCATAAAGATGAGAATAACAAATACAGAAGGTATATTTGTTATTTAATAGGGCTGCGGTTAATTAACGATTAATTTATTGATTAATCGATCAAAAAATGTATCGATTAAAATTATTTTAATCAATAAAAATTCGATTACTATTAAAGAAAATATTTATAATATATCAGTTTGGCTCTTGATGAATCAACAAATATTCAAGATACGCCACAATCGGCGGTGTTCCTTTGTACTGTTTCATTAGACGTGGCTATGAGCTAGGAGCTACCACTCTCATTTGCCAGAAGTGAAATATCCTTAACTTAAAATGCTAGTTTCAGACTTATATCCGTTTTCTCTACAACTTACTGTTGTACTCCAAAAATCAAAGCACCGAGCAGTAAATATCAACCAGCCTCTGACAAAACTTATTCGCACCACAACTACTAACTACCACAACTACTAGCTACCACAACTACTAGATGCCAACAAGATTGAAATGAACTTGCTAGTTCAAAGGCTTCTTAACACAATCAAAACAATTCAGGTTCACTATTATAGTAGGTCTAAATCAGTGTGTTTCTATTCATAAATGTCATATTTAAATATTTGTTTATTGTGTAGGTGTAAAGCATATATTTCTTCAATATACAGTTAGTGCTAAAACAATTAAAATGTTTAAAGCATGAAATCCCCATAAAAATACTTTTTAAAAAATCACAAAAGGATTTTTTCAAGGGGGTGCTCGACAATTGTTTTAACTGCTAAAATGGCTCCCGGTTACTATGGGTCTGGCCATAACTGTACTTTACTAGCCTGGGAGGTAGAATACTCATTAATCATTTGTATTTTATCATTAGTTTAAGGATCGAAAGCAAGTGGTGAGCCACTTGAAACCGACGTTAATATACAAAACATTAATGATATGTCGTAAGTAATTGGTGTCGATTTATAAAAAATATATATCAAACACATGCATATATATTTATTAGATTAATTTTTTACAACTTAATTTCTTATTAGGATTTTTTTTATACACTTACTTAAAATATATTAATTACTAACATAAATTTTTATAAACTTATACGTACTAAAAATTTTAGCTAATAGACATGTATTATTTCCTATATCATAAATTTGAAAAATTTATAGTTTAATAAGGTTTAATTTTAACCGGTGAGTTATTCCCCTTATTAAAAATCCATCTTTAATATGGCTCGGTTAATATATAAAATAATGCTTTAGGGCGAGATAACTCCCAAGAAAAAAACCTAAAAAGTGATTTGAAACTCTTCATTTTCAAATAGAAAAGACGGCCTTTATGGGGAGTC